>NTHP01000559.1:148665-248665 GCA_003416845.1 Oplegnathus fasciatus | reverse complement strand
TATTTTTTTTCTTACATGTGGGTTTGGTAGTACAGCTGGTTAGGCTAAGGCTGTGTCTATGTGGGGAGGTTATCCAATAGATAAAATTCAGAAATATCCTTCCAATTTATGTATAACATTCAAAGCCCTAAGTAAACCCAATAAGACATTTGTCTGCTTGGCATGTAAGTGGTTTGGCGTAAACATTCATACCACTACATACATTACATTCCATACTAAACCGGAGGGAGGGTTTGGTTTCTCATGTGGGGAGGATCTATAATTCTGCAAGGTTTTTCCACATGTTGACCAATTCAATAATATCTGTCTGGATGCTCTGTTTTGTGCTTCTGTTGTTGACATGAGACAACATACTGTAAGTTCCCTGCGGCAAAGGGTGAGCTGAGCTTCCTGGGTTTCCTTCAGAAGCCCCCTGCAAAATTGACATTCTGCTGGCATTGGGGTGTGGTCAAACTGGCTTGACCCCAATGACCTCTGTGTAAAAATGGAGCTACCCTGGCCTTTGTGAGATCAGACTCTGATGTGGTTATTGTTTCTAAGAACACAACTGTATAGCTGATCCATGTGATCCATAAATTAACATTTGCTATTGTACAGAGTGAATTGAACAACAACATATACAGCAACAACGCAGGACTGGTTTGAACTTGCATGAAAAAACTGGCCTGTCTTATCACTGCTGTTTCCAATGAAAGATTTACAAACTCAGAGGACACTGATTCATTTTTACAGTCGGGGCAAGATTACAGGTTCCTCCAACAGATGTAACCTGTGGCTCCTAGTAGGTAGGGGGGAGCTAGTAGAGGGTCATATATCAGAAAAGGTGCAAAAGTTTTGAGACAACAGGAGGCAGAAAAGAAGGACTAAACGCATCCAAAGTTGAAGAAAAGGACAAGAAGCAAAATAATGGTCATTTTTATAACAACAACCGAAAGCTATAATGGTAGCAGGGGAATAGTATTTTTTCCTTCAATCACTGTTTAAAAGGCCAACCCACCCTAACAGTGCAAATGTTTCTATGCTGCATAACCCACACAAATAAAAATAGAAAAAGCAATAGCATAAGGTGTAAGACAAGTTCAGGATTTGATCATTTGATCTAAGGAGCTGCTCACCTTATTGGAGGTGCCATAAAACATGTTATGGACAGTCAGTATAAACACTTCAGCCATGGGCTAGCCATGGGTGTGATTTTGTACAAACCCCAAGTGTAGCACAGGAAAAATTCCACCTTTTCAGTGGTGATAATTGATTAATAAATTAATTATAACAGTAACAAGGAATAGCAACAGTATAACAATATATCTAATTATCTAACAGTATAATAATCATGACTCTGTTATTGGAATTGCACTATCCCAATGCACTGCTGTAAAATTGGTTAATTCCGTCTTCTACTTTGTACCACTTTGTGAACTGTCAAGTATTGTTCTAAAGTGTATTGTTCTGCTTTGAATTGTTCTGGTTTAAATAGGTTTGTTTTGTTGGCTGCCTTTTTGCTAGGGATTTCCGTGTGTCCTAAAGACTTGGCACAGGTTGGTGTGGCTGCATGTGCGTGTAAGTACGCACACGGAAAGACAGTCATTGTATAACAGGGAATTTTGTATGTGTGCTGTGCAATGGAACGAGCCGAGCAGTTATTAGCTGGCAGGGATAATTGGACTCTATGTAGGTGGCATGACCCAGCTGTCTGCAGCAGGAAGGCCCAGAGCTGAGCGTGACCTCAACCGCTGACCTTACAAATGCAATACAGCGACCTCTGACCCTCCCCACATTAAAGAGACAGTGTTGTCTTTCTGCAGTCAGCCAGCAAATTAGAGCACAAGGGGTCAAAGAATCTTTACCTATTCTTTTTGTTCAGATTGGTGCTGCATCCTGTTGTATTGTCATTAAATTGCGACAAGAAATATCACCGGTGTGCTTTTGACTTGTGGCAGGGGAGCCGTGAGGTGTATTTTAAAATTCACCTCCCTCACTGTCTCTCTTTTCCCTCACAACTGTCACATAGACCCACACACTTTTACACAGGGGTTTTTCATACAATTTTTGTCCTGGGTCAGTACAGTAAACTGACCATAGTAAACACACTTTTCACAATTAAATGTAAGGTATCAAAAATGCATGGTGGATAGAAAATGACTGTGTCACACTTAGGTGAATGGAGTACACTGGGGTACAATCATTAATCTCTACCAGATACACCACTAAAAACCAGATAAACTTTTCAGACTTCTGTATGGCCTTAAGTGGCCTTTGCTGTGTGATGTAGCACCACTGCTCACTTTTCCAGAAGCTTACTAAGCCCGGTATTATATTTAATGAAAAAATACAGCGCTCATTATTTGACAGAACTGTTTTGAATGACAAAACTGTGACTCCACACAGTGCTTACATGAGAACACACACACAAAGACAGAAGGATACACTTACAAAGTATATGAGCATCTTGGATTTATGGTACACTCTTTCAGGAGATCCCGCCATGTCCGTCTTGTCTCCCTCTGTGCATCAGTCACCAAGGGGCCAGCTAGGCCTCTCTTGGGGGACATTAGAGGAGAGATATCTGTCAAGATGGAAGCAGTGCTCCCTTAGGCTGCCACTGAGCGACAAGCGTGTCCCCTTGCCTGCTCTCCTGTATCACAATACTGCTGTTGAGTGACTTGAAAGCCCTAATGGTTGCAGGTATCTGCTGTTAGTCTGATCTTCTATAAAAGCCCTTGGCAAAAAAAAAAAGATAAGGGGAAAACCAAGGGGAGGGAGAAAATGTGCGTGGGTTTAACGTGTTTATATGTAGGAACTCCTTTGATGGGGAAGTACGTCTGATTTGGTAGCTTGTGCATTGGTGTGAAGAAAATATAATGAGGACATGTGTGGGTGTGCGTTTAGAGAAAAGAGAAAGTGTGCGCATGCATAAGTAAATACAGGTGTGTGCGTGTGTGTGTGCGAGTGTCCAGCATACATGTATATGTGTGTGTTAGGTCATTAGTGCTGCTTTAAAGACTTGGCATCCCTGCTGAAATCTGCAATAAACCAGAAGAATTCAACAACTCACAAAGTCATCGGGGGGAAAAGAGTTTACCAGCCAATCCATCATCTAGATGAGTGTTTCTCAACCCTTTCAGCACGCAACCCCCCCAAAAAACACTTCTTGTTTCAGGCAATAACACACAGAGTGTTGAACTTTAACACCAAAGGATGGATTTTATTTCCTTTTTTCCAGGATATGATAAAATACTGGCTAAAACACAGACTGAAAACATAATCTTTTAAAGTATCTTCATGATTGTCTTTTCTACAGCAACAAAAATTGCCATCGTCATGTCATTCTCCTAAATCTTCTCTGTATGTCTCTGCCCACAGCCACCAAAAAGATTATTCTTTGAACTCAAATAAACCTTTGAACATTTGAGCTACATATTCTTGTTTATTGTGTCTATACCCAACAGTTTACCATCAAGTCAATCATCGGGAGACGTAGAGGGCTTAGTCAATTCAACTGTTTTCCATTGCATAGAGAATTTATGAGTAGTCTGCAAGAGGTGCAAACTGTAGACGTTCTGTGCATACTGTAGCACCCGATAAAACTAACAGAGAACACATCGCTTCCCCTTAAAAAAAACCCAACTTTTATCCAAAGTTTGACAACACCTCATAATTGTTTTATAGTGTCTTTTTCTCTGGGTCTCACATGCTCGCTCACATGGACCACCCTGATTCATCCCACCCCATCTTTCATTTCACAACCCAAATCCCTCTTTCCTCTTCACTTCATCCTCTCCATATCCTCCCTCATCCCCGTGCTCTTCTCCTTCTTGCCTGGCATTTTCTCCTAACCTCTCCTTGCTCTCTTTCGCTCACCTCCTCCAGAACCTGTTGTCTTTTTCTTGTTTACTCCACTCATCCATCTGGCCTCTTGAACTGCATGTTTTCTGCAGACTGAATGAGCTATTGCCTAGCAACTCCACAGAGTATTTTCCGTAAAATGAGAACAAAGAAAGCAAGAAAATTCCTGTCGGTTAAAGGTGACTGACTGTTTCATATGGAAGAAGTTCAATGATGCAGCAAAAGTTGAGAAATTGTTCATGTTTAAAGTGTGATATACAGTAAGAGGAGTAAGACATTAGAGACAAGGAAATCTATACTCTATAGAGTTGAATTATGGGAAATGTAAGACTAATATGTCCCCCAACTTTATGGAAGTGCAATACCAAATCACTAGAGTACGCAGTACTTGTGTTCTCTTAAGGTATTGCTTAGTGTCGTCTTGTGTACATTTCTTTTTGCACTTGCTTGAGCACAATCAGTGCCGACAAAAGTAGGCTTTAAACTCCATAATAATGGTTATTTTGGTCACGCTGTGTTTTTATATGTCCATCCTGCCCTCCATCCCCAGGGTGTCAAAGAAGGGGTGTGTGTGGGGGGATGTTTGGAGGGATAAATAGAGAGGAGGACAGGACAGTGGAGATGAGATGAGAAGAGTATAAATAGGAAATAGAGAAAGACAGAAAGGTGGCTGAGAAATGAAAAAGGTACAAGTGAAGGCGAAGAGACAACAAACAGCAGAGAGAAAAAAGAAATGGTGGGGGGGAAGAAGTTGAGGGGCACAGAGAATTGACAGACTGCACATAGAGGCGGAGTGGATGGCTCGGCCCTATTGTTTCAGGCTAATTTCATGGGATCAAACCAAAGCACAGCCCCAGACACAGACGGAGCTACAGCAATCTGTTGGGAAATCTCCCCTCTAATTGGCCCCACAGAAAAGGCCACCGCCAGTGCACTGCAACTTGCTCTTGATTGCTTTACCTCCCCACATAAGCGGCTGTACAAGCAGCCAGGCCTGCCAATCAATCACCACCATGACAGCTTGCTGCGGCTAACGAGAAAGCGCGCAGGGTTAACGGTAAGCGATTATTTTATGATGCTGGAACAATGTGTGTCAGTTTTGAATAAAAAAAGTAATAAACCAGGCTTCAATCTGTCAATCAGTCAGTCAGCCAGTCTGAAGGATGAAAACACTCCCAAATTGGGGGGATAGGAGAGAAAACTTGACAGGGATTGTGTGTGTGTTGGTGTGTTTTTATGTACATGTGTGTGAGTGGGACAGTAAGGGAGAGTGAGGGGCTTTGTTATGAAATGCGTTATAATGAAAGAGTGCAGCAGCTGAAGGAGGAGAGGACAGACAACTCCATAAAATGGGTTTACAAGCATCTTCCCTCTTTGTCCAACTCCCACCTGCCCATCTATACATCAGTGGCTGTCATTGCAGTGCACTCCACCTCTCCACACCTTCACCCCGAACACACACACACACGCATTGCGGGAAATCTCTGTCAGTATCCCATGTGATGAGGTCATGGCTGGAGTATCTCTCCTATGGCGACGCCAAAGAACAATGCAGCTTACCCAATGATTATAGAGATCAGTGTGTTTGTGTGTATATAAACGTGCTTTGTGGGCGTTTATATACCTGCAAGTGTGCGCACAGTTCCCGCGCGAGTGCGCGCATGTGAGTGTGTGTGTGTGTGTGTGTGCGTGCGTGTGTGTGTGTGTGTGAATACACACTCACAAGCAACAATCCTGCATCGTCTCATTCTGCCAAACATCAGTCAGTTGTGTTCACCGCACCAGAGCCATTGCTGTCCAAAAGGCAGCAGAGGGAGGGAAAACGAGTGAAAAGTCTCCCTATCACAGGGGAAAAGTCAGTGGCCAAATGACAAGCGCCGACATAATCATCTTGCACAGAGAGCCTGCTCGGGCCTGATAGTGGCGACGTTCCCGTTCGGGGGTGACTCATTGTTTCCGAGGCCTCTCATATGTGTCGCATTAAGAGGAGACGACAGACAAAACAGAGCTCTCCCCTCGTCTCCTCCTTCACAGCTCCTCTTTCCCAGTCCCCTCTTCTCCCTCATCCCTCTGTTCCCTCTCAGCATTCCTGCTGTCATTTTGCTTTTCACTCTTTGGGTTCGCATGTGTCTATTATCTCCTCTTTCATGCCCTACACCTCACTCTCGTTGATGTTTCCCACTTTCTTTATTCTGTCAGACTACTCTTTTTTTTCATCCCCTCACCTCTCTGTCTCCTGTCTATAAAGGAAATTAATGAGGAAACCTGGTGAGAAATTTTTTGATCTCATGTACTTCAGATCTGTCAAATGCACCTATCACTGTGCTTGTCTATCTTTCTCTCCTTTCTCACGTCCTCGTTTTCTTATCTGCCATCCCAAATATTTTCTCTGCATCATTCACTCAGTGTATTGTTGCTATTTTGGCAGCAAACACATTTTTGCCTGGTATCTGCTTACCATCGTCTTGTTAACAATGGGGCTCAGGTAGCCCTGTTATCAGATCACTAAAACTTTCCCAGTCTGTAGAACACACATTTCGTTGTCACATCTCACTTTATCTCTTTTGGTCTATGCCAAGACATAGTGCAGTGTTTAAAACCTTGTCACTGGAACCACAGGTATTCCTACTGGCAAAGTGATCAAATCCTTCTATTTCCCGGGTCTTCCCTTCTCCTGTCAACACAGACACTGTTAAAATACAGGTTAGAAAAATGAAGAAAGGAGTAATGAAGAGCTGAAGTGGATAGCGGGATAGGGAAAAGTCCTGCCTGAGCTCGGACAGCCAATAACAAGGAGCTTTCCAACAAGTCTGCCTCAGTGAGTGTGTGTGTGTGTGTGTGTGTGTGTGTGTAATGATGCGTGTGTCCCTGGTGACAGGCACTCTTAGTGACTTACAGTATGTGTATGTGTGTGTTATGAGAGTGTATGGGAGATGGGAGGAGAAGGAGGGGTGAGTCCTTCTAAATATGCATCTTAATGGCTGCTCTGTTCCCACCATTCACACAGAGTGATGGAGAGAGCGAGGGCGAGAGAGGCAGGGGACGAGGAGAAGTGGTGCTGCATGTTTTCAAGTGGGCAGCCAAGACGGGGACGCAGACAGAGAGACAGCTAGTTGAAAAGACAGAATGGTGCAAGCAAACGTCAACAAGAGAAAAGCTATGTAAGGAGCCGCCATACCTGACTCCTTCAACCGTGGCCCCATTCCACAGCGACACACACACACACACATGCGCACACACACACAGGCCTCAGCAGCAGTAGTATTGAGGAGCAGAGTGGAGAACTAGCCTCCTCAGGCAGTAGCTGTTTGTCGCTAAATGAAGGCCGGCATTCTTTGGTTTCCCAGGGAGCTGGGTGCCTGCCAGTCCCCCGGCCACTGAGTGCCATTTTATTAAGAACAAAATGGAGCCCCTATGAAAGGAGCCCAGCACTGAGCCTGCACAGGTCTCACTGAGCTGAGCCTCGGCATAAACAAACACCACCTTAAAGAGACAGGCTGGCAGAAAATGAGGGACGGCAGGGCCCCTCAAGAGCCCTCGAAGAGATACAAACTACTTGGGATTGGCAGTGGCTCAGTATTGATGAGCAAGAATCACCTTACAGAGGTGAGGTGAGGGGTGAGCTGAAGACTGCAGTAATAAACAAACTAGCTAGTTCCCCCTTCAAAAACTACCATAGCATTTTGTTTCACAACCGGTATTACCAGCAGTTGGAAATGATAAGATGCTATAGACCTGATAATGACACATATGTCACCTTCAATAAAAATAAGTGCCAGTAAATGATGAATAAAAGTCCACCTTAAACAGGCCAGACCAGACAAAGCTAAGCCACCTTAGAAAATGTAGCAACTGTCTGCACACCACCTTGCAGTATCTGCAGTCTATTATCAACATGTCATTTCAGTAAAGAAAACTGAAAGGACAGAGAGTGGTGGGACACACTGAAAAAAGCCTGGTCTTTTTAGACCATACCTCCATCCCTCCACAACTTGTCCCTTTTCATGAAAAACACCATATTTCACTGGTGGCGGATTTGGAGTGAAATATAGTATAATATATAATATAGTGTGTCGTGCCAAATGTCCAATTCACCGTATAACCAGGAGGGGTCAGTAACACAGAGTATCTGCTGAGGCTCACTGTCAATGTTCGTGTGTGTGTGTGTGTGTGTGTGTGTGTGTGTGCGTGTGTGTGTGTGTGCGTGTGTGCGTGCGTGGGCACATTAGCTAAAGAGCTGTAAGAGGCAACTAAGGCAACTGCACTCTGATGTGTCAGTCCAGCTCAGCCTTGGGTAGACTGCTCAAAGGGGTCTTCTTTGGTAGCAGAGGAGATGAAAAAGTCTGTTGCAGTTTTGTCTTTAGTTTGATCTGCAGCTCTGAAGCATAATCAGAGCAATTGTAGGTTTCAAAGGACTTTCTGTTTGGACATTGTCAGCGTTCCCAGCTCACGAGGCTTCCAACATGACAGTTTGTGAACTGAACTCGTTTCCATCTGAGGCCTACATAAAAACGATTAGTCAGCTGAGTCAATGTCAAAGACGGATAAGGTTTTGAAAATGTAAAAAAAATACAAATGTAAAAAACTTTCATTTGAAAGCTTATTTAGATTCTTTGGAGTGTTACATTTGGGTTTTTAATGTTGGTCTTCAAGAATAATGCAGATAATGACTTCATGTCATTTTTAACCCAGTGTCGTTCAGTATAATAATGATGTTTAGACAGTGGCATCCAGTGCTTTAAAATGAAAATTTACTTTTAACTGATAAATGTTGTCTTTGTTACAAAAGGGAAAATGCTTTTTTTGCCTGAACATTCATTTAATTAACAAAAATTGTCACAGCCACGGCTGTCCCTCAAGTTACTCCTTGTGTCTCCTGTGCTCCCCTCTCTGTCCGTCTCTGGGTGTTGTGATGTGGGCGTGGCGCTCCTCTCACTCTCCCGGCTCCCTGATTTCTGTTCATCCTACTCACCCGCNGTGTGTGTGTGTGTGTGAGAGAGAGAGAGAGAAAAAGAGAGAGAGAGTATGTGAGTGAGAGAGAGAAAGAGAGAACCTCTCTGGTTTGTGTATACAAGTACACAAGAGACAGTGGTTTTTCTACTGTATGTGTGCATGGATATGTCTGCATGTGAGTGCCTGTGTGTGTGTGTGTGTGTGTGTGTGTGTGTGTGTGTGTGTGTGTGTGTGTTTGAGGCCCTGTCACTTTGTCAGCTGAGTTCTGCGAGTAATGTATATCATGATAAAAGTAATGTCTTTACCAAACTACAGCACTGATAAATGAGGCAGTGTTAGTTTAAAGTTTCAACGCATGGACCACCAGACAGCTGACAGACATCTAAAATAACAGACACAACATGTAACATTTTTTGTGGTATTTGCATTTGTGGAAAACAAATAAATTGCTCAGCCAAAGCAGAGCAGAAGGAGTAGATTTTTTGATATATTGTTTCTGTGTTGTTTTAGTTTATGACTCTGAGTATGTCATAAACTTTGTTTAACTTTGGTCTATAATAAAGTGAACTTTTCACTGCATGACAAAACTTGTGGGTTGAAATTCAAGGTAATTATTCAATGAACTTATCCTTTGTTTACTGTGCTTATAAGTGATGACAAATGGGACAAGCATTACAAATTGTACAATTATTTATTAATTTATGTAAGCACGCTGTTAGAATGCCAACCATTGTTCTATATTTTATTTGTTACTGTATCACTCCTTTCTTATCTTCTTATTTCTTACAATGCAATCATTTAAAGTAATGCTTAGAAAAAAGACACTGTTGAAAGTAGGAGACAAAATAGTGTGATGATAGGGAGACACCTATTCCCATAAAATGCCTGTTTTGATGAAAGAAACTTACATTTTTTCAGATATATATTTAATTTAACCAAATGCTAAAACAGTTTAGGGCTGAGCAATTTGTCTCTTCTATACATTTTTTAATGCTACAAATGACTGACGATTATCTACACACATAACAATTTCCAAGGAAACATGTGTTCCCAAGGATCTGCATATCAGTACTCTCCTTTTTTTCTCAATCACACACACACCACAAACACACACACACACAAAGTATGATGGGACCAGAGCCAACATCTGTCTTTGATATTATTTAACTAACCGCTTATTGTGGGAGCCCACCAGCACCACGGATGGCGTCTAGCGTTGTGTGTGTGTTAGTCTACGAGTGCACTCCGGCGTCCATTCAGACACTTTGGCAAGCCGCTGTTGTGTTGTTACATCCTTCAGGGGTTGAGCTGTGTGAGTGTGTGTGTGTGTGTGTGTGCGTTTGTTCAGTATGTGCGTCGGCATTTCTGAGAATGTGACTGCATACCAGCGTGCAATGTGTGTTTCCACAGACATGTGAGAACAGTGTGAGTGTGTGCGGTGGCTATCCCCCTCCATAGTGAAAGCCACAGCCTCAAACCACATCAGAGAGCGTGTGGGAGACAGAATGACAAGGCCAGGAACCAGCCAGCGTCTGCCTGCAGCCACACACAGACACAGACACACGCTCGCACACTGACACACACACACACAGTCATACTTACACACACATTTATCACACTTACCCATCTACTTATTGACACGCGCTGTCTCTTACGCTCTCTCTCCGTCGCTCTCTCTCTCTCCCCGTCACACACACACAAACACACATGTTTAACACCAACCGTCATTCCACCACAAGTCCTATCCAGTGGTCATCGTTTAGGCCAAGGATGCAGTCTGCAGCAGAGGGAGATGTTTGTGTTTGCATACTTTCTCACAGGCAGACATTGACTGAGCAGAGGGCAAAATAGGCTTTCTACTGTGGATTTGTTTTAGCATTTTGACGTGGTGCAACTGTCACTCATTGGTGTGTGGGATAAATGAAAATGAAAATATTTGAATTATTTATTTACGTCCACCTCACTGGGTACAGAAATAAATGGCATACAAGCAATAAATAGGCTAACAAAAGCTCTGAAAACAAGATAATTACAGACATGTACACATGCGCATAGCAAGCACAGGTACACATATGCTCACATTCAGTGATAATTAATACACAGCCAAAATATGCACGCATTGCTATTACCGAACATACTGAAAAACACATATTAGCAGCAGAGAGAAGCAGTGCGAGTATGATGCGTGCTTGCCTTCTTACACACACACACAAACATGATGCTATTGCCAACGAAAGACCATTCATGCAATTTCTCACGCTGACACACGCACACACACACACGCAGACAAAGCCGCAGTGCAAGTGTAGATCATCCATGGGTCAGTGAAAGCTAGAAGCGGTGTTTTTCCTTGCGGTGGACACACATCAATTTCAAGGAAATTGCTCGCCCCATTATTGGAAAGTGTTACCGGAATGTCAATTAAGGGGGAAGTTTTTAACCTCGCACCACACAAATAAACAGTGCACCCCACTCCCCCTTATTAAAGGCGGTGTCAGCGCAGACAGAGAGTCTGGAGGGGGTAGAGGGGAGGGAAGGAGGGATGGAGGGAGAGAGGGAGAGAGGGATGGAGGAAGGGAGGCCCGGGGAAAGGGAGAAGAGGAGACAGGAGATTTGGTGCTCTCAAAGAAATGCTTTTGGCCCTCCTTTTGTGCCCGAGGCCCTAGACCCTGAGAACCACTCAAAACCCGGGCTCTGGCCGCGACTCAGGCCCACTTAAGGTTAACCTCAACAGGCAGGGATCTGTTTGACAGCTGGCTGGATCGCGTAGGTGCAACTGCAGCGGACCAATTAGGGGCAGGTCAGCGGAGGGGAGGAAGGAGAGAAAGAGGGGGCCACAGAGATAGAGGTGGGAGATGGGAGAGTGAGAGGGGAGGGAGGATGGAAGGGCAGATGGCAAGAGAAGGGCTGCGGTGGTAGAAATGACGTGTGAGGGGAGGGTTGACAGAGGTGAGAGGAAGGATGTAAAGGAGGGAAGGAATATGCAAAGAAGAGATTGGGGGAAGAGGTGAGGGGGTAGGAGAGATCGATAGTGTTTGCTTAGTGCTGGCTTACTTGGAAAAACACGGTGGGTACTAAAGCACATAAACACTGTGGGGAAAGGAGGAAGAGATAGACAAAATGCAAGCAAAGATGTACAGAGAAATAGCCGACCTTTAAAAATATAGAGAGAAAAACAGCAAGCGAGACGAAGTAAATATGATGATACCAAGAGAGCCAGACAGCCAGAGACGGAGAAACAGACAAATCCAACAGACAGGAGTATTCAAGTATAAAGGTTTCATATTGCAACGCTATTTCTGTGAAAACAGACAAAGCTCTCTAATGAGCCCTTTAGGCTTGGCCATTCTCTAGTCTCTGTGGCCATTTCAATGTGCTGCAGAGAATCATGGATATATGCTAGGGCCAGGGGAACGATATACAACATAGGGTAGATCTCTTCTGTATTGGGAAGTTAGAGGGACACAACAGCAGATAGCTTATGGACCTATGAAGGCCTTATGTCCAATCCAGGATACACCACAGTACCACACCTGACCATCAGGGAGCACTTCAACAGCTCAATAAGTAGCCTGCCAAAATATATCTCAGAATATTCAAAGAGAAGTAACAGATCAAAGGGCGAGGGGAAGACCAAGACAACTTCAAACTGGTATCTACTGATGCTTTTACAGAACCTCCAAAGATGGGTGGAGTGTGCTCAAATGGCTCCGGGGGTCTAAGTCTGCGAGCTCATAGGCATGTGAAATGCCTTCACATAGCCAGTGTGTGAGCCTCTGTTTGGAAAAGGGCTTGCCAAGAGCCCCGTCACCATAACAGACGAACAGCTGCTGAGAGGCTGCATGTTCCATATAGCTTGCTAGAGCACACACAGACAAGACACAAACGGTGCAATTCCTCCGATCACTCCGGACGGAAAAGGTATCGAGGAAAAGGGCACGAGTCTCGTTGAAATAACAAGCAACTTGGGTGGAAGCTAGTGTAACCTCTTAAATTATTTTACCTTCCAGTAGGCACATCTACTAACTCTTGATGAGAACTTTAGAAAATACTTAAATGTCAACATGAATCTGTGATAAATACAAATAAAATATTGCACAGTATTAGAACATTTCCATTTGATGTAGCAGCGATGAAAAACATGGTGTGTTGGGTTTTAATAATTCACAGTGTCAGCATTAATGTTTTGGAAGAAACACATTTAAAATTCTCATTTGCTGTCTCAAAAGCTAATGGAAAATGGGGAAAATGGAAATACACACATATACATATAAAGTTTAGCTTTTGAGACAGCAAATGGGAATTTTAAGGGGAAAATCTCCTCTATGGTTTAAAACAGGGCTCCTGAAAGAGCTTTGAGCATCACGGGAAGTCCCCACTGAGAGGCTGCTCAGTCAGCCTCTGCCAACTCACACCCTGGATGAAGCAAGGAGAGAATGATGAAACACCAGGAAGTGGTGAGGTGAGAGAGCGTCTCAGTCCCTGCATCCAGGTCACCATAACCTGACGACGACTGGAGAGTCAGCTGGGGTTGCTCTGCGTAATAGGCAAAGCCGGAGGCATGGAGTTGTACATCATCAAGTTCGTCATCCAATGTCTAGGTCACACTGCTCCAAGTAATCACAGCACTGCTGCTGTATAACGCCCCGTAGTCACGGAAATCGGAGTGCTATTGGAGGATGAGAATCACGGAAAGACTAGGCACATCCTGGATGGCCAGATAGGTTCATATAAATTTCAGTGCACTTCTCTGCAGGGGAGAGTGGTCAAGCCTGCGCAGCCTGAAAGAGGGCGAAGCCAGGATAAACAGAACAAGAGAATTCAAAGCTAGTAAGTACAGCGTGTAATTCCACTGCCCCAAATATGTCCTGTGGTTATGAAGTCTGATTTCTTAGTTGACGTGGAGAGCAGAAGTAGAGGAGAAGAGAAGAGAAGAGGGGAGATTATTATACATCATCATTATTGAACTACTGACTCCACAGTAATCCTCTGCAAGAGCTCCCATGTCAGTAAAAAACAAACCCCAGCCCCGACTGCAGGGAGAAAAGACGAGTGGAGAAAGAAAGGGAAAGGGAGGGGGGGGAGAGAGAGTGATGGAGAGCTAGAAAGAGAGACAGATCAGGAGCAATTCTGAATCTACATAGTTAATGAACACCATTTCACTGGTTACCATCGGCAACCAAAGTGGCTGCAGAAAACATTCCCATGCCATTCTTGGTCTGTTTTGGGTGAGCGTGTGTGCGTGCATGTGTGTCAAAGAGGGGTCTCACTGAACAAGAACATTCAAACGAGTGGTATTTTTCTCCCCGTTTTTACGTAAAATAACCAGATTGTGGTTCTCCTCTTTGGCCAAACTCACATCCATTAAACCAGAGCTACAGTCTGTTAGAAACACAGGGAGAAGGAACAGGCAGAGAGGAAGAGATGGAAAATAGTATACTGCAAAGAGAGGGAGAGGATGGCTGAAAATGGTGATGAATTATGTGTGATGATGTGAGTTGTGTGTATGGGTATTCAAGTAAGTGCACATGAGTGTGTGCAAAAAAGCCAACCTAACCATAAATGTGCCTTTCCAAGCCAGACCATTAAAGTTGGGCATTTTTTGAACCCTAACTCTGACTCTGAACTACAACTAACTTTCACCACTGCCTTTGGCGTCCTAAATTAACTTTAGCTGCTGATGCAGTTAATGACAAATGATGTGCTGAAATCATTTCACATCAAGAGACACTCCATAAAATCCCATTTTCATGTGGCTGTCTTTGTTTGTTTATTCACATTAATCATTTTTACAGCAGTATTCATATTATTTATCCATCTTACATCTGTGTTACAGGGGAGGGCGACAGAAAAGATGGAGGGTGAGAGAGGCGGCCATGCACACAAAAGCTTATGAACCAGACTCAAAGCTGCGACTTCATTACTTTATGGGTCTTAGGCTGCTGAGCCACCAGTTCACAGCCCCGATTGTCAAACCGGTGTTCAGCATAGGAATGCTGAGCAAACAAAAACACCACTGTTTTATTTTCACAAAGTAGCCAAGGGTCTGGCTTCTCTCTCCTGTTTTTCGCCTGCTGCTGTGCATTCCAATAAAAGTCTCCATAGATAATGAATGTTAGTAGGCCGTCCGCGGCCAAACCTTGGCTCCGATGGCAGTTATGACTGTCCACTGTGGTGTCTGTGTGTTAGTCATCTCAGGATGAATGAGTCACCGGAGAGAAACCTCAAGCACCACCCAGGTAACAGTTCAGCCACACACACACACACATTCACACACACAAAACACAGCAGTGAGATGAGCGAGATGAAGGATGGTAAGGCGGGACTTGTATTGTGTGGCATTATGCTACCACCATGTGGCCAGTATAAGAATGAGCAGAGCAGGCAGAGGCATGCAGCTGCAGAGCATACTGTACAGCAAACAGTAGGAAATATTATTAATTGACAAAAATGAAAATGAGTGAGTGACAGATCTGTGTGCAGAACATATAATCAAGACCCAGGTAACAGATCGTAGGCTGGACTGGAACTGGAAAATGAGTTGCTACACTGACTATTAAGGCACCTACATATCCTTGGTATACCGCTACAGGTGCTCTCATTTATTTTGGCTGTTTAGACCTCTTCTCAAGAGCCAGAATGAGAGAAAACACCTGTGTAGGTTTGGGCTTTTAAAAAGTCTTTAAAGGTAGGTTTGTTGGTTCGTCAATCTTAATAATTCTGTTAGTTTTGCAAAACTCTTGTAGACCTCAGACATCTACCCCAACACATATGGCTATTTGCATTACAGCTGGATGATACAAACCCATGTATGCTATGAAATGTAAATTGGAGGAGAGTAGGTACACCAAACAATAAACTGAAAAACAAAATAACTCCTGTAATGCACTGGACATGACAGATATTATACACCAGACAAAAGGCATCCAAAGGTGGAATTTAAAAGGCACATGTTCAGATAGAAAAGTGCCAATGTGGCAGAGTAATGTAAAGAGCAGATGTGATGGAAAGAAAGTAATTGCATTTTCTGTCTGGCTCTCACTTTTTCAGCAGGCACTTTATCAGTACCGACAGAGCACATTGTTTTCAATCCTCCATGCAGTCCGTACAGCTGGTTGATTTTTCATACTGGCAATTTGGGATTTTAGTTAAGCTTATTTGTGTGTTGTACAAATTCTTAGTTGCAGTGGATAAGAGTAAGCTAAATGTAAATTAGAAAATCCACACTAAAGCAGAGCTCATCTGTTGATCTTGGACAGATGAGTCCAGATTTATGAACTAAATCAGCCTTCCACAATGCTAGAAATAAGGATACCAACATTCTTAAATATGAGCAACATACCTGTTTTACAAAGGAATGTGTGAAGCTAATTCAATGGTGGTTATATCGTAGTCTTAAGCATACCAATATTATAAATTAAATCTATTCAAAGATGGAACATCCATCTAAGTAAGACTTATTGTAGCTGCTACTGGCAATCAAGTGGCAAGTCAGCAAAGATATATACATACTTAGTCTAGTGAAACGTTTCCAAATACTTTGGCACTTGTACTTCGGAGTCTGTTGAGTTCATCGAGCTAATTAGGAGTGATTAGCCAAGAGACCACAGGACTCCAAAACAGTTGTTGTTCCACTTCTCATTATCTTTATGGAGAATGAGAAAGATGCTATAATCACAGACAGATAGTTACTGAATGGGTCAGACATAGACAAATGAGAATGAAAAAGGGGGAAAGACACACATACAGACAGTAAGGATGATATCACAAGAAGAAACAACTTGGAGGAGTTCCCATCACCACCCCTTCCCCTGACTCCACGTGGGCCACATCATCAGGCTAATTACCCCAGTATTTACTGTGCTAATGCTGCAAAGGCCTTGAGGCATCCTGTTTTGATTGAGGCCACTGGAAGTTCAGCTCGAGGGAGTAGTGGAGCTCTCAAACTGCTGCCAGTGCGTCGTTCAACATCTGTCATCCCGTGGCCTTTCAGTAGATCTGTCCAAGTGAGTACTTGTTGGGGTCTGAGAGGCAGATACTGTACAAAAACAATGACGTTCTCATGATAATGCTCAACAGCATAAACCCTCACCCAGAACCTTTAACTGGTATTATACTGGCTTGTCGCTACCAACAACCACTTCACCTTTTAATGACTGTAATTAGAGAATTAAGTGGCTGTGCACACTGAGACCACTACACGTCCCTGCTGTTATCCAACAGCATCACAGCACCAACACTCATACACACTGCTCTCGATAAGAATATTGGAACATCAGATCCATGTTATCATTACAATTTCAAGTGGTAGTTGGTCACAATTAAAAATCTATCGCAGGCATGAAAATATTATAGAAAGCATTTATTACCGTTATCATCTCAAGTGTCTACAGTCACGTAGTGCTTAAGTGCACCGATTATCAATTTAAGACAGAACCAACAACTAACCAACTAACATCCTCAATTCAGAAAAGGCTCTTTACCTTTTGTTCACGCACAAGCAGAGCTACTGCTAAAGCTCCATCATGTAATTATACTTATATTAATAATGAATCAAATAACTCCCTGTAACTGAATGGGTTGCTAGTACAGCCAATCCCGCAGAGAATAAACACTCCAAGCTACATATCCTGGTCTAACTGATGCTCCCATATAAAACTCTATCATCCACTCCCCTCTGACAAGCTCACTAATGCTGACTGCATGCTATCTGCCCTGCATCCTAATAGAGGAAAACCAATACAAATGATGAGTGGCTGAGGAGAATATCCAGCAGCTGACAGAGAACCAATTTTGTAGGTGGTTGGTGGACCAAACCAGATCTAAAACAAAGTAAATATTGGACTTACATTCTGTGGAAAGCAGGGAAATGGATGCCAATGGGATGCCCGTGTTGTCCTGTTTCTGATCCTGCTTTGTGAGTGAAGACTCTATAAAGGTTGTTGCAACTTGTTTTGACTTCTGTTGTTCGGTTTTAGTCTACTTTCTGCCCTCTGGTGGATAAAAGAACTTCCATAGTGCGGCTTTAACTCTCTCTGAATTTTATACAATTTACTTCATGTTCGAAAATCCTACCCCTTTCATTCACTCAGGTTACCTAACTTTAGTTTAGCACTGAAACAGACAATAATAATGTAATGCTTCATGCACCTATTTTGTCTGAGGTATTCTCATTGCAGTTCTTTGCAAGCGATCCGCTTTGACATGCATGAGGTTTACATGCCATCTGAGAATGTATCAGATGGTGACTTAGCCAATGAAAACAAACGGAAAGCCCCATGATTCATTGCAAAAACAACACATTGCGTCCAAAAAGAGGTTTAGTCAGTAGCACAAAACTGCTCGAAACAGATGGGAAATAAACAACTTAACTGCTGTCAAGCATAGAAACACATTTCAAACTGTAAAGATGCTTCTCTTTCCCAAAGACAACCGAGGAAGATCTTTCTTCACAAGGACATAATAGATTCTGTATTCTTGGATTTCAGAATCGTTGAAGGTATTTTGTGAGCAGATGGTCAGGCTCGGTGGACACCATTTTTTTCAAAAAATCTTCAGCAATTGCTTTGCAGAAGCCTTAGTGCTGCTGATGGAAATCTTTGATAGGTCCCTGCAGTCCCTACCTCAGGTAAATGCTTTCTGTTAGATAGGCAAATGTGCTGATTTACAAACACATCGTGCGGTAAGATAGACCTCAGAACTGACAGTACTGTATCACTTCTAAGCTCTCCATTAAAATCTCGCCAAAGCCATTTCAATATCTGGTATCTGTATTTACGCAAGATGTTCTCTGGATATCTTTCGTGTGTGATGTGTGTGTTCATGAATGATTATGTGTGAGCACACTCTGTGCCAGTTTCCTGACAGCATTAATGTTCCAAAGGGAGATAGAGCTTAACAACAGGGAACAGTGACATATCTCTTAAACCAATCCAGACAACCCAGAGCCTTTTGACCAAAGCAACATGCTGAATATCATTCGCCTCATTGGACAAACTGGGTACCACTGCGTTTCCTGCCAGTACAGTATAAAGAGGCCTGCATGTGTGTGAGTATGTATCTGTGTACATGATCTGTTTGAATATGTCTTGTGGTGTTTCCTGTGGGTTTCCAGTGAATCGGGAAATTATGACTAACAACTATTTGCATCCCTGGTTTGTGAATAAATTGAAGAAAAATTGACTCCCCTTGTTTCATTTAATAGAGAAACTTTGTGAGTCATCTTGCAAACAGAGAGTGTGTCAGACTGAAGTGCTGCAAATAAGCACGAACAAAGCATTATGTAGCTACAGCCGTTCAATCAACGGAAATGATATGGTCTGTACTTTGATTATGAGGTTACTCAGCCCCTTAGCTTGCTGCTGTTACCGCTTTGAGTGCATTTGCACACACGCAGAAACATTGATACATAAAACTCATACACACACACACATACACACTTACAGAGGTAAACAGATTTTCACTTAGTTACTCACTGCATTATGTCAAGAGATTAAATTATGATTGATGAAAACAATAAATCTGACTATGTTTTGTTTGCTCATATGAGGCACGTTGGTATCATCACCTCAGAAAAGGCTCACTGAGATTTGTGACTACAGCAGATGGCAATCTATGCCCCTGGACAGAGTCTAGACTTTTTTTTAAAAATGGATACTTCCTTCAGGTATAATTTGTCATCAATCCCAAGATGCTTCCAGGAGCATGAAGGTGACTTCAGATCAGTGCCCAGGTGTCAAACCAATACTGTGGAGCAGTATGAGGAATGAGGTGTAGTGACGTTATCAGGCGACACATTTCGGCTGTTCTGCAGGCAGCATTGTTTACAGTGTCACAACAGGAGACGGTACTGGCTAGATGTACCTGACACTTCCATACACATACTGTGCGTAAACACAGACAGCTAGATACAAAAACACCCACCCTACGATCCTACAGAGATTTTTCTATGTCTATATTATTATTTCTATATTTTTCTATCTATGTTGTAGGAGTAGTGAGGAGTGTGAGACAGTGGAGCATAATTTATTTTCATCAGTGTTAATTCTCATGTTTCCAGCTGGATGCAATTAATATTTTATAGCAAGTTTATGTTTTTCGTTCTTGAAAATTCAAGAATGGACTGATGAAGTGAGAGCCGCTGTCGATGTGAGACACTTAAGCCCACATTGTTATTGCTTTCCTGTAACATAGTCGAGCCAAGCACTGACAAACTGAAGTATACAGTCTCCAACATCTCGCTAAAGATTAAAGAAGCTCTTGTAAAGTCACAAGCTGCTTCTTTTGTGCGTAGCATGCAGGGAATGATTGCTATTTTAACCTGAGATATAAAAGTAAAACAACTTTATTGTGCTGTATGCTGCTGAACTAGAGAGGGCTGACCTTGAACACGGAAGATATGCAGCCCTCTGAGTGTGATAGTTAAGAGGGAAAGTTGCTGGAGACGAGATGATACTGTTACGGTAGATAATTAACTTTCACAGTAATGCACAGTTTGGCAGCCATACAAACATCTCTCCCTCCTTTCTCCTTTTACTTCACCACAAAAATAATCCCATACACACTTTGTGCCTCTGTTTGCCCTTTCTTTTCCGCACCGCAACAATGCAATACATTTAAACTATTTTTACTGTATAATCAACTGACTAATCCAGCTCCATTTGTGTCTTTGCAATATACAGAGGACCGCACACTGGCACACAAATTCTTCAGTATAACTCAGTATGTGCTGCTGCATCATTGCTCTAATACTAAGGTATTGTTGCTCTGCTGTGTCACTGTCAGCCTCCGGAGTAAAACGCCTCCATGCCTTAACATTGCAGCACTTTGTGTGAGCCAGCGGGCTAAGCTGCAGTTGTTTTTGTCACTGTAATTTTCATGAAGCAAGTGGTGCTCCAAAAAGCTTATAAGTGATGAGCAACAATGAGCTGCTCTAAATGTATTCTCCTTGCATCCGTAACCAACATGCCAACACTGCTGCTTTTGTACAGAACAATAAAAGAGACTGGCTGACTTAGACAGACAGCCAGACAGAGGGAAGACAGACAGCATAAATACTTCACATGAAAACCATCCCTTCTGTGGAAAAAAAACTTTCCTTTGCCTTTTTCCCAAGTTTAAAAAAAATATATAGGTGGAAATAAATTGAAAGAAATACATGCAGGGTGTTGTTAAAGGGAAGAAACCTGAACACTGCTGCCTTATGTACCGTGTCTCTCTCATGATCTGTTAATATGTTTTTATTTCTGTCTGTTTTCCATCTGGCAGGCAAAACTGCAGTCCCCGTGGAGCAGCACGGATGTTAAACAAAAGCATCAACCAAATGTATCATATTGTGTAAGAGTGTAAACCCTTGGATACGGTGCTATATTTTGATATCACAGCACAGGAATCATGCATCAGTAAGGCGTAATGCCTCTAATGCTGTGTGCTTTTACAAGACAAGAATGTGTGACATCTCACCCTAAAACACACGCGGCAGGTCATCAGATCCAGTGTTGTCCCCATCACACCAACAGACACACTTGTGTCTGTTCGAGTCAAGACGCTGAAATGTGAAGTGCAATAAAAGTTTGTATAATGAGCTTCTTTCCTCTCTTTTCGGTTCAGTGATAGATCTCCAGGTCTGACTTTGATCTTTGATCGTACCCACAAAGTGCTCCAAATCCAACCAGCGAGGTCTGGTTCATGGGCCCACAAGATGTGTTATCACAATGTGACAAATGAAAAGTCCTTTCGAGCTCTGACATATGAATTCCATTTGAAATCCAGCTGATTCTTTCAACTACGTGTGTCTGAAGATTAGATCTCAAAAATGACCCCCTCATCAGCGCAATATCTCCTTTCCTGCCACATTTCAGACAGCATCCATCCACATCCGGCACTAACTACACTAAAGAAAAACTTCCCACCAGACTATCCCCTACATCTGCTGGTGTCCTGTTGCACCTGTGACACTGGAGAATCAATTACAAAGTTCAGGCTGGTAATGAGGTCTCCAGTTACCTGATCCAGTGACCAAGGGACAATATAGAGGTCTTCAATCTTTAAAGCATATTCAGCAAGCCTGTTGCCCATGTCTGGCATCACTGCCCCCAAAAGGTCCAACGAAACACACACTAAGCCTCTTGAAATTCTAACTAAATATACAAAGAAATTAAAGTCAAAAGATAGATTTCAATCTAAATCTAAACAGTCACAAGTAAGACAATTATTCTTGCACAATTAGATAAAATATGGAGAACTAGGTGAGGGCCTAACAGTTTTAGCAGCTGGAAACTAGCCAGGAGCTTTGAGTTGCCAACGTTGACAGCTTAACAGACGATTTTTTAATTGTTTAAATTTTATAATTGGAGTGATAATAGTCCTGTGTAATTATACCTTTTGTTTCAGTCATATTAATTATATCAATTTGACGTAGCACAAATTTCTTCCTTGGTGCTCTCTCCCTGTCTCCCTTTTCTTTCTCACCTGCACGCACACACACACACACACACAGAAGTAGCTTAAACATATAAATGGATTTTACAAAGACCTTGGCTTCACTAATTAGGAAAAATAAATTTATAACAAAAAATAAATTAAAAATGTAACTGGACTAACATTAACATACTAAATTTAGACACAGACTCATATTTTTTTGCTGCAGCCCTTATCTACCATGCTTTGCTTCCTGTGTTTGTTTCAACCATGTATTATGGACTGCCTGAGTTCTATGTTACAGAGAGGTGTGAGGAAAAAAATCAAACCCCACTGCATGTGGGGCAGATAAGGCCAATAAAGGGAGGTAAGAGAGATTGTGAGAGAAAAACAGACAGACATGTGAAGTACAGAGAGACAGAGGGAAAGAGAGTCGTGCTGTCGTCATTTGAGAGCTGCTGTGAATGTATGCGTGACGGCACATTCTGGTAAGAAAGTAGGAAAACTTAGGCCATGTTCTACTAATTGGCCATATGTACTGTAGCAACCTCTGAGGGATCACCTTCAATCCACCCAACTCTTCTGTCTAAGCCAAAGCCTGGGGTGATATTGTGCCATTGCGTGGTATTGTGAGTCTATGTACATGTGCCTGCATGGGTGTATGTGTGAGCATGTGTCAGAATGAATTCACTCCTTTGGCTATGGGATGAGTGAAAGCAGAGATAAAGAAAGAAAACAGCTACTCATAATTGGGTAGAAACAAAGAAAAGTTATTTTTTGCACCAAACTCGTACTTCATCTTTGTAAAAAACGAACGAAACGAGGGATCAAACTTACAAACTTTCTCTTCAGCCTGCCCTTACTGCCACGGGTCGGCTTGCCCTCGACTGCAGTCCCAGAGCTGTAGTCCGAGCCTATGTCCAGGTTGTCATCTGCTGAGACGCTCTTGCGGAGGTAGGCAGCTCGTGCCCGGAAGTGGGAAAAGGGCGACTGGGAGCGAGGGCGGGCCTCGGTGCACCCACCATGCTCAGGCTCGTCTTCGCCCTCCATGTCATCCTCCAAACGCCATAGCTCCTCTGGAGGAGAGTAGATGGGAGGAACGAAGACGACAAATGATGAGATTAGGGTGAAGTCAGGAAGGAAGCAAGAGAAGAAGAAAGAAAAAGAAAGGGAAGGAGAGCAGGAAGGAGACTGGATGGATGATGAATACTTGTTTCTACTACACAATTATTGCAAACTCACACCACAAATTGTGAACTGTCATCCACTGATCGCTTTCATAAAATATTTCCTGAATGTAATTAAGCTTCCTTTTAAGGTGAAATATTTCACACCCAAACATTATTCTCAGCCTGCCTCCTTAACAACTTGATTATGATTCCATACCCTGGACAGAAATAATGGCTCATGTGAAATGCAGAGGAAGGAACAAATTTGCAGCAACTGTGTTTTTTTTCTCCAGCTCCGACATGATAGCTGAGCTGTAACAGGCGCACAACAGAGACGGATGTTTGCTGTCAGAACGTAGCTCAGCTGCACTAATCACAGCCGGCTTCCATCGCTCTGCATTTGATGTTCGTCAGACGTCCTGTCAGCGCCCAACGCCTGACTAACAGCACTCATAAAACACTCACTGGTCTTTCAGTTACTTACAGCACCCGATGCATGCTGGGTAAGCTACAGCAGCTCTGTCCATCAAGGCAAAGGACGTTGTCAAGTCATTTACAGCAAAAAAAAAAAGGCCAAGTTAAAGGCTCAATCAGTTCTTTTTAGACCATAAATATTGAATCATGCTCACTTATAATTTAAATAAATCCAGTTACAGTTACGTAACAGTTATTGTCTGTTTCAAATCGACAAAATGAGTTGTTCTGCAGTAAACTGTGCTAACCGACCTGAGGGATATAAGGGATCTTTGCAGTTTTTTCAGTAAGTTAAATTTGTGTTTTGTAAGCTAATCAGTAAATTAATGTTATTAGCAAGCTAGCTAAGACAACAAGCAGTCTACCCTTAGCTATGTGGAAAAAAGCAGGTGATCGGTACTTAGCAGTTACTAATTATCTGTGCTCGCGATTGAGTCGGGCGGGTGTATGGGCGGGACCTCAGTATCACGGCTCCATCCCCCTAACACTACTGCACAGACTCTGGGTCCAAATGATGTCACCGGCGCAAGATGGCAGCGCCTATATCCGGGATATTTTGGCTTACTTTTTGTACAGTGGGAGGAAGTGGAGACGCGTCGTCCATCTTTATATACAGTCTATGGTTTCTCCTGAAACAACTTCAACAGTATGGTTAAGTAAACATTGATTTCATAAATTAAACTTTCTGTTTGTTGCTGACATTATTACAGTGGATGTGTGCTTTCCTCATCTACTGTATTTTATTGTTAGGAGTTAGCTAACATTAACCTCTAGCCTGTTTCTCAAATAAGCACTGTACTAATCCTCAGTGACTGCATGGCAGTGTAACTTTACAGTCAGTGGACACATCAGCTCTGAGAATGGTATGGTTATTTCATACAATAACTAGATGATAGGTTACTTTTCTGGTTTAAAAATTGTGGTTTTCATGTATGGTATTATTTTTTCTCCTTTCCTCCTTTTTAGATATCTCATATACAGAATGTGTTTTTTTCATTCATGATATGTTTTCTACGTTAACATTTTTAAAAACATTACTGATTTAAACAAAGTATTAAGAACATAAAAACATTACAGACTTAGATTTAGTTGTTGCCTAGTGTAAGTACTCGTATTAAAAGATCTGTCAATCAATTTTTTACAGCTGGATCAAAGATTGTAGTTAACATAGAGCAGTAAATACAAAAAGATGTTGTATTTTATAGGCTTACCTACCAAGTTTCTGAAGTTTCTGTCGAGTGTTTTGTCTAACTTGTGCACTTCTAGACACATTTATATCAAGCCTTAGAGATGCCGTGTAATGATATCCATTATTAAAAGATTTCAACAGCAGGTTTTTTTGGCAGTGACTGTTTTTGTGTGTGCTTATGAATTATGTGAGTGTGAAATATTACAGTATCAGTTCCACTGTCTGAGCAGCAGCCAAAACGCATCTGGCTTCCAAAGCTGAGCCAAATAACAAGGCAACAAAACGACTAAGGAGCGACTCCCAGTGCGAGCTCTGAGGCATACATGTCACTAATAGGGGATGTTGCTTAAATCCATGAATGAAGTATACCTGGGTTATTAAAAAAGTTGTCTCAGCACTACTGGAGAGATATATAGAGAGAGTGAGGTAGACACAGAGAGAGGCAGGATCATGGTCGATGACAGTGGTTGCTAGGCAACAAGGGGCCATGTGAGACTGAAGTCTCTCTCAATTTGATATTTGCAAGAGAGCAGCAGTAGGGCCGGGGAAAAAAGGCAGTGAGACAGACACAGACAGACAATCAGACAGGTAGAGTCAGGACATAAAATGGAAGCACTTGGGCTAAATAGACCAGTCACAGACAACGTCACTAAGTCCAGGATCACTAGAAGTAGAAACAGTGAAGATTTATTGGATTAGAGCAGTGAGGACTGGCTCAATGCTCTTCGAGTGTGTTTATCGATGACATAACATTCTCATAGTTCAAACAAGAGGGATGGTGGGACAGTGAAAGGTAAAGAGAGTTGGCGGGCGAGAGGGTGAGAGACGGTTGAACCACTTATGTTAATTATAATAATAATAATTATGAGCTTAATAGTAACTTAGTGTGTTGAAAGCTGTCTGGAAGATTTACTTTTAGGTCATTTCATCTGATAATTCATAGTTTAATTTTAGGGCTGCATGGAGGCTCTGGGGTTAGCACAAACAGAAGGTGCTGAGTGACTGTGTTATTTTATTATACTGTGAAAACTTTGTGCTTGTTTGAGTTTATTTCGAAGTCGGTGCCTCCTGTGTTGCTGCCTGTCTCTCTGTGAATCCAGTGGGACTTTGGTTTACTTCAAGTGGAAGACTTTGCCTTATTTTAATAAGTTCCTGTCCTCTGATGTTTGCCGTTTCTTTTCTGTCTTTTTAGAGTTACACATTTATTTTCTCTCTAAAGCTACACAGAGGACAGAGTGCGGTTTCTGGAAGGCTGAGGGTGTGTGTGCCTCCTGTGCAAGCTTCTCTTGTATTAAACATCACAAAAAAGGATGATAATAACACAGCGTTTTCCCTCATCCCAAACCTTGAAAGGTGCCAATTCTCATCCATCTGATGGTGGCGGGGAGCTTTGATTAAATCGAGTGGAGCGACGTCACTCAGCAGTGACAGACCACTGCTGACTGTGTATGTCTGACAGTGCATGTGAATGAGGAGAAGGGTGTGTTAGGCTGCTTAACCTAAGGCACGTCCTGCTCTGACGTGATGGTTGTTGGCTTTTCTAACAGTTGTGGATGCGTTGTTAAAGGGTTGGAGAGAAGGTCACTTTACCAATGACGCACTTGGAAAATTGTGAGAGCTGCTAGAAGCAGAATCAGACTGCTGTTTAATTATCCACTGAGACATTATGAATGTATTAAACCATACTGTATGTAGGTCACTTTTGAAACTGTTTAAAAACAAGCTCAAGCATAGGTTTCATATCCTTAAGAAATGTTCAGAGGAATATTTGACAAATTCTTGGTTCTATTTCTTTTTTTAATTTGTGATCATTCATTAATTCATATTTACTAGGTGATTTCTCTCTTAGTGCCTCATGTTTTGGCCGTCTGGGAATCTAGAGGGTTTTCTTTTATAGAAAAGCTCCTTTTAGATCTGTATAAATCAAAGCATTATACCAAGGCCTACTGTAGGGTTTCCTTTCACATAAAACCTTCACTGCTTATAAATGTTTTCATCCTTAAAAAAAACTCCTCATCCATCCATAAGATGAAAGCTATCTCTGTCAGCAGGCTTCAGCTTCAGGATTCACCGTGACAGTTTTCAGGTGAAGGAATGGTGTTTGATATATAAACAAGAGAGAGAGAGGGTATATCTTACTTGCACATGCTCCTGTTGAAACAGTGCACTCTCCATCAGGTAAAGAAATGTCAAAGAAGCAAAGCATTTGTGGAAGTTTGAAAGGAAAAGGAAATGGGACATGTTTGACATATCTAAGAGGACTTCAGTTGAAGCTTTAGTGGCATCCCCTTATATCTCCAGCCCGACACACTTCTCTGATCAATAGCTCAAGAGGCACACAGCAGATTGTCTCCCAGAAACGTACATCAAACAGTGCTGGTAAGAGCAAGACACATATTTCATCTGGCCACTTACAGGACTATTGCAGCTATGAAGACATAAAGTGATTGTTGGTGGATGAATGAGAATCTGCCACTAAAGCTAAAGGGTCTTCCCATTTCCAACAACACAAGTCACACAGAGACAGCCGTTTCAGGATGAAAAGGAATGTTCTGAGCGGCAATACCATAATTGTGTACTGAAGTGCATTTTGTAGAATTTGCTCAGGCCTTGTCAAAATCGGATTAGTCAGAGATATTATGTGAACAAATGAATAAATAAACAAACAAAGAGGATGAAAGAATCACACAGATGCAGTCAATTCTACAAAGTCGCCTGCTGTTTTGGTAAACACACATTCCCCAAGACATGAAAACTGAAAAAATACTGTGGTAGTTTAGCTGTCTGCTTCCATTTTATCTCTACCTGCAGGTGGCAGAGTGCAGGCTTTTGGGTGGCTGGTGGCAGCGGGCGGGTTCTTCAAGCGAGGAGGACTCCCACCGATGAGATCAGAGTGATGGACCCTGGAGACTGTAGGAGACTGGGGGATGCTGGGGAGAGTACGGGACTTAGCCAGTAGGGGTCTCTGCAGCTTCCTTTCCAGCGACCTGGTTGGACAGCAAAAATAGTCAATTACATGGAGCGTTTTGTTTCCAGCGATTATCACAATAACAGCCCCGTCTGAACAAAACTGTCTATGGAAACTACCTCCATCAGAATACGTCTGCTGTTTCCACGCGTGCTCATGATTTTGTCTGCACATTTTGTCTCCTATCACCTACACTGGAAGCATATTAAGAAGGAATCTTTACGCTACCACTGTGCAATACAATACCAGCACACACTGGGTCACACACTAGCGCCCACACACACACACACACACACACACACAGCTTACTGTTAATGAGCAACAAGAGAGCAGCTGTACTGATCAATAGTGAAATTACTTCCACCTCAGCATAATCAAGCTGACGGCCATTTGGAACACAACCAATAGAAATTGCTTTTCTTTGATAGCAGTTGATACCACGCACTCTCCAGCGGGACCCCAATCAATAGCCATAATCACAAGATCGGCTTAATAGCAAATTGGTGAGAAGCCATAACACAGTCAAATAATCGCCATATATCAATGATGAGACGTGGTGTACATGTGAAATATCTTATTGTGTTTTTTCCCCTTAACACCCCTTGTTTCCTGCAGTGTCCTGTCACAGCTTTACCTTGTTGTTTCTCTTTAAGAAGAAAAAAATATATCATTCAAACCCTTTAAGCAAGTAGCTGACTGTCTCAATTCCTAGATTTCCAATACCACACTACGTAACAACAGATGTGATTAATATGGCATAAAATCATCCCTAAAATCTTTGTGTTTCATGTATAATGGAACAGAGATTAAAAAAAAAAACCTCAACGATACTGAGTCACTGCAGCAAATCCCCCTCCAACGCCAGCTCTGATCAGCTTGATGTGATCAAATTCAATGAAACGTGGCCAGCATTTCAGACATCAGAGTCAGCCTGGCAGGAGTGGAAGATCTCCAACCTCCAGACTCTTGCGTGACAAGTTTGGGTACAGAACAGATGATCCCAGGCTAAAAATCAGTCGAGGACATGCAAGCTGAGTTCCTCCAGGCTGATGTGCGTGCAACTGATGCTGAGATTTATTTTACAAAAAAAATGTAGTGGGCTGGTATTAAGAGATTTATTTGTCTCATTTTGATTTTGATAAAAGCATCAGTGGCAGATCAGGACTCTGTATACAAACAAAGTCATTCAAGTTATGATACTGACAGAACAGTGTGTGTGATTATAACAGTATATGTGTTAGGGTGTGTCTGTAAGCTGTCTGTGTGAATTTTCTCTCTGTCTTGATGTGCTATTGTTTTTGTTCACTCACACACCACGTATTCCTGTTTGCTTCATCTAATCTGTCACCCCAATAGCCAACTTTATTATTCAAAACCACACATGCTTTGCTTTAAAGATATAATCTCGAAGATTTTCATTTAAATAAATGTCTGTTAAGTCACTATCTATCTCCGAATGATGCAACACAATGGTGATTGAGCCTGTGGCCCACTGATAAAAGCCCTTGCATTTGCAGTATTACAACCCAGGTGTCGGTTGCGACTTTCCTGGAAAAATCACAAGCGGCGCGCAGTTAGGCTTTTAACACAACAGACTTGCTCTTCAACTCACCCGTGTGTGAAGCTGCGTGCTGTTTTTTCCGGTCTCTGCTAGCGTTGCGAGTAAACGGTTACTATGGCCGAACAAATAAAGAAAAGGTCGATGACTACAGACGATGAAACTAGGGAAGTGAGGTCCAAAAACATGCTTGCAATTACCGATTATTGCCATAGGTGCCGCGAAAGACAACAAAATGAAAATCTTATAACATTATAACATTATAACATTTCATTTGGGTAAATACACATTTGCTTGTTTGCTGAGAATGACATGAGAAGATTGATATCTCTCTCATATCTGTCTGTTAAATATGAAGCTGGAGCTAAGAGACAATTTGCTTAGCTTAGCATAAAGACTGGAGACAGTGGGAAACTGGACTCTTGTCATCACCAAGAGGTTGCCAGGCAACCAGCTGAGACTCCAGAAAGACATCGCTCCCGGCCAAGAAATAGTCCAGTGCACTTTTCCCCGTGAAAACTACAACTTGTAGTTTTTACATTTAGTCTTTATATGGATTAAACACACAAGATATAACATGTTAATTAGTGATATTATTTTGAGTTGCTGGTAGGCAACCTGGTAAGGCTGACTTTTAGAGACATTACATCTAATTTCAGCTGAAATGCAATACAAAACCATCACTGCACATAAATGTGTCATATGTGGCCATAATACTGCCAACTGTGGCAATACAAATTCACATTTCACCCAATGAGTATATTTCATCAAATATCATCAACATTAGCTGATGTAAGCCAGCCAATTACAGCCTTTTATCTATGCATGGGATTGTATCTAATCCATTAAATGCTTGAGTTTACAATAAATGATTATTAATCATTAATTAATTCATGAGAGAATCAAAAGCTGCAGCATTATTCAGTTGCAGATGCATTACACATTGAACAGCAGCCCCAGCATTTTTACTACTTTTTAACGTTCACTTTACAGACACTCATTTTACAGACAAGTGCTCTTGAGTAAAACTCTAAATTCGCCTGTGTTTGAGTGAAAATACTTCAGTTCTCCTCCAGCTCCCTTGGATGTCTGGTTCAGGATGTATTTTCAGGCTTGGGGCTGTTTATCACCAGGGAGCTATCAGGTAAACCGACAGCCAGTTCTAAGTCAGCACATCTGCAGGCTCGAGAAGTAAAGTACTGACATACAGTACACCCGCTGTCAGCTCGTAAACTACTCCCCTGATAGGTGGGAGTTGCAGTTGTGAATATTTGACCTGGGATCAGAGAATCCCTGAATGAGATTCAGAGCAGAGACATGGAGGACCTGGGATGGTCTGATGATGAATAATGCTTTTGTATTGCTGAATATCAGAGGAAGAGCTGAAAGTGACTGTATACATGCAGGTATAGCACACACACATACACACTTTGATGGTAATAGAAACAGGCAGGTCTCTCACTCCTCAGCAATCCATACTGACTTGCATGGGAAAGCATTTGCCTGAAGCACACAAACACACACACATACTGTACACACACACACATACACGCACTCCTCACAGTTGGCATGAGATGAAATATCTCAGGGTCCATCGGTAAACACATGCAAACACAGACAACCACACACACACGCAAAAACACAGTTGGTGGCCTCCTACCAGCACATCATGATGATAACACACTGGGCTGAACAGCCGGCCCAGGCCACTCTGACAATTTGGGCCTCACTCATCCTACAAACCTGTTGCTAAGCGACTCTGTCTACAAAAACAGGGGGAGAGGAGAGGACAGGAGAAGAGAGGAGGGAAGAGGAGAGCAGAGGAGAGGACAGGAGAAGAGAAGAGGGAAGAGGAGAGCAGAGGAGAGGACAGGAGAAGAGAGGAGGGAAGAGGACAGGAGAGGAGACGAGGGGCTTATTTTTGCCTCCCAGCAGCAATCTGCACTTTCACAAAAACAATGTCTTGCCCTGAGTTGTAAACATCAAGTGTACCACACGTTTTCTGTTGCCAAATGTATTATCTCTGGCGCTGCAGTCAAGGGAGACGACTCACTTTCTTTGTTAGAGTCTTATGAGTGTGAGAAAATAACTGAATAACATTTTTTTTTATAAGAATGACAGACAATGATTTACTTAAGAGTAGGAAGAGGAGAGATAGCCAAAGAATTATAGGATCATGGTGTGATGGTGACGTGTGAAAATACACTCAGTGTGAAAACACACTTGCCGAAACATGACAATGTGTTTATTTGAGAAAGCCCACATGCGAGCGTTCTGCACATGGTTTTGAGCACTCGTCCTCTGGCTCTTTGGTTTCTTCCTTCTGTCTCTTCCTGTACTTGATTGACAATGAAGAGAGCTCAGAAGACTTTGCGAAAGCTTCTGTGTCTCTCTGTCTCGCTGCAGGCTAAAACACGCTTCCACAAGAACAGGTTTTAGTGCAACAGATGTAGAGCAATTTGTATTAGTGACCTATTTTAATGCTAAAAGTAGCAAACGCAGTCCCTTGACTGTGAAATTGTAACTGCTGAAGTATTTTCCCAACCCTGACACTAAAACCTATTTCCAAACAGTTGAGTAGAGTAATGCGTGGTCAGTTTATACCTTCAACCTTGACTCAAGCTGCTGTATAGGTTGTCACATCGTGATTAAGGCTTGAATTAATGGGAATCTGTTTCCAGTAGCTTGATAAATGCTGTATGATGGTGAACGGCACTGTTGTTGAATGCAGCTGCTGTGGTGAGAACTATCCATGGTGCTGAATCAACTTCTAACACACGCACACACACACAGTAGTACATGCACGTCCTCATATTCCTTTTTTACACACATACTAACAGAGTTTTCATGAAACTATCTTTGCTCAAGAGGCAGAAAATTTCAGTTCTATAATTAAACCATTTTAAGATTTAACACAGACTGAAACAACTCAGGCTAATGAGTGCTATATATCTTTTTATCTTTTTCGAAATCTAATCTTAAACATTCTCCTACTGCTACATCAGTATTAATGAATGTTCCATTTATTAACGTAATGTTCCTCTGAAGCCTGTTAAATAGCACATGGTTACTCATTCATAAGCCAAATTTACTGCTTGGTACTGAGCCATTCATTAAAAGTCTTAGTCAGTATTGATGTGTTCTCACTGTGTTTGAGTGCGGATGTGTGTTTTTTGCAGGTGGTGTTGTATCGCTGTGCTTTTTTTCCCTTCTTTTTCCATTTTACACTTCTTTTGTCTTCCCTCCAGATCATTTCCAGCCACTTCCTTTCCCTTCATTTAACTTCTCGTCTTGCATTATATTTTCCCCCACACTCACCTTCTTCACCAAGGGATTCCTGGATAATCAGAAAGTTGTAATCTACAGATAAAACCGACCCGTGATAGCAGCATTTATATATCTTAGTGCTGAGTGGGGAAGACATGGAGAATTCTCAGGAGGTTGGGAGAAACAGGACAGACCCTGTGAGGCGAAAGGATATGAACAGATTAACCTGTCTTGATCTTTCAGTGATTCAGTCGACATTGGTCGAGGAGTCAGTAGACTGAATAGATTGAATCAAGGCGCTTTGAGCAGCTTAAGTGACAGGCAGGAGCAAAGGCCAGCCATTGTGGACTTGCAGAGTTATCTCTCAACATTAAGGAGTGATGGACATTAACTTGTTCATTACATTACTGAGTCATCATCACTCCTCATTCATTATGGACTGGCCGACTTGTCACCATTCATTATGGCTGTATCCCAGAGAGGGCACAGCTAGTGCCTACCCTCTGCACAAAAACTGCTGAAACTACAGTATTTCTCTTTTCTATAATCATGCTCCTTCACAGCAAAACTGAAAGACCTAAAAGGATGTGAAGAAGTGAAAAAATGAGCACAAATGTTGAAAGTTATGGAAAAATATAGCCAACACGACGACTTATGAAACTATGAAAGAATAAAGACAATTCCAAGCTGACATATCTTCTAGCATTTCAATAGCATTTAAGGTGGAATTGTGTGTTTTTATTGTAACAAAGATAACGGTGAAGGTTAATGTGGGCTCAAGTTGTAATTAAAAGGTTACAGATATCTCAATGAAATCTGTCAGGAGACCAATGGGGGCTGGAATACTGTACAGTGTGAGCTCTTTTCAAATCTAAATTTAGAGCCAAGGTCATTAATTAGTCTCAGTAGAAGGTGGCAGGTGACATGGCTAGAAAATACTGGAATGTTGGAGAGAGGTGATTACTAAGGCCATTAACCTGATTGCTATTTATTCACTTTTAACTGAGCACTGAGTGATAACAATCCTCTCTTCTTCCGCACATAAGACATACATTCATAAGCATCTCAATAAAACATAAATCTCTAAGCTAATGACTGCAGTAACTGGTGACTTTTTCAAACTAGACTACACTTTTATTCTTGCTCCTGTTCAATCAAAGGAGGCAGAGCTTAGCTGTCCTGGTCCAACATCTACAAACAGACAGACTTGGCCCCAAACCCCTCTGGCTTCTTCTTGGTGGATGTCAGACTACAGAGAGAACAGGAATGAGAGAAAAGGGGGCGATATAGAAGGAAAGAGAATGATAAAATAAAAAAAAATAAAAAACAAGAAAGACTGAAGTCAGAAAGAAAATATGGGAAGAGATGGAGGGGCGTAGGAAGGGGGTGGCTTGTGAGAAAGAGACAGTGAGTGGGAGAGACAGAAACAAAGACACTGTGGGGATAAGAAAGATGCTGGATTTGTAATGGCAGGGAATCTGAGAGCTTTTTTTGTACCACATGTCCACCCACGTTAACACTTATGCTGTGGGTGAACGATATGAGACTTGATGGACATTATTTCCAAGTCTAGAGTAGTGGCAGCGGTGGGAGTTTTTTACACTCGCATTCTGATTTGTACTTTCATCCTGGTTACATAATTTAACATCAGCTCACAAGCAATTTAATGGAATTCTTGTTAAAGCTTATGGCACTATTACCAGTAGTAAGAATTGGTGAGCAAAAAGAGAAAGACAGAACTCTAAACTTTCCTGCGCCACTGTAACAGCAAGAAAAACAAATTACATTTTCTTTCAGGATTTAGGGGGCAGGTTGCAGTGCTATGATACAAAGCAAGAGTTTGTTAGAACTTAGCAGAACACAAATTAAGTTTGCAGGGTGTGAACAGCGTCTGTGTAACACAAAATTAACTGGGTATAAACAGCGTTGCAGTGGAAGTAAATTTCAAAATCCACCTGAGAAAGGTGCATTAGACACTGTCAGACCATTCCAGGTCCTCCATATTTAGATAAAATAACAGCAAAACCACAACACCTACTGTCAATCTGCCCTTGAGCAAGGCACTTACAGAAAACCCTCTGCTGAACCTCTCAGTACTCAACAGTAGAGAGTTCTGGCTGTCACTGGGTAGCTCCCAGTGTGAATAGGGGACAGTATGACAGTATGATATACTGTATGTGAGACAGCACGTTGCTGGAAAAGAGCATGTGCACTAAGTCGACTTTGCCCAGAAAAAGCTTTCTCCCTCTTTCGGTCTCTCCTTCCCCTCCATATGCAGAACATCGACTTTATCCTGTTTCTATCTATAGAAAATCCTCTGTATTCAACAGTACATCAGTGAGAAGAATCCATAGTGGCCAGCACCATGCCTGACAGCACACGTCTACTGCACCTCCACACTTATGTAACACAATGCTTCCGTACACATGCATGCAGACACATGCTTACATGCTTACATGCACACACACACTCCTGTATACAAACACCTGTATGCCTGACAGTCCTGTTTGTGTACACACTGATAGACTGACTTTTTTTTTTTTTACAACAATATTAACTTATTCAAGCCTGCGTTCTTATCCAGATTGCCACAGTGTGGTGTGCTTGATTGAAGGGACCAATCCTCTTTTTTCTCTAATATAAATATTATATTTACATCAAATATATTTAATGAGCAAATATTATTAAATCATTAATTGTGACAAAAACACTGAGATACAGTGCAGGATGTACAATGAGGAATGATACCATAATGTTCTCAAGACACAGCATAAAAACATGTTCATTTTGTTGCGCAAAGAAAAAAGACATAGGGACTTGACAATGTTTACAGCCATAGAGACAACTGCATAGTGTGCATGCACCCGTGTAGCCTGGCATACCTGTGCACGGACACACACACACACACACACACACACACACACACACAGAGACATACACACAGGTTACCTGGCCTCTGCCACAGTGCAGCAGTAACTGCCGCTGCGCTGCGAGCTCCTGCCCACACGCAGCTCCTCTTGAGACTTACGGCGATTAAAGTAGTCTGTGAGTTTCCCAAAACTCGCCATCTTTCCTCTCTCTGCTCACCTCGACCTCCCTCTCTCCTTTTGCCTTCTTTTCCTTTTGATCCGTAAAAAAGAAAATGTTTCTGGTTCTGTTGTGCAAAGCTCCTTGGCACACGACCTCCTGAGTTACTGTCTGGTTTCTACCTGGATTCGGCAGCACAGCTCAGCGTCAGCCGCAGGTCCGAGTCTCCCTGTGCTCCCTCATCCTCTCGTGCACAGCACTTAATGTGCAGAAGGACGAGCCAAACCCTGCTCTGCCTTTCTCTGCCTCACTCCTCTTTCGATCGTTTGCTACTGCGCGCAGAGCGCATTGACTGACTCTCTCAAAATAGTAACGTTTGTAACTGCCTACCAATCGACACAGCAGGAGGAGTGCCCCCTCACTGGAGAGCAAACAAGGAGGAGAGAGAGAGAGAGAGAGAGAGAGAGAAAATGAGAGAGAGAGAGAGGTGGTGTCTGAGCGTTGGTCTTCTTCAGCAGAGCTGGTGGGAGAATATGAGCTGCTATGATGCTTGTATCTAAGCCCACCCCCCTCTTTCTCTCTCTGTCTCTCCCTGTTTTTTTAGCGCATTCTCTCTCTCTCTCTCTCTCTCTCTCTCTCTCTCTCTCTCTCTCTCTCATGCATGAATTCTTTCACACGACCGTTCGACTCTTGGTGAGCACACACACACAACCTTCGATCAAAGCTGAAGAGCAGGTGGCAACGGTTGAGCTTTGTGTGTGTATCGCTCTGTCTCGCTATCTCTTTCTTCTGTTCTTCTGTTCTTCTGTTCCTCTCTCCTCTCTCTCTCTCTTTGTCTCTCTCACACTCACACACACACACACACACAGACTCACATTCAACCTGAAGTGCACCTGCTCCTCGACCATAACTTCCCCTGCTTGTTTTTCTGTGTGTTTGTGTCTGTGTGTTGTGTACAAAGATAGCTCTCTCTTTAACTCTAATTTCATCAATAATGAAAAACAAGCAGAGAGGTTTGGCCAGGTTGACCGGCTGGTGGCCCCATGGTTTCATCTAAAGGAAATCCACTCGGAATAAAAAGGATGATATGAGGACGGAGGCAACGAGGGAAGGAAAGAATTGAAGTATCTGTGAAAGGAGGGAAAGGACGTAGAGGGAGGGCTCTTTGTGAAGAGCTCATTAGTGAGTGAGTATGTGTGTGTGTGTGTGTGTGTGTGTGTGTGTGTGTGTGTGTGTGTGTGTGCCTCCCTCCCACACATCCAGACACCATACATACAGGCATTCCTCTGTCTATTCGCTGTCTCGTTCTCACTGTGTTTTTTATCCATTCTAGAAATAGGTGACCATGTGTTCTTCTTCTCTCTCTCCCTTTCTGCTTTCACTGTCAAAATCTCTCGGCTGCACCCTCCATTTACCTCTCCATCCCCTCTAGCTGCCTGCCTCCCCTTCCTTTCATCCGTCTCCCTCCACATGCCTCCCTTCCTCCCCCCGCTCTCACTCCCTTTCCTCTATTCAAACAGCCAGAGGGTAGCTTCTAAATCATCTGACATGTACATCATGCTGACTTGAGAAGGTACACATCAAAGCCCAAATGTGAAATGTATATATACAAATATATATACAAAGATATTCACTTTACTATAATGTTTGGCATTTTTGATTGGAAAATGACGATTAATCAATTATTAAAATAGTTGCCAATTAATTTTCTGTCAATAGACTAATCGATTAATCATTTAATCATTTCAGCTCTAATTGCCACCAACTAACAGATTCAGAAAGCAAAAATGGGGATAACACTGACAAGATTCAGTTAGAAATAGCTCTTCTTGTTCTTTCAGAAGAGGATGAGAGGTAGTCAGTTTTGAGATTCGTCATTTGGAAAATACATCCCTCAAAGTGCTGCAATTTGTCTGCAATACTGATAAACAGAGGTGCAAAGTGTGCAAAGCAGATCACTTTGTGTGAAAGGCAGCTGGACAGTTTCAACAAGAAAGTGCCCAAAACACACTTCATTCAAAACACAAGGAACACGTGCAGAGTGACACTTGGTCACATGTCCACTGAAGATACATAACAAATGGTACAGCGATGCTCGAAAGTGTGTCCACCATGATTAGAGTTATTGGTAGCTGCCCGTTGAGCTACACTGCAGAACACTCCAGTAATGATTAGACAAGAAACCTTCTATTAATCAAGATGTAATTACCCTGTCAAGACAAAACATATTCCAGGTCTATCAAAAGTTGCACTCAAATCAGAATAACTGCACAACGTAATTTGAGGTAATGCATGTAAAGCAATTTGTCTCAGTAACATTGAGATTTTGACAATTCACAGACTGTGTGTCTATGTGTCAGTGTGTGCGCTTGTGTGTGTTCTGCGTCTGTTTGCTGCGCTGTGATCCCACGCTGCAGTTAATGTCGTGTGAAAGGTGTGGGCTGTGTGAGCTTCGCAGGTTCCTGTGCTAAAGAGTTCAGCTTATTGATCAGCCTCTCCCGTCTCCCTCGTCCTCGATCAAAATTCTCTCCATTTCCTCCCTCTCTGTCATGATTTGCACTACCCCTCCCCCGGCAGCCCATTGATCTGAGAAGCGGCATGCTCGGACTATATTGCCCAGGAGGCATAGTAATATTTCCCTGGGTAGAAAGAGCAGAGAGAGGGAGAGAGAGAGATTAATACCGAAGAAACAAATATAGACAAATTAGGTGAACATAGTGTAATATGAATGACACTTAAGGCCTCTGCATTCCCCCTTCCTTGCTGACGCTACAATATTATTCTTCAATAAATCTGCAGTGTTACAGCAGTAGGTGCATATGCATTTGCAAAACAGATTCATCAATATTACGTCCTGTGCTGCTGCATTTTAATACTCTGTGTTACCAATGCCAATTCCTGCACATTTATTGCACTGTAGATTAATTCGAGAACAATTCTGAAACTGCGTCAACAGCACCCCATTTTTCCCTTTTTTTCAGTCATTTAGGAACATAATGTGAACGCTTGAGATAGCTGTAATTTATGAATGTTTCTGGGGGGGTTTTTAACCACGTGGATAAGGAATAATACCATGTTTTGTTTGCAACGCTACTGTTACCCAAACAGTAACTGCAATAGAGGCAGGGAAAGGCATAATAACATATTGTATAAAAAATATTCTTAAGTGTCCATATTCCATATGCCTAGGACAAAATCAGCCTATGTTTATGCATAATACTGAGTTGAAATACTATTTGAATATTCCTATGAATCTTATTTTGAAATGCTTTTGTTAATGCTGGGATCCTTGTGTGAGAACTATTTCACACCTCTTTTGGGGGAAAATAAAACTTTGGCTAATAAATGAGGTTGCCTGTTATAAATAGCTGGAGAGATAGAGAAACAGAAAGAGGAAGAGTTGGAGTCCGGGAGACAGGGAGAGCGGGAGTTCAGAGGATTGAGGGAGACACAGTGAAAGAGAGTGAATCTTGACAAAAAAGGGATACGGCAGCAACAGAGCGCACAACAAGCCTCTGAGGGGAATTTACCACCACAGCAAGGAAGAGCTGAGCTCAAAGTATTGACAGCCCGGGCTTCTTTTTGCCTTTAGTCTGCATTTGGCTCTAAAATGTTTTTTGGCTGATGAATAAATCATACACACCGCTATTTTTCTAGGGCTATTTTCATTCAAACACGAAAACATCCTCACTTGGGCAACATCCATTTGGGAACACAATACCTGGCTTCAGAAAGTTGTTTCCACAGACGAGGTCATCTGTGGACAATCACAAGAACTTTTAAAGTGAATGCTGAATAATTCAATCGTGATTAATTATTATTCGTAAGTTATTCATCAAACCAGCTGTCAAAACACACAGTGTGAGGTAGCTCATTTCATTCAGGTTTTAGTCTACCTGAGTATTGCCTCAACAATTAGACTTTCATTGACAAACAATAAGCTATCACAATACAGATGTGAAGACAACATGAAACAGACACGTGAAGTTATTTTTTAACTTTTCTCCCACAATTCAGTCTTTGTGTTTTCCCCATGTGTGCAACAATCCCTGTCGTTGCTGACCCTTCGTTCGGCCTGGAAAAGGTAAACAACCTTGTGCCTCATTCTTTACACATGTCACCAGCTGTTTTTCTTTTTCTATCCGACAGACAGGAGTTTAACAGAACTGGAGCTGTCGGTGCAGTCACCAGAACAAGATGCTTCACCAGCATTCAACACACACACACACACACACACGCTGCCAGCTGTCAGGGACTGAACTGGGTCCCTCCAGTGGTGGGCAAGTGTTTTGCATTCACACAACACGAACATTACCTGATTATTTGTACCTTTGTATCAGAATCACATATATGTCGGCCGACAAGTAACAAGAAATTGCTGTACAGAAATGCCAGAGACATATTTGAAGTAATTTAGAAACAGTGTCACCATTCGAGCACTGACAAGTTTATTTTTATACTGTAAAAGGCTGTGCTCAATACATACTGTCACTTGGTGACACATTTTTAATAGTAAAATCTATGGGACCTTTCTCAAAAATGATTGTTTATGTTAAAAAATGAAATGATATATGACTATCTACATGATTAAATATCCGATTTTGTTTCTAACTTTTAAATATTGATATCAGTATTGTCGGACTATAATGTGCACATGAGGCATGCATGTAATCATGACTGCTAAAGCAACATTGACTTGTGACATACTGAAGATTGACAATAAATATTCACCAAGCGCTCAGCCTGCAGACACCTTGATACATCATTCCACTCTAAAGCTCATTTGACAGGAGAGAAACAGCCAGCCATGGAGAAAGTGAGAGACAGTTTAAGAAAGCTTCTTCCTGTAATTACTGTGGCAGCACTCAGCAGCCTTCCCTGCTGGGATTAGTCAGACAGGACCATTCACAAGACCACACACACACACACACACAGAATCTAAGTTATTCACAGCAAAATGAACACCAGCATTTTGGAGCACACCGGAAGAATCTTTTATATCGTCATGGAATGATAAGCATCCTCTACAGAACCAGACACACACACACTGAGACGCACCACACACCGAGGATGAACACTGCCACCGTCTTTATGAGTCATCAGTGAAGGTCTCTGTGAAGCAGCCCCGGGATAATAACCCCTCTCCCTCTGTGCAGATGTGCAGCCTTGACGTCCCTGCTTCTACTTCTGCCTGTGACCAAGTCATCACCTCTTTTAACTTTCTCCTTTCTTTTATTGATCATTTTCAGTCATCTGTTCCTTTAGCTCTAAGTTTCTTTTCTCTGCTGTTGTTTATCTTAGCCTACCATCACCACCTCTTTGATCATAATCCTATAGAAATCTGGTACTACCACTCTTTTGGGAGTTGCATATAGTGCATATAGTATGTAACATAATTCAGAAAGGTTCACAGGTCCACAGTAGCTTGGTTCTACAGCTAATTACAACTGCAGCTACCTGTGCCGGCTATGGGAGTAAAATCACCTGTTACACCTGTTAGGCCAATAGTACTTTTTCTGTCATGACCCCTTTTAGAAAAAACACCTCAATGGACTTTTGGAAAATGTACGGTTCATATTCTTCTATGTACCTTCAAGCTGAAGTGTAAACCATAGGGTTCAGGGATAAATACAGTATATTTCTATGAATTACAAAAGTATATCGTCAAACATCTTCGAACATTTCCTGTAAGCTTATCCAGATTTTTGGCAGTGGATCATCCATCCTACACATAGGCTCCACAGATCGAAGAGTTATTGACATGTGTCCATGCATGGTGTGTGCGTCTGCCTGGTACATTCTGTATCCAGCTCAAGGGGTGATCAGAAAGGAACAAACAACAGCTGGGTTCCACATGATTCATATCCCCGACTGACATAGTTTGTATTAGCAAAGAGGAAACGTCAGGGGTATAAAACCTCTGTGTCAGTCGTACAGTTTCACATTTACATACACTTGTATGTGTGCATACATACAAATACATTTTTTCTCATCAGACAAGAGGAATCACTCTTTAAAGCTAATGGAACATTAGTCTGACTACATCTGGATTATACGGAGACAATGTTAAAAATCATGTTTGCCCTTGAGCACTGAGTCAGAATGCTTCCTGTCGAGTTTCATTCGGTACTTCTAAATGAACAAAGGCTGTAAAAGTAATTTGGTTTGCCATGTCCTCATGTGCTTTTCCCTCATGTTAATTTGTCTTCTCTTAAAGTCAAAGTTCAGTTTTTTCATTTTTTTTAAAAATATGAATGTTGTATTTTGGAAAACAATAATCTGCTTCATAGCAAGCCTTTTACACAACACACAACAGCAGGAAAAAGACAGGTGAAATGAATTAACGATGGCTGCAATCCGTGGTATGGTGCCACTATTAGGACAACTTCATAGAACGCACACATCGTTAATGTTATTACTAACACCTGCGCTTTTCCTGCAATGATGAGCCAGAAAGTCCATGGTTGCCATAATGTTGTATACTTTTCAGCATTTGGTGGAACAAACATTTGAAGCAGTGGTAGGAGAGTAGATACATTGATGGTGGGAGAGCGAGAAGGAGTGAAGTTTCACAACCAAACACAACCGAAGATGATATGTGATGATATGAGCTGACTTTTCAGTTGTGCTTTATCTTGTTTGCATTACTTTTGCCTTTTTGAAGGGCTGTGTGTAAATACACGCTTTTCTTCACGTTTTAACATACCTAATTTCATTTTCTATTAGCACATAAATGCACCATTGAGTAGATTTGAAACTATCCATTTTTACCAACATCACCACACACAATAGTAACAAAAATAACAGTTTCCTCAAATTTCCAAGAAACCAGCTGAGAATGTGAACGTTTCATGGGAAAGTCTCATGGGAAAGCAATGTTCAAAATCTTAAGTTGGCTCACAGACTATATTTTTTTGGGAAGCTCAAACAGTGCGAGTTTCAAGTGGAGCTGTGGTCCAGTTTTACACATCAAGCTGTGAAGAGTGTGCCAACTCTCTCTGTCATGGTTTGGTTTGGTAGCCTGACCGGTTTCTTTCTTCAATTTATAAATTCCAGCTTCACCAAAAGGCTCTGAATATTGTTACGGATGATTCTCATCCAACATCTCCCCTCTTTGAGGAAATGCCCTCAGGGATGAGATATACAGAGCTTTGTTTTAAATGCGAGAGGTTTAAAAGAAGAACATTCCCTGAGGCTGTTCGACTCTTGAGCAGTGAACCTTCGGCACTTTAAGGTACTTGTTTTTAGCTTGTTGTCTTCTCTCTATTTATAGATGGTATTTTGTGTAATGTCAAGAGTCTATTTATATTGTGGTTTTATCAGTATGCTCTGTTGTATGTTGTCCTGTCCATCCACTGCTGTGTGAGCTCACCAAAGCAAGTTTCTAAAAACTTTTGTTGGAATGGCAACAACGTTAACTCAGCTCAACATTTGCTTAAAACTTGAATTCTGAATAGAGCACTGCTCTTTAAAAGGACTGAACAAGCACTGTTCTATATATAATATATTCGCACATACACACAAACACACAGGTAAGCATGCACACACACATACACACCACAGTGGAATGCCTCATTTCCCTATATTAATCATCTTCAGAGAGCAAAATGGAAATGCTCTGCCTGGAGGACTTGGAACCAGATGCCTATTTTTCTCTTCTCTCTCTCCCTCCATTACTCCCTCTTTTTTCTACCTGTCTATCCATCTCTTCCTCCCTCACTCTATAACATCACTCTGCCCCTCCCAGGCTGCATAATGCCAGTCAGACATACAGCAATTTAGAGAGCTTCTGGTCCTGAGGGCTGGACTGAATAAAAGATGAGGCGATGTAAGTATTGGCTGCTGACTTTGAACTTCTCTTTAACTTCCTTTATCTCCCACAACCCCTCACCTCTAAAATTGCTGGTGAATCATCACTTCCAGGATGCACAGTAAAACTGTTGCTTGATGTTAAAACCATACTCGTGTCCAATAAAAAGCCGATCACAGAAATGAGAGGGTAAGAGGGACTGTGAGGTGAAGCTGTGGAAACAGATGAAAAGAATGGAAAGAGATTGGCCTCCCAGCAGTACATTTAAAGAGATAAAAAGTCCAATGTTTTGTTAATTGTAGCTCTATGTAAACTTGAAGGGTTGGGGGAGTGTAAATATTCCCAAGGATCCTATTTTCATTGCAATCTTCCCACCTCTCCTTGAAAGTTCCTGTTCTCAGTAGCGGTTCTCCAGCTTAATCCCCAGTGATTAGAGAGCTAATCAATTCTTCTTGGGAGGATTCACTGAGGTGTTAAGGTGTAGCTTACACATGCACACACAAGCTTTATAGCAGCAAGATGGTGTAGTGTGTAAAAAAGATCGTCCTTTACTGGGCTCAAGCCACCGTGTCGGTGAGCATCCGGTGTGTATAAGTGTCCTTGAGCAACACACTAAATCTCCAACAGCTCTCTGAGCATCCATTGGTTTCATACAGTTCAGAGTCAGTGTCTGGCAGAACTGCATCAGGCCTACATGCAATGACTGTGTCAGTGTTTTGATGTTTTAACCGTTTACTATAAATTTCATGCTTACAGAAACGTCACTTTTACACAAAGCATGCTGTAGTGCCTTTTTAATTGTGTTTTTCTATCTTACAGGCAGCCACAGGATTTCATTAATTTCACTATGCAATGAAGTAAACTTGCAATGATGATGAAAATCATGTCATTCACCAAGTATGTGCGGTAAAGTAGTTGTATGTGCAACTTCAACACTAAGCAGTGCTGGCTACCACTTTGTCCATAAGTGCACAAAGGCAAACAGAATGAGGATAGGTTGAAATGTCTCCTTATTATTGTAATGTACATCAACATATGATTTTTATAAAACTTCTTATGGAAAATTGAATACATTTCTGAGACAGAAACCACTGGAGGGCAACTACTCCTTCCCAAAAATACACTGTCTCTTGTGTCTCTCTCTCCATTTCAATCAAGTGACTGACACTCACACAGCCACTACATATGTTCACTGCTGTCTTTGTTTTTCTCTCACATAACCATCTCAGAAGACAATTTTACCTCACTCCAGTGATTTCCTCACATACATACACACACAAACACGCGCCCTGTTTTGATGGAAGCCGACCACTGTTTCTGTTTTTGCTCTTGTCTGATGTCCAGCTGACTGCCCTCCGTGATTCATTATGCGGCAGTTCAGTTAGATTTGAACTGCGCTGTGGGTCGATCCTCATTGTCATCATTGTCTGGAGAGTGATTAGGCTGCCGCTGCTGTATGTATTTGTGTGCGCGTGCGTGTGTATATGGAGGCGGAGTGTTCAGCATGAGATGAGTGCTCCTCCAGTGGTGGTCGCAACACCACGACACAACCAGGGTCTCTTTTGGATGAGTCAATCTTGTTTTGTAACAAAGCTCCAAAACATCTTCCGCTAGCTACACGCACATACACACTAAAAGATATAGTAACAAGAAAGAGATAACAGGAAAACATAATGAAAATAAAAAAGATCAAGGATGTGTTAGTCTGTCGACGCTCGCACATGCAAGTGTTTATAGAAGGTTTTGACAGTGTGCTGAGACCGTGTCTATCTGCAGACACAGACATGAGACCTTCCAGCTATGCTGTTCGCACTGCCTTGGAGAATCAAACACTCACACATGCACGAGCACACAAACACACAGCCGTTCCCTGTGAGGCAGCAATAATCTGTCTTCTCAAACCAAATGCATGCAGCCGCCTTCCACTCAGCATGAATGCATAGTGATGAGCGCAACTTAAACAGGCACCTCAAGGACTGAATTGTGACATAGATCAAACAAATAAACAGCCCAGCTAGAGCAAAAACAAATCGACCGGTCTGACGTCACTGTCACTAGGCCAAACAAATCCTGAACCTGTGGCTTCACAAGAAAGCTTTAAGTGTTCCCTCGGAAAGCAGTTACTTTGTGAATTACGTGTTCGTTTCACACCCAGCTTGTGTGTTTTAAGGACTAGAGGAGGGATTTGTAGAAGTGTAAAGTTGTATGTTTGTAGTTTGGTTATAATGTACCCTGGGTAAATAGTGAGAAGGCATTGTTATGAAGCTAAATGTACCATGTGCTGTGTTATTGCTACTAAAATGGTGATTTGGGTAAAAAAGTTGCAGTGTGTAAGTCACAAAGGAGGTGCTGAGAGCTGGTGCACCCATGAATCATCTTTAAAAAAACATCCACATAAATTGCTGCAGTGTAAAGGCCAGAGGTATTAACATCCACTTGTTTGTGCACCCCGGCATTCTCTCAGTCTGACAGCTCGGCCCCAAATGACCAATTAGGGCCCTTCTAGTTACCTGCTCACTGCGACAGATAGTATTTACTCAGCTCATCAGGGTGAAGATTAAAAAATAAACATCTTAACTCTGCTCATCAACTTGCACACTTCTTATCTGTTTACTTGCACAACACGAGTAAAACCCACACAAATACACAAAGCATGCAAGAGCCTAATGATATTTGTGACAAGCATTATGGGACATCTTACTCACATCCTCTAGAAATGCACGTTCGACAAACCAGCAGCCTAAGTGAGCTTTACAGTCTACTTTACAATGTTTTTCTTTACTTACTTTATTTGTTTTTTTGTACTTTGTTTTAAGTTTTGATTTCTTACCTGTCTGTACAGTATATCACACTTGGGGTTTCATCAGCCCCCTGCCTCTGGTTTCCTTGAAGTGCTGATATACTGTGTTAAGTCCCCTAATAGACTGTAGCCATTACCTGTTCAAACAGCTTAGACCTCAATTTCCCTACACTGATTTCTTTATAGGCTGTGTGAATAAATCTAATGCTGGAACTCCTGATCAGATTGCTGCCAGCTTAACCTCAGTGCAAGTAATTCAATCCCTAGAAAAAGGGACTTGTAAATTTGTTCTGGCCAGCTGTTCCAGACAAATGATACTGATGTGAGCAGAGACAAAGAGGGAAATTAACGAGCTATTAAAAGCTTCCAAACACTGCTGCAAGCTGGCTGTATTCAAACCTTGGATTAAGCTCTAAAAACGGACTTCATATCAGTTTATAGACAGGACACGACACTCATCGAGTTGACATTTTGACTGCTACTACAGCATCCAGTGAAGAATGACCCCAACCATGATCACACAACTGCTCCATCAGTCACATGAAATCCAGCACTGCTGAAGCCCCTGACAGCAAGATGATGATGACACTTTTATTGTCCCCAAGGGAACATGAATCATCCACTCCAGGCTATCATTTTACATATACTTTAGAATCCAACAACCAAACACAATACCGCAACAGCTTAAAAACAGGAAACGAAAGAAAACTTTCAACTCCTCAACTGTTTATTCAAATTTCACTAAAATTGAGGCGCTCTGTAGGTGATTTCTAAACCTACATAGAGTATTGTTTTATTAGGATTCAATACGTATTCAAAATCAGAATTCCCACCCCCATAAGCAGTATGTCTGAATGCAAATGCTAAAACAATTTGTTAACTAATTGATAGGTCGACTGACAGAAAAAAATGGATGCTGGATTTATTGTTAAAGTAATTTATCAAGCATTTATCTGTGTTTTGTCATTGTTAATTGAATATTGTTAGGTTCTGGACTCAGACAAAATATTTAATTGTATGTAATTTTTGGCATCACACTGGGCTCTCATGAGGGCCATTTTTCACTTTTTTCTGACATTTTGAAGACTCATCAGTTAATTGAAAAAATATTAAAAAAAGACTATCGATAAATTAATCAATAATGAAAATAACTGTTATCTGCTGATGGCTAAATGTCAACCAATTTTGTAGTCAATTTTATACAAATATTTCTAACACTAGTAAGTGTTAATTCTGGTTTTCAGTGTTAGTGAATCTTTTTCGGGTTTGTTTCTCCATTAATGTCTCCATTAATGAGAGTTATAATATAATAATATCATATATTGAAAATATATTTTTTCTTAATTATATGTCATTCAATGTCCCATTTTTAGTTGACAGGGACATTTTGTATGGTCAAATATGTTTTTTTGTTTTTCTGGTGTTACATGTACAATGTTTTTTTTTTTACAAAGAGATGCATTCTTGGAAAACATGCAGGGAAAGGGAAGGAATGTAAGCGCCATATTTCCTTGTGAGTTAATTTAATCTCTAAAGCAATGTTACAGTATCCTATAGGAAAAACTGGTTGAGTGTCATTTCCTTTTACTGTAACATGACAATGTGGATATGTGAATTTCTGATGATGGTCCCCTTTATATAAGGGCCAGTGTGGTACTTGTGATATAAGTGAAATTGTGATGCAGAGGTAGAAGAATTATGACGTTTCTAGAGGCCCACTGCTACAAAGCTGTCACCACACCTGCGTCAAGTCATGACAGGTTGTGTCATGGCATATTAAACAGCACAATCTAATACTGAGCCACGCTTCCTTCAGGAGCACATGCCTGATTTCATTTTTTGTGTATGACTAATAGAACAAATATCCACATCAGCGAATGAGCCTCTTAGGAGTTCAAACCTGAATGGAAACTGAGGAAATGTTAATGTGAAAAGATGTTATGAGGCATTAAAATGAAGTGGCTTTATCGCCCACTCTCCCAAACTTAGATGTTTGAAATGTGGAATACTGTTGCAATCACTTTGTTGCTACAACTTGAGTTAATTTATGAACTGGCAACATCGATCAAGTAACATCCATCCTTAAAAAAATTTAATTATTTTACAGCAAGAGTGAAATGTGATGCTGTTATGATAGTTTACATCAAATTCACATGAAGATAATAATATTCACTCTCTGAAGCCAAACTTTCATGTTAGAAACGAATGGTTGTGTCTCCCTCTAGTGGCTGAATACCGACCACTGTGAACCCAATTTACCACAAATTTCAGACCCATCCTCATCATTATGCCTGGCCTTATCTTATCGAGGCTGCGTCAACAGAACAGTAATTGGAATGCACCAAGTGTCAAACAATTACTGGTTCTGCTTTTCGGTCTTTATCTGATCTTTATTGATTATCATAATGGTGTGTGTGCGTGTTGTCTGTGGACACAAAAAGAGAGAGGAAGGATAGACATATGGCGTCTGTGAGTCACATCACAAACACACACACACACACACACACACACACACACACACGCACCACAATGAACATCAACATACTGTGACTCCAACCGACTTTGTAACAACAAAGTTTGTGTATGCTTGTGTGCAAACGTGCATCATGTGTACAACTACAAGCATGAGTGTATGTGTGTGCGCACTTGCATGGGGGTGCATTTTTAGCCCCTTTCCCTTTTGCGATGACTCACCAGTGCGTCACAGGCCAGAGAGGAGAGCATAGTTGTGCAAGTCAGGAACCCCTCTGCCACGCCGCTGATCGGCACGGTGCAGCGGCAGGTCGGTGGCGTAACATCATCATTAAGAGAAAGCTAGTCACGTTGGCACAGGAGCCAGGGGGTGTCGGATAACGAGGAGGGTGATTCAACAATCACTGATGTGTCACAGTCAATATGAGACATCAGGGGGGCCGGTGCTCATATACTGTAAATGAATGGTTTCACTTGACAGGTTGGGATGTAGCGAGTAGGAGGGAAAGCATGTAGGCACGCATCCCTTCCTAGGCACAGTCACAGGTATGAATTATACATCTACTCGCGCCGGTGAGAGATAGGTATAATGAAGTGACAAGTGACGGGTCTGTGATTCACACACACATACTTGAATGCACAGTCACACACACACACATAGAGAGAGAAACCCAGCACTCACTGTATGTGCACACCCACCCCAGAAACACAATGCCAATCCTATTTCTGCTATCTGCAGAATGTGTTGAGAAGAAGGGAAGAGGACATGCAATAGAGCCAAGAAGATACAACTCTGGCTCTTATCACACTCTGCCCAGCCACAGCAGCACTGACAAAGAGGGGAAGGGATATATTTGCAAAGGAAGTTACTATGTGGGGAAAGAAGAAAAGCAGGTTTTGAAGGAGAATAACAACGCATAATGAAAGCCGAGTACGAGATAGATAATTAGATAGATAGATAATTAGATAGAGAGATAAATAGACAGATAGATAGATAGATAGATAGATAGATAGATGTCAGAATGTATCAATCAAGTTGAGCAGTGTTGATCAGAAAAGCTCTTTCACAAAGGAGGACTGGAGGAATGTAGGGTTAGATAAATCAGCTCCCCATCCCCCAACAGCGTGAGGTTGCCTTTATCCAAACAGTTTGGTTATCGCTCCTCTGTGGCATCATTCCCAAGCTTTTTACATCTTTCTGCTCACTCACAGCTTAAAGGGGAGACATGGAGTAGGAATGTTTGTGTGCGCAACTGCTCCAAAAGTGTATTCATGATTATATATGGCTTTCTTTGTATTCCCTGCCCTCCCTGCTGTACTGTGACTGTGTGTCTAACCCTTACTTCCCACAAACTCCATTCATCAAATCAAACTGCAACCTTTTGCATACTGGATGATTTTGTTTTGCTAAAAATAGAGAATAACAGGCTTTCAAAATGCCCAGACATGTTGGAGCTGTAAACCTCCAAGCACCTCATCAACCTGTCCTACTAAAACAGTGAGAGACAAGTCAGAGAAACAGAGAGCATCTGTTTAGATGTCACCAGCTGCCAAAAGAGTTGTCCATAAAGAACAGTGTGACTGGGCTTGTTTTCAATTTCTGTCAAGATGTGGTATTTCAAACAGACAGAGAGTCAGAATGATCTTCATGCTCCCTTTTAAATGTCCTCACCTCAGCTCACGCAAACACTTAAATACAAAGGCGTACAGTGTTTCTGCGAGTCATATTTTACAGTATCCAAGAGACCCTGCAGGCTGAAGTCATCTGCAATCTGCTAGTATATATGGCTGAAATGCTGCTCCAGTGGCAACAACAGTTCCAGGAAGCCCAAGAATAGACACAGGAAGTTCTTTTAGTAAACACAATAAAACATGTTAACAAACTGTGTAAAACCTACTGTCAGCTAAGACAAATAAAGACTTAATCGCTCTTACTCTATGAGTTGCTCCATTCCAGCACCCTGGGGCTCCAGTGGCTCCCCAGGATTGGGTTGCTAGTCCTCCTCTTACAGCGTGACTCCTGGCTTTTACCTGGGGACATACAGTAAACACACATTGTGTTAGCCTGGCATACACCTACAACTATGTGAGAGACAGAGAAATGATGAATGAGCAGATGGGGTTCATCAAAATCATCACTCATTTTAAAACCGGAGGTTTCACTGATGTTTCTGGAAACATACAGGATGTACAATCACTCAAGCCATAGCCTCGTCTTTTGTCTGTCCTCTACATCTGTCAACCTCTCTCTGTCTCTTTAAGGGCCTCTGTAGGCCTCTCAGATCTTGAGGTGTTGAGTTTCAAAGTTGTCTTCATACTGTGTGATTTATGACGGAAACACAGCAAGCCTTGGTTTCTCTGCTGTCTCAGACTTCCCTGTATGTATTCACAATTACTAAAGAATAAACAAAACAATTCTAAAGAATTTGAAGAAGAGCTGAAGCAAATAAATGTGGTCAGGATTATCAAGTTCCCTCCGCCATCCTGACAAAGGATCCTATTCAGCTACATACTTGAATGGCTATGACATTGATTGACATTTTAAATGTGCTTCATGGCATAGATATATTTTATTATCCTCTTCTTCTTCACACACACACGCAGACACACACATACACACACAGCTAAACTTGATTCAATAGAATGTGCATGAAAGCCACTTTCTGCTCAAGGACACATTCAAAACATTAAAAAGACTTTCTTAATCATCGCCCACAAACCTTTTCGTACACCAATAACACTGACCTATTTCACTCAAGGAAACACACCATGAATCTAATTAATATCATTCATGTTAATGTGAGGTAATTATGCAGAGCTGCGGCACCTGGATAAACTGTGTATGGGTGGTGACACCTCTCTCGCCCCAAGCCTGCATGTTAATTAAGCAGAACATCTGGCGAGGATGGAAACACACTGTCTACTTGAACCGACGGGACGCTCCCTTGATCCAAAGTGCTGAATGTTTTGGAAGGTGAACTTTGGGATGCGCGTGTCTCCTCGTGCCAAGATCTGCTGCAGTCAAAATTGATAAGCAGCCAATCCCAGCTTTCACTGATTTGATAGAAAACTCCTGGCAAAGGAAAGACAGCGAATGTTGACAGTGTGTGCTGCATTGTGCTGCAAGGTCAATGCAAACTAATACCTTACCTGCACATGCTCCTACATTTTCCTTGATGTGTTCTGTGCTGTACAAGAACACTGATTGATATCACAGAGGGGCATTTGGATTATGTTGAAGAAGCCTCGCATCTCTTAATTCTGGTTTTCACAAGAATGAAATGACAAACATGACTTCTGCTGAAACTCTTAGCTTATTATCGGATCGAAGGAAAATTAACCTGAGAGTTTTTTTAAACTGATTACTTTGCTACCTTTTGAAATTTGAGGATTGCTTACTTTTCTCTATTTCATATCATTGTGAATTTAATTTCTTTGGGTTTTTTGACTAAGACAAGAATAAGCAGCTTTCAAGGCATTAAAGATTAAATATTTCATTCATTTTTGTATAAATCCAATTCAATCAATACACTAATCTATAAAGAAAAAATCTGTTTCGGCTAATCTGACTGAATTAGAAGCCAGGGTGTCTGATGTGGTAAACACAGAATTTACCAACTAAGCCAAACTCAGACTGATATGTCTTGGAAAGCCTTTAAGCCTACAAAATATAGACAAAAATAAATCTAGACATTCATTGAGCAATTTCCTAAATGTCCTTGGACTAGGCTTAATCCTTGTCTGGGAAACTGGCTGATACAGTTTTTGTAACTGTGTCCCAGAATGGCAAAGTTTGGGCAACAGACTGACAACCAGACAAAGGGACTTCTACCAGCTGCTCACAGCTAAAAAGGCCAACAATGCATCAAACAGCAGGGACAAAAGACAACTGCACAACAGAGGAAAGAGTTATTAACTCTCTAGTGTCTCAGCTTTATGATATGCTGCGGTTCTATCCAGATCTCCATTCACGTGGCCTTAGCGGTGGCTGCATTCTGCTCATCATATGATTACTGCCACAGTAGCAAACCTTTTCTTCAGTGAACACCTGGTTTTTGTGCTTATCTTAAGCCAAAAGGTCATCTAACTGCCTTTTACAACAGAATTATGAAAAACAGACACGGATCAAATATTCAACAACTTCCTCATGTCTCATTTCTCTTTTGTACTGTATCTTTCCCTCAGCAAAGTCCTTCACATTCACGGCTTTGCTTCCACCTAGTCATGCATACTAATCTGCGCTGTAACTTGGAGCAGTGGCCAGCCGCTGCCTGCCTGTCCCATCAAACATGCATAAGAAACAGATGTATCTTTGATGTAGGCTTGTTCATGCTGCCCCATGTGCATGAGTGTGTGAATGACTGTGTGTGTGTATGTTTATGTGTCTTTGTCAGTGTGCTCTCGGGCCCTGCGGGTGCAAGCCAGGCTGGGGAGATGCGGCTGCATGCCCCAACACACACAGGGAGAGAGGGAAGGCTGACATAGATCTTTGGCTGAGCAAATAATCAATGCAGCAATATGTTGCCATACATTATCTTTAAATGCATAATTCATGTGATTGGAAGCAATTTTGTGACTGTAATTTATAGTCTAGCTATTGTTATTAAACATATTTCTATATTAATTCACTATTTTAAGTTTTCTTTTGCCCTGATTGAAAGGATTACTATACCAATATATTCTTACTTGCATTTTAACTGGAACTGTTCTGCTCTCTAGCATTTCAGCCTGTTGCCATTAAGATTCCTGCACTTTGTTACTTATTAACTGTACAAAATAAATTTAAATCAGTGTCAAGATGGGATCTTCAGTTGCATAGTATATTGATGCTTGACTTGTTTATAGTAACACATACCATAGAATTTTCTGCATTATCATACCATCATTATCGTGGACAGCACATGTTAATAATATTAAATGTGTCACACGATCGTTCCCACCTCTAAAAGCTACACAATCACGCAACAACCTTTCACAGCTGAAGCGATTAGCCAATCAAAAGAAAATGAATTGACAACTTCGGTCATTTTTCAAGCAAAAATACCAAACATTCCCTCGTCCCAGCATCTAAATTGTGAGTACTTGCTGCTTTTCTTCATTTTAAGTGATAATAAATTGAATATCTTTGGGTTTTGGACTGTTAGTTAGACAAAACAAGAAATCTGAAGTCGTCACCTTGGGCTTTAGGAAATTTTTTTACTATTCTCTGATGTTTGATAGACCAAAAATAATTAATCAAGCCCTATTTTTAAGGACACCATGCTTTCAAGTTCCATGAATAATTATAGATATTTAGTCATTAGAAAAGAAAAATTTGAGATAATTAAGTTTATAAATTATATGAATTATAATAATTAAACATAGGCTAGGACGCTTCCAGGCTTTGCCATGGTTTAGTCTTCCCAGTGTTTTGGCCACCCAGTGTTTTATGTATGAGAAGTAGGAGTGGATGCTGATGATAGGATATTTTGCTGGCATTGCACTTAATGACAAGCATGGCACTGGTCCACGAGACTGTCATCTTTTAGCATCTGGCGTTGTGAAAACTTCCTTTGCACAAGATTGTAAACAGGTATAATCATGAGTCATCAGAGGGGAGAGCTTATCCTGCTTGTCATTAGCCACGCTCATGCCAGTAGCTGCCTGATTTACTCTGTCTGGGTGTGTGTACTGTGTGTGTGTGTGTGTGCGTGTGTGTGTGTGTGTTTGCGGTAACATCTGTAGCAGTGACATAAATAGAGCCCCCCCCACCAATCCACTACCCTTGTGCCCCCTCATGTCCTCACATGAGTTGATGACCATGTAAAGTGACCCTGACCTTACCTTCCTACCATCTACACACAAATGCGCACACAAGCCCTGTGGGACACACAATGACACACATTTTTTTGTCCCTCATGCAAGCTGTTGCCCCCCACTCGCCCACACACACACATCTTTTTCCTTTTCCCCTAAGACAATTGTGTTGTTCACTCTCTATTGTGGAAGCCGGTCATTTCCACATGTGTGTTGGCCATAAAACAGCAAAGAGCCGACTAAAAGCATCCCTTTCCTGACTAGCAGGGTCACAATTTGTCTCATATAAACACAGGACACACCTTAGCCCAACAGTTTTCACATATCCTTCTGACCCCTATACCTCCCAAAGTGCTCCTCTTTCCACTGACACAGGATACCAGTGACCAAATGCTAGTAAAGCGGCCTGTCTTTCTTTGATACTTTCATGCAGAAGAGCAAAAGAGAATAACACAACACTCCTTGTGGCGTTGCTTCAGACTTTCAGTGAACTTTTAGGGGAGTTTTTGTAGAGAGAGAAAAGTCTTAAAGCAAGCTGAACACTGAAGCTGGTGTCTATTGTCCCCCAACGTGCCTCGCGCTGGGTTTCCCTAGCATTGTCATGACAACAGTGTGTACGCACCGACACTGGCCATTGAAAACAATACACCTAGCAAGTGTTGAGTGAAGTGTGCTAGCTAGCAACTGCCAGTCGTTTCTGAAAAGTTAGCACAAAAAACACACAGAGGAAAAGTCGCGACTGAAGTTATCTTATTTCACTCTAGCGAACAACAAGTGCACAAGTGTGTAATGGAGACTAAAAAAGAAGTGTACAAAGATGCATTCACTCTCATACCTTCTGGGCGAAGAAATCTCGCTTTTCTTTCCCTCCCGGACCGTGTTGGGGTTAGCTACCGTCAGCTACTTAACTTTTGTCGCTCTGCTCAAAAGATTAAGTTTGTTACGCCGGTACAGACATTTTCTAAGCGTGTATCCCGTACACACTGTGAACACTAGTTTAGCGCTACAAGACATGTGAGGAACAACGTCCAGCGTCCAACTTTCTCCGCCCAGACTCAATCTCAACTCTTCTGCCTGTTTCTATCAAAGGATGCTTTGCTCCGCCTCGCTCAACCCTGAAGATAAATCACTATAATCCAAGAGATTTATAGTTTTTGTCTCTTAACCGATGGTGACCTGTTTTTCCCAATGATTTCCAGGCTTATCACTGAGATGTATACTTCATTTGCAGTGGTGGAATGTAACAAAGCACTTTTACTCAAGTAGGCTACAATTTTGAGGTTTACTTGAGTATTGCCATTTTATGCTACTTTATACTTCTACTCCACTACATTTTTGAGGCAAATATTGTACTTTTTACTCCACTATATTTATTTGATTTCTTTATTTACCGGTTACTTAAAAAAGATTTAGATTACAAAATATACATCAACTAGAAATTATGTTAGGATTATTATAGGTTAAACTACCCAGCAGTATATAAAGTAATTCAAGTAATTAAAATCCAGCTTTACCAGCTGCAACATTAAGGTGATGTGCACATGCATCAATAATTATAATCAGTAATATAATGATTCTGAACTGGGCCATTTTGCACAATGAGTACTTTTACTTTTGGTACTAGAAGTATGTTTGGTGCAATACTTTTGTACTTTTATGTAGTAAGATTTTGAATGCAAGACTTTTACTTGTAACAGAGTATTAAAATACTATTTTTACTGCAGTAAAAGATCTGAGTATTTCTTCCACCACTGTTAATTTCTGAACTTCCACTTAGGTTAGTAGTGTTATTCGCATGGACTCACTCATCCAATACAAACCCTGGATTCCAAAGTGCTAAATTCACTCATTGTGATCTCTCTGCATTTTATTAAATGCTTCAAGCACAGTCCAAGTGAATTCTGGCGATTGATTGCACACAGGACAATTATCTTAATAAGACATTAATGGGTTTTTAGGCTTCGCCCTGCTATCTCATTCTTGAAGTATAGCGACCCTGTTGATATTGGCCTAATCCTTTGAACTTCCCCGGTTCAAACAATCTGGGTGACACCGGCATGAACAGAGATAATCCAGACTCACTGAAAGTTTCACATGCTATTCCTTATCCTAATGAAATTTAAATATCACCCATGGTTTTAAAGGAACAGCAGGCAATTCAATATGGTAAACAAAACAACTTGGCCAAATTAAATTCTCAATCATTTATATTCAGTGGACTTTCTTTCTTTCTCTGTAACTTCCTTGTAGGCCAATGTTGTTGGAGGAGCCAGCAATTATGAACTCACAGTTTAAAAAGTTCTCCACCATAATGTTTTATTAATGAATTGGAATCAAGCCCAGTCTCGGCTTATAGTTTGCTGAAGGGTTAGGTCCAAATGGCCAAATTGTTCAGGTTGACTGGAAATAATAAATGTCCCTTTAGGACAGAAAATGACTTTAGAGCAATACATAAACCTAAATATAAAAATATAATCTATACAGCAATATTCAAGTAAGCATACTGTAGTTATAACAGTACATCAAGCACAAACTCACAGTTTGGTACAGAAACATTAGAATATTGGAGCCATATTTTAACGTTTGATTTCCATTACGATGATATCAAGGCAATATCCAGTCATTCAAGAAGCATTTTACTTACATTCACACATGATGGTGTAAAAGGTGATGTATGGTCTGCAACTATGGTTGCCAGAGTACAGGCTTTTGGAAGTAACAGAGCCCAGTATGAATAGAACTTAATTTTCCCCTAATGTCATTTTGCAAGAACTTCAAAGCAGACAGACAGACAATGAGTAATTCATCAGAGGATTGTAGTGCCTACTGAGAGCAGATCTGTGGTGGCAAAGCTGTAGGCCAGCAGAAGTAAATAGCCTGATTAAAAGTGGCAGTGACAGTAGTGGCCAAAGTGGTAATATACTACAATATGTCAAGTTTTTCCTTAGGGCCAATACATTGTAGGCTGCAGTTCAAGTGCTTCAAAGCAATCACACATAAGACAATAGATCAAAGAAAAATGCACCAAGTAGTACTTACAGCATCAGTTACACCTGTGGTGGTAATTGTGGTTGGAACAGCAGCAGCAACAACAATCGTTGGAGTAATTATAAGTAATAAACTGTGACATGATATGATGTTATGTCAAATTCAAAATCCAAGTCTGTGACACACAAAGCAGTGACGTGTGTCAGAGGGACTTCTTTGTTGCGCCTATTTAAATAAATTCTCTTTGCATATGGTCCCTGTGACCAAAGTGATACGGCACTTGCCTCCTACAGCAAGCCAATGAGGGCTCTGCCTCCATCTGGCTGAGGCAAACCAGGGGGTGATGGATAAACAACATGCACTGACATCCCCATTGTTGGATGCTTTAGATAAAAGTAAATCTACCATTTTAGAAACATGTTTAATGAAGCCTGCAGTGGACATGAACACTTTCAAGGTGTGAAACGATCTGTTTTATTGCATTTAGACCCACAGATTGTTTATACCAATGGTTCAAACAGTTCAAATATAATGCCACTAGATGACACTAGAGTGCCACTATCCGACACTGGCCTGCAGGTCGAAGGCGGAATCTACTATGAGATTTAAATGTAGCCATAACTCGAGTATTTGTAAAATATAAGCTAACAAAACGAAAAGAAAAGACGAAATCACACATTCCAATATAAATCTATTTTAGACATTATATGGTTATTTATGTTGGTCAAAGGTGACGGCATTCGTACCCGGATATCCTAGTTGAAAATGTCCGTGTTGAACATGGGAAATTGAGTTTCCCACCCTCGCATTCTTGAACGGACTTTACGTACGTTTACGTGCGCTCGCGAGCAGCAAGAATACACCGCTACGCATGCGACGTACGCTCGCTCTCAATTTGCTCCTTGGAGATTCCCCTTCCTTCCTGGGCTGTTTGAGGTAAACCTACGCGGTCGCATCATTCCCGGTAATACCTGACGGAGTGAAAATAAGCTGTACGTGTACGTGTTTGTCACAGATGTCTGAAACATGCGGCGGCAGCGGAGAGCGCGAAGCTAAAGCCTGGAGAGGTTACGGAGGCTAAAGTACAACCCGGGAAGAACTTATCGTCTCGATGGCTGTGAAAAGTTAACGCACAGGCGACTGAAAAACTGGAATAATTCCCCTTCAACCGACTTGAGGTAAGAATAACCGACTTGTGAGTGGACTTCACGGGGTACACAGCAGCCGGGCAGCGTCGGTAGCGTCGACCAAACGAGTGAATAAGAGTGTCTTTGTTTACAAGGTCCCCGGCGTCCTCGGCTCGCGCTGTGTCAATGGGATTGTTGAGAGTTTTCATCTGGCTGCACTACAGCTAATGTTAGTGTTGGTGACAGGCTTACAGTTTGTCCACAAATAGATTGATTATGTGACGGTGCCTTGTCTTTAACCGTGCTTTCACATGACGGCTGTGTGGAGCTCGTTTTATTCCCGCCGCCTCGCTGCACAGGACAGGGTAATACATTAACAACATGGACATTTTTCTGCTGCTTGTCTGCTTAGGGGAGTTGGGCAGGTCAGAGGGCAAGCTCAGGTGGATAAACTTGCACTTAGAGATACTGGAGACACATTGACTCGTTCATGGACACTTCAGCAGGGTGGATGATTTGTGACCTGGGGCCTGAACTTATCCAATTGAAGGTTTGGCTGTAGAATCAACATCCAAATAAAATCCAGCCTAATGTGTTTACATGATTTGGTTGAGAGTGAAGTCTAATCATTTGTGTTCTGCTTTCAGCGTGTCCACTGGGGAGAGGGGGGGAAAAAAGGTTCGTGACAGTCAGGACATTTTGGGTGGTGTAGGAATGACAACCTACAATGTACCGTGAAATCAGCTCACATCCTCCCTTTCCCCTCTCCCCCCTCTATGTCCCTGGAGAATAGAAATGAAATCCAATCTCTCTCTCTCTCTCTCTCCCTCTCCCTCTGGCACTGACTGTGTCAGCTGCTGTATCTCTGGGTGCTGACTTGCAGAGGGACAGGTGGCCCTTGGACAGGTGCACCCTTAACAAAGGGTTGCAGTCCTCTGACTTGGGGGTCTGGTTTATGTGCAGCTTTTTTTTTTTGTTACACATCAGTGCAGTTTTTCTGTCTCATGGCTACAGTCTGTGCAAGCTGCTTCAGTCACTCAGTTATTTCTGCACTTATGTCCTGCTTTGTAATTGTGAATGTGCTGCCACATGGTTAAAACTGCATTGAATTGAGTTTCATAACTAAGACAAGTAAGCTGTTTGTGCCTGGCTTTCTGTATGACGCAGGCATTCTTTACAGCTCCAGCCATGCACTCTGGTACTGGTATTGTTCTTAAGTCTCCATCCGCAACTATGTTACATACTTGAAGCTGTGCTGTACCCTGGAATTTAAATGGAAGTCAAGTTTACCAGACAAACCAGTTTCAGTCTCGCCACTTGTAACAAAGGAACATGACCAGGAGTCACGCTTGGAGCTGTGTGTGAAGAACACACCCTTCCAGTCACCTTGGACCTGACTGAGTTCCAGAGAAGTGACTGGGCTACACAGCTCAGTCTGCTTGAGCTGCATTGGTAGCTCATGGCTAATAGTTAGCCCACTGCTTTCAGTGCAACAAAGAATGCATAGAAAATATGTGGTGTGAGTATTTTCATGCTGTGGTGCGGTTAGGCCTGTGCTTTATGCACTGCTTTGCTGATGAACTCTGTGAATTCAGAGAGAGAGAGAGAGGGAGAGCATGAGGGATCAGAAAAGAGGTCAGCAAAGTGATGTGAAGTGGAAGAGAGAGGAGAGGGAAAGTTTGAAGGCTTATCTCAGTAATGTGCAGGGACAGTTGAGCAATGATGAGTGTTGCAGTCACCATCGTCTTCTACTTAACCCTTCACTCCCTGCTCTGGCACCATTATGACTGAGGTAGCCTAACCAATAGAAAAACAGAGAAATCAGGCTATTAGACAGTTGTGCAAGTGTGACATGTGATGTGTAAACTGTTTTTTATTGCCAAGTGTTTTCCCAGAATAAACATGCCTCTTCCTGCCCCGGCTGGTTCTGACATCCATCAGGAGTCATTACTCTGGGATCCTATTCACATTAATGAGGGAGATCTCCACGGTTCCGAGTCTATTGAGGTTTATTTAAATCTCTTGAACGCAGCCTTCCAGTTTTCCCTCTGCTCGCCAGGCCAGTGCGCCTGCGCTCTGCTGACACTCCAGTAATCCGCTGTTAGGAGGAGATTGCATCCTCGTCCACTGCGCTCATGCTATCAGTGAGGGAGGAATTAAATCCCGTGGAAAAATTTATAACGGGGGAATAAGAACATATAATGGGACCATAACATAACTAAATGGACCCATTAAGGACGGGCTTTCTGGGACGGAGCAGCTCTACACTATGAGCAGGCGACAGCGGGACTGGAGCGAGGATGTCTCATAAGACAACAACATCTACATCTCTGGAAATATGAGATGAACGCAGGCTGGAATGGACCCGGCGGAAGATGGTGAAATTTGCGATTGAGTGCGCCTTCCTGGATGAGACCTCCTCGGCTATTCTAACGTCTCCTAAGCCTGTATGTCGCCTCCTGCACGGTACTCTCCCTGGCCTCTGTACCGCTGTGTGGACACGGACAGACCACCTTTTTATACAAGTAATGCTTTGCAGTGCTGTTAACAGGCTAAATTGAAAGCCCATATGCGCTGGCGTTAACAGTGATTACTGAATCTGGAAACCTCAACTATAGATTTAAGCCCATGTGATCTCAGCGATGATGATAATCAGCTAATACTAAATGTAAACCGCGCAACATCGCTCTCCTTAGACTTTTGCCTCAGGGTTATACAAGCTATCGATACTCGTCAACATGCATGTAAATGTGGTTTCTCCTCCTTGACAGCTTCGCTGGAATGATACTTGTTTCTTTCAGCTGCTTCGCCAGTAGAGACTTGCTTTGACAGGCCGGCAAGTCCACATAAATCCCAGCGCAAGTTGATGAACTAGACTGACCGGCCTCCGCGGTGGGATCAGACAGAAATTAAGCTGCCTCTCTCAGACAGCGGAAACTAGGATCATCTCCCGTCCTCGCGTTGGCAGAGCACCGCAGCCTGAAACGGAACATTCCTCTCGGGTATTTTGTCGGATATTACACAGAACTTGAAGCTGAGCTGTGGACGTGTTCATGCTGTGGCAACTGGTGAAGTTTAAAGACCAGCTCCTGTATGCGGGTTTTCTTCAGGTTAAATTCTGAAGTTCATGTGAGTCTTTTTGTTTTCTTTCGTGTGGGAATCCAAAATTCTGCTAATACCAGAAGTGGTCTAATCTCAGAGAAAGCCCTCCCCAAACATGAGGTTTTATCCAGTGGGAGAAATACAGCTGGGGTGTTTTACTGGTAAACCTCCACAGCAGCTGTTAGTCAGACTGGATGTCTGAAAGATGAGACTTGGATATTAGCATACTTGTAGTTTTGCCAACACCCTTCCCAGGAAATGCAATGCATTGATTTCCTCCAGTGCCCACACTGTAAATAACTCCGTGGATATATTTTGTACGACTTTTATTCCAGCAAGATCCGTGCCACTATTGATCACTATCAGCTGTTTTTATGGACCATAATGTTGCCATGGTGTCTTGGATGTGTGTTTTTTTTTTGTTTTTTTTCCACTTCTTCCGTTTTCCGGAGGTGCACCGTTTGGCTGCTGAGATGCTGAAAGACAATGAACACATTTACTTCAGTACACACCTTTTTGTGCTTATGCTGATCGATTGATTTTCTGAGCATGTGCAAAGGAAAGAGGAACCAGGCATGAGACTGCACAGACTGGGGAGATGTGTCACATCGGACGCGGGAGGAATTATGAGTGGCACGATGGAGGACATGGTGCAGAGTGTTACAAGCTTAAAGTCTGCAAGAGAGAGAATTACGAGCCTTTGCTGTGAGAAAATTGTATTTTCTCCTCTTTGAGACTGCTGAATTGGAATCAGCGCTCTGCGCATCAAATTGCTATTTGAATTGATAACTTCCCCCATGCACTGTTGGATATCCACTCTGATCTGCATACTTGGCCACCTGCAAGTTACACTCATTTTTTTGATTACTCTTACTTTAATTCCCTGTTCCTGTGGTTTTTATTTGTTTTTACTGTAGTGCCCTCAGAGTTCTTTTGTGGGAGGAAATTCTTTCTATTTGAAGCAGAAAGTTGTCAACAGGACATTTACAGCAAACACAAACACATAAGGGTTGCTGTTGTGGTTCAAACAACCCCTTTAGTCTCCTCCCAATCAGTGTATCTCAGTATGTCTCACTGAATAGAACTGTGGGTCCCTTGTCAACTTTTGTGCTCTCGGGAAAAACAAAACAAACAGACCCCCCTATCAGAGCGCATTCAGAGACTTATTTCCTATTGCTGTGGTGATGGGGAGCTCAGCCTCGTCTCTCACTGCAGAGACCGAGTCAGACCATGGCTTTCGCAGCACCCCGTACCCATCGTCACCCCCTGTGGGCTGGCTCAGGAACAGCCACAGCAGCCCGGTGTGGGGGACCACCTTCATCACGCGTCAGCAGCAGCACCCGCTGCCTCATCGAGAGCGCAGGTAAGAACCAACACTGTCTACCCAGCCGGGTGCCAACACATTTCTCAGTTGAGTGCTCTTGGGGCACAGAGCGGCAGGCTGGCCTGACTTGGCCGGTTGTTGGGGAAGTCGCGGGAGAAATGAGACGTGGGGTTGTATTACACGGGAACGCTATCATTTAAAGCTGCGAGTGTAAGCACACAAAGTGGCATTATTTTGAGGCTCTTGTGCTGATGTTGACTTTGGCTTCAGTATTTGGGTGATGTGCACTTTGTTGCGTAAACTGACACTGTTCATCAGCGTTGTTCATTTGAGAAACTTACTACTTTCTCTTTCACAGGCTTTTAGAAATGCTTACTGAGGATTCAATAACCTCACAGCGATGGATCAAATCCCCTGTTTCATCAAAGCTTATCTAATCAAAGCCTGCATTTTGATGTTTTTCTATGATGCACCCAAAATCTGGCTAAGCCGGATTTGTAAACCAAAATCCCACCCCATTGGTTCCTCCCAGCACAGCTGTACAGTATGTGCTACACTTCATGCAGTGCTGAGTGGATTGCCTGGACAGATAGATTGACCTGACCTCGGTGAGCCCAATGAAAACCAGCCCAAGGGTAATTAGAAGATGAGTTTTGCTGTCATGCTGTTTATCTGGCTTCAAGATAAGCTTTGATTCAGCTTTGTTAATTTTGGAAATTATTAAAAAACAGCGGATACATTCTCTTAGAGTGCATCTTGGTAAGTGTGGCTACACTGTGGTATCTTTTCACTCAGGCAGCACTCACATATATTGTCCACCCACAGAAAAAAAAACTTAACTGTGAATAGAGGCTCCTTAGTTCGATTGTCTAAAATTCTTGGAAGTTTTCAGAATGTCTAAGAACAAAGTTTTTATTGAGCGTGCAGCAGCTGTGTAATTGGGCGAGGCTTACGTCTAGCAGAGCAAAGTATTTGTGGAAGAGACGTGCTATTCATATAGGCTGTTTTGTCAGTATTGACTGCGTGAAAAAGATATATTCAGTTACTGTATCTACAAGAAAGACTGTTGCAATAATCCATTGTTCCAGTCATTGCCTTCTGAATCACTGTCAACATAGTGAAAGGCCTATCAGCAGTGTGTAAGAAGCCCAGTTTGAATGTTCATCTCATCCAGGAGTTTTGACTGACTTTCTTCCAAAAGATGATCTTCTCAACCGCCCTCGCAAAAACTTGTTTAGAAGTGTTTCCAGTTTTCCTTCAGCTTTTTGGGTCATGTCTCCCAGAACGAGAACAGGCAGTTGATATCGACCGCCTGTAGTGTATTGAAGTTGTTGCTGAGTCACTCAGGGCATCATGGTCCGGTTGTTAGTTATTGATTTTCAGAGAGCCCGATCACATTTCCCCACAATGGATGTCATTATTTATTCAGCATCGGTCTCCAGTTGGGCTTTCATCTTTCTTGATTCCTGCCCACTGCTGTCAGTGCTTTCCTTGCAGTTGCTCTACATTTAACAGTTAAGGCTGTCATGGCTTCCATTGCTTACTCCTCTAAGAGTTTTAAAATATATAAAGCCCTTAGCCCTTGCTTAAACACAGTTCCATCAACCATAGCTCCATGCATGAATGAAACTCAAGTATAGGTCATACTGTCAGTGTAGTTTTGCATCATACAGTCAACTTGTTTTTTTATTCAACAGAGTCTTCCTTTGCGTTCGTGCATCTCTGTAGCAACAAGCGTCTGCCTCCATCACCAATCAGACTACACCCTCTGTCAGCTGAGCACATAAACACACGCAGACATGCAGATATACAATACGCACCATTGCAGTCTACTGCTGGGAGGCAGAGAGACACACACACACACTCATATTCTGACAATAGATGTTTTAGAAACACTGTGCAGTAGCACTTGGAACATACCCTCTTATCTACCCCCACTCCCTCTCTCTTTCACATACACTCACTCACAGTCTTATGCACATATACACACTGCTGTGTGAGCCTAACAACGTTAGGCAAGCTTTGCCGAGCTGTGACAGAGCATGAAATATAGAAACAACAGAACACTATGAGCCCAGCTTAACTTCAGCCGTTCTCATACAGTTTATTCTGTAATATATTGTCCTATAAAACGTTTTCTTTCCCTTGTTTTTCTTAGCCTGGAGACTGCATGAACAGTCTTGTCCTTGGGTAATTTCAATTTGTTTTCATCCAGCAGCGACCCATTGACTTTGGGAAGTGTTTGTGTGCACTGAATCAGTACCTCAACTGTGAAGGTTCACTCGAGACAACAAGCAGCAGCAGCAGACAAAGATGTGAAACAGAGGTGTAGTTGTGTGAGCCGTAGTAGTGTGTTTCATAACTTTGGAATCTCAAACTTTTCTCTGCAGTTTTATCCCAGAGCTATTATTGTTTAAGTTAACAGTGTGACTGGGCTTCATTTTATCTCAGCCCTGTGGTGCTTGTGTGTTGCGTTGCACATGGCCTTTGGAGCCCTGAGCCCTTAAAGCGAGTGTCTGCTCTCTCCAGAGTCGATCCCAGCGTCTCTACTGTCCCAGCATGATGGATGATGGTGTTTATCACAGCTCCATTCCACTGGCTCTACTCCCTTTAATTGGATTAAAACGGGTCCACTTGCATTCGACCAGCATGGTCACTGGCCGTGTTTATGTCTGAATTATTTCAGCGTGTTCTCCCCTAGCTATTGCCTGTCTGATGAAGACAGTGCCACGTCAGGACAGTCCCCAAGCCACCAGAATAGATTTGGCACGCAGGCTTTGTCTCACATTGTGGCTTTCTTTGGAAAACAGACCATTGATGTGGCAAGAAAAAACTAGCCTATTGGCACTGCAACTGACATGATTCCAGATTCCCCCACTCCTGTTGCCATGGAAATCTGTGGCATATGTTCAGTAACCTAATTCATTGGGCCCTAGATAAGACTGCACATGGTAACCTGGCAGTCTAACACACAGAAAGAAACCTGTGCTGGCAAATTACACCTCCAGAGGAATACCATATAACCTGCTGATTAGTTGTGTCAATGTTTAGTGATGCCAGATAGAAGCCAGTGAACTAGAGAAACCTTGTGACAAGTGGTTTGTAGTGGTCTGCCTTCAAGGGTTAAATTTGTGTCTTGGCAACAGGAAGTAAAACTCTGTTTTGTGCTGCCTTTCTGAGAAGTTCCCCTCTGGCTGAAGGCAGCGCTGTGTCAGCAGTGCTCCTGCCCTCCAGGTTTGGGTGCCCGCAGGAACCTCAGTTAAGCACAGCGGCGGCAGCACCGTGCCCCTGCCATTTCTTCCCCTTCTTCCTCGCTGACTCTGGAGCTTCCTGCCAGCTTCCTGCTTGCTCTCGCTTTGCCCCGCGCTACTGATGTCTGCTGAAACCCAGTCAGACAGTTTCCTCTGTTTAAAGATTCAAATGTCTAAAGCTGTCTCCACCGTTGACAGATTCACTCGTCAAAAATGAGCACTGGTCGTGAAATATTCACAGAGGGCACAGCTAGAGGTCAGAAGCTACTGTTATTCTTTCTGTTTCTTTCCCCCTTCTTGACCAGGATTTGCATTCTAAGTATCTTCAGTCTCTTATTCAGGAGAAATGATCGCTAGTTCACATCTTGTTTTGATAATAGTTCTGGGTTATGAGGCCTTGATCATAAGGCGTGTGGTCATCTGGGTCAGGCTTACATAAAAACAACGACAGCCACAATAAACTGTCTTGAACTTTACGTCATAAAAAGCATAACCAGACTCAGATATTCTCGAGCATGGCACATAACATTTACACAACGTCACCCTTGTTTCCACAGCATCACACTCTTCTTGTAATGTTCCATTTTCATAAGAGGGGAAGATTCAGTTTTAAAATGTTGCTTTTGGTGTATAACCTCAGTCATGCTTATTGGAGGAATGTTTCGTCCTGAGGGCACTTTTTGAAAAGACCTTTTGTCTGATCTGCTCTGTTAGGAGCCTTTGTGCCACCACCAACACCATTACATTTTATAAACCTATTCTGTCTTCATATTCAGTCTCAAAAAGTCTCTCTTCTCATTAAAAAGTGTCCCGCTCAATGTCACTTCATCAAAACCGGTTACCTTGTTGTGTTGTCCCACTGTGACTAAGGCCTCACTGTCACCAATCTCTTGTATCTCAGCATGTCATAGTAGAAAGTGTTTATCTGAGTCCAGGCCCTAGATACTAGCCTCAGATAAGTCGCTGGCTCAACTCCATAATGTTTATTGTAGCGAATTAATTCTGGAGAACTGTCAGGGTTGAGTAATGAGTCATATTCATGCAACAACATATTACCTGGCAGGTAGAAAGGAGGCTCTCGCAGTTAATCCTCAAGTCTTTGACTCTGACTCATCAGCTTCTCTGAAACACAGGGAGGATCGCTTGCCAGGGGAAAATTACTTTAAAAGTGAAAAAAAAGTTGCTCTGATCTCGCAAGCAACAAAAATCCCACAGTGAAGTGATAAACAAACCTTTTTGCTAGTAAAAGTGCTGCGGACAGCCTGCATTCATTACTAAAGGGGTAAAATAAATTCTCAGTTGGGTTTCTCAAGTGTGGTAAAGAATGTGTGAAAGTGCTGATCTAATCCCTGTCACTGAAGTTTCCTGGGTGTGTTCAGATGCCGCAGAATGTTTCACCATTCATTATCCTTTTCTTACAGCTTGTCTGATCCAAGGGTATATTGGCCTCTGATAAGTCTCATTTATTATAACAAGTTCTGCTCTGTTAAACAAGAATCACTACTCAGTTGGCATCATTGTTCTGTCTGCCAGAGATGTTTGCAAGGGTGAAGTAAAAAACATAGAAAGCACAGGAAGTAATGCCAGCACGCTGAAAACCCTGGGTATTGGGTAATGCAGCTGGTAGTTACCAAAATACCTCCCTGCATCCCCATCACTTCTAGGGTTGCAGCTATTAAAGAGGTTCATCATCAAGCGCGCGATAACTAAGACATTTGTCTAACAAACATTTTATAAGCTACAGTATCTACGTCTCCAGTTCTTTCCCTGCTTTCTCACAAAACTGCGCCTGTAAATATTTATCACAAGAGTGACTCACTTTATTTGAGTGTGTTTGTGTGGGGGGGCTACATCTGGAGTCCGTCTCACAAAGAGAGTTCCACACAGCCAGGCTACCTAGAGTTATTCAGCCTCATGCAGTAGTAATTAGTAATCGCTGATAGCTGATGCTGCAAAGCTGGTTATCGATAAGTTCAAATAACCCAGGAGAATGCTTCCATTAAAAGAGGTGAGGTTTGCAACAAATAACAAATCAAATACATTATCAACAGATACAGTGTTGCATGTTTAATATGAGATGAGATGAAACTGTTCTTTGCTTTGGGGAAATTAGTTTTGTAGTTTTAAAAAGTAATAATAGTAATAGCTGACGAAGAGATATAGTATAACACACGACTGAAATCTTAAGAGGAAGCAATAGAGGTAGGAGCTAAATTATTAAAAATATTAAAAGCAATTATAATATAGGTCTTAATACCTTTTATGCAAACATCAATCTACTCATAAATTTAGGTGCATTACAAAACGTTGTAGGGATTACTGCATGAAAATTTGTTTTGCAGCTTTAGCATGAAGGCAAGATGGTGTCTGATTATTTGCAGTATTGATTACCGTATTGATAATTTATTAGGCTTAATTGACCCCAATATGAGTGTCTTAAAATTGCTTTAACCTGCAGCCCAAATATTCAATTGCTAATGATCGAAAACTACTCCCACCACTGTATGGATCGGCTACATTATTAAGTAGAAACACCCCCCGTAGAGGCAACTGAACATCCAACCACTGATGAGGCAGTTAGCGAAGTGGAATTTACTAGGAAAATTTTTTTCAATTGTACAAATACACACCTTTTGCTGTGTGGTTTAGCTCGCAACTAATGAAACTTGGCATGTGCTGCACGCAGCTGTCACTGTACTATAATGTGTACAAGCTACACACTATAGTTGGAAGTCTGTTTTTTGTCTGCCAAGTATGTTCTCATACCAGGAAGTTCACTTGGTATGTTGCTCTTAGATACAGATACTTCTTGTCTTGTGCATGCACAAGTGTGGAAGATTAATTGTTCATTAATCAGTCTAATGGGCAACAAGAGCATAGAGTAAACAGTATGTTGGGATCAAGGCATTCTGTGTGGTTACTAGTGTTAACAGTCAGTCAGGGCTTTTAAAAACCTTGTGTTTTGCAAAATTTTGAAAGCAGAGCTAGTCACAAGATCAACTGTCATAGAAACATTGTGTGACACTTGCTGTACACTGACTGACGGGGCATGTGTTATATAATATCTGTTAAGTGCTGACTGACTCTGTGTTTTAGCCTAGGCTGATGTCAGGATTAATTCATTAGACAGCCGGTTAACTGTTTGAATTGTTGATGAAGATTTAATAGTATGACATTTTTGTCCTAAGTACATTTGGTGTTCTTTCTCTGTTAATCATGTTTTTTTTATCTTTAGATTAGAATGGAAATAAAGACATGTGTACTGTGCAGTACAGTACATCCGATACAGTATCATCTGATGATAATATAATAAAAATAACAAATGATAAAATGATAATATAACAATATAGAACGGACATTAAAACAGTAGTTGAATGTGAATTTTAAAGCAGTTTAGACTAATTGTCATGTTTAATCATCAAGGAAAAGGATTGTCAACAAAATGTCAAAATATACATATTAACAGCCATGTCTGCCGCTATCCTGCAAACAGTCAGTTTCACGGTGATGCTTGTCTTTATGTTGAATGTACAAAGTAGATACACTCTGCCTCCAATGGCCAAGAAGGGTACCACGCTTTCCCTCAGGCCCTGGGCTCAGGGCCAACCTTGGAAAGGCAGTGCTAATGACTGTCGCACAAAGGCCAAATGTCTCACAGTGAGGCAGGGAGAAGCTGGCGAGACTGGCTCACTTGATCTTGCAACAGAGTTCAGTATGTGGAATGAATCCAAGTAGCCAGCCATAGGTGGCCTACACAGGATCAGCCTGTCTGTGTCCCATAAGTGCCTTTTTCTCTAAAGCCTGAAGACTTCCTTGTTGACATCTCAGTTGTGGAAGTTAATGTAACTCCCCCCCCCCNTGATGTTACCGGTTTGCTCGTTTTCACTGGGTTGTACAGCTCTCACTCCTTGTAATAGTCTGCTGAAGTGCCCTATGATTGTCTTACACCCAGTGAAGCATTGAAAAATTGGTTAGGGGTCATTGATGCTCTTACTTGAGTGAATTTAGACTAGGAGCAGGTACTTTATGGGCAGCAGGCTGCATTGAGGACCTCATTGCAAAAAGATGGGTTTTCTAGAGCTGAGGTCTCTCTCTCTTTCTCTCTCTCTCTCTCTCTCTCTCTCTCTCTCTCTCTCTCTCTCTCTCTCTCGCACTGTCTCTCTCTCCACTGTAAGCTGTTGGCTAGCGGCCCAGGTCTGCGACACTGAGGAGCTGAAGTGGGCACTTTTAGAGCAGCTCCACTGAGCACAGGGCCAAGGACAAAAGGTGTGTGCGTGTCTGGGTGTATATGTGTGATTGTACACACTCATGCGAGTGAGTGGAGCATGTACACAGAAAGCATCCTTTTAAGTAGGGCCCAAAGATCACAGGCTGTAGTGGTTCATCACCTGCTGCAGGCATGTACTGTACATACAAAGGTGTGTGTGTGTGTACTCAGTATGCATCCTTTTAACTGAGGGCCAGAATTGTTGTTGTATTTGTTCATCATGTGTTACTTACGTTTGACAGGTGTACTGCTTACAACAGATAATAATGAGATAATTAAGCTAGATATTAAAAATTCCTTGAGAGGCTGATCACTGTGATGAAAAGCTCCTATGTCGGCTGCTGCAGACAGAAACATAATAAATTTGCGATCCCTGTACTCCGTGGAGAACCAAATCAATTGCTTTGACAAAGTCTCCATGTGGCTGACACCATGACTTTGCTCTCTCGCTGGAGATGAAAGAGGCCTGACAGTTATGAAAATGGCCAGAGGGAAGAACCTGTCATCAGACGTGAGGTGTTGACACTCGTTGTTGTTGTTGTCGTCGCCGTCATTGCCGTTTGCGGCCCACAGATAGGCAGGACTTTGGAGAGCTAAGCACGGTGTGAACATGTGCCATCAATGCTAGCATGGGGCTGCCACCTAATTCGACCACATTTAACTAAACTGCTGAGGGGGTGGGGGATGTGTTGCAGTCTGAGGACACTGCACAGGGTGTTTGGGGATAGATGGAATGTTTTCAGAGCATACAAAAGATTCATTTTAGGCAAACAATGTTGATGCTTTGATCAGTGACTGATACTGCATTGACACTGTCTTCTATGTTAATGTGGCAGGTAGTACTGGGATGAAAGACTAAGCTAAACAAAGACCTAAGTACTGATTTCTCAGTGTTTGTGTGTCTTCACAAAAATTGTGTTTTCCTAGTTTTGCTTATTGTTGTCATTGGAAGGCTGAGTTTCCTCCTCACTCAGCGGGTCGTGGTTTATGTTGGTGTGCTGACTTCAGCCTAGGAGAATGAATGCAGTGCTAATGGCTCCTGACATAAAGCACTGGGACTTCTACTTCCATACTTTTGCTGCCCTGGGGCTGAGGACACACACAAACTAAGGCACAAATATAGTTAGACAACAAAACACGCAACTATGCTATATCTACCTAGCTATAAATATAGCTACATGCTTGCATACACTCAAGCGCACACACCCAGCGGCAAGGACCCACACACACAAAGCCACCCAGAGAGACACATTAGTATCCCTCCCTACTGTCATTCTCCTCCTTACCTTAGGGAGGAGAGTTGACGAGAGGAGAGGACAGTGTGCTGGGAGTGAGAGGTTGTCTGTAAGAGGTACCCCTGGGTTCTGAGGATTCGCCTGGTTTGAAAGGGTTTAATGGAGTTGAACTAAGGGCAATTAGCTGGCCAGGACACATGGTGCTGCAGTGGCAAAGAGCAGGATCTAGGCTGGCCAACCAGCAATCACACTTACAAGACTCTTGTGTTCTTTAAAAATAAAAATGTCACATTAACTGTGAGGTTGTTTTTTTCCATGCCCTCCTGTGAAAACAACAAAGGATTATCAGAATATGTTTTTCATAGAAAAATAGGCTGTTTCCACAGGGAGTATAGACTTTTTACAAGCAGTCACAAACCAATGCTTCCCCATAAAATCCTTTTCAATGCAGGCTTAGAATTCGGCATCGTTCTCCAACCAAATATAATAAAGAGGGATAAATGTGACCAGATCCACAAGCTCTGCGGTCATTTTGTGTGCAACATCTTTGCCACTGGGATCAATGCAAAGAGCATCGCAGTATTCTAGCTCTTAGCACCTTACCCTCCACTATCCTACAATTCCCACATTACCCTACCCTCTCTGTGTTGGTGTTCACACATGAGCAGCTTGAGTGACAGTGACATTTATGGGCTTGTCCAGACAGCAACCACGTCCGTCCCTCGGGGCCGGCCCTCTCCGAACCCCCCCTTGCTCTCTGGAGGTATCCAACTGTGCTGCCCCCCCCCTCCCAAAACCCAAATATACCCAGTATCAATAAATCAGATTGACTGAACTGCAGGCACACAGAATGAATTGTACATACAAGTCAATCCACAAGAACAGACTGCTTTGGGTTGTTATCTGTAGGAGGTGGAAATCAACTGAGTAGCCTGACAAGATAGATCAATTGCTCCCCATGTTTCTGAATCAAAACTTTCTAAAATGGATTTCCCTCTGCACTGTTTACGCTGTTGTTAAATATATTGATAGTAGTTGTTTTTAAATTGCTTTAAATCCAGGAGTATGAACGATTTATCACTAAAATGTGCCAAAGTCTGAAGTGTTACCAAAAATTAATTCAGAATTCATTTGGAAATTAATTTGGGCATGGGACTGACATGACCTTAAGTTGCCCCCATCTGCCCTGCATTAGCATTCACTGAATAAAAGGAGAGAGAAGTGCTAATATGAAGTCGAAGAGATCCCATGTGTTTTTTCCATTCTAATAAGTGTCAGTCAGGAGGACTCAAGGAACGCTTTCCTTAGTATTCTGAGGCAATAGCAGCCTCCTCTCCTCTCCTCTCCTCTCCTCTCCTCTCCTCTCCTCTCCTCTGGCTCCCCCTCTCTATGTGCTGTCTTCCTGGCTCTAATCATGTGGCCATTGTGTATGGATTTACTGCCCTCAGAGCCCCCAGGAGGGAGATTTGATTTTTCCCCTGCACCGGCTAATCTTTCCTTCTCACTCTCTATTTTTCTTTTCTAATTCTGTCTGTCTCTCTTCCTCTTGCAGTCTCAGATGTTTTCGCTGTCCTCTCTTCCTTTTAGATAATCACCCTTAGTTGACTTGAAGCATGTATTAATTCTCTGGCTTTTTCATTATTTCTTATTTCTCACTCTTTCTGACCCCTTCTAGCTTCTGTCTTTTTCTTTCCTCCTACTTTGCACCACTGACTTTTTGCTCATTGCCCAGAATATTAGTGACTGAAATAGCTCAAATGATTGAACAGTGGAATACTTAATATGCATGTATTATTGCTGAGCAATTACAGTTATGTGGCAGAATGTATTACTGACTCATTTAGTTGTTGAATTTGTTTTGACTCATTGTTTACTGTTTTCCAGCCACTCTCACTCTCCTGGCTCCATGGCAGCAGCAGTGCGAGGCAGTGAGTGGTCGTGTGGACGCTGCACCTTCTTAAATGCTGGCGCTGCACCTCGCTGTTCCATCTGTGAGGCACCACGCCAGAAACCCGACCTTAACCAGATTCTGCGGCTGAGCAGCACAGAGGAGCATCGCTGGGCCTGTCCTCGCTGTACGCTTAACAACCCCCAGGGATCTGGAGCCTGCTCCGTCTGCGGCTTTGGACCATCCCCTGCCACTCACACACCTCCTACAACCACCATAGCCGCCACTGCCAACGGACTCCCATCTGCTCCGCCGGAACCCCCAACACCTACGGTCACCCCCACAGTTCTACTTGAGCCCCATGGACAGCATCCAGTTAAGGAGGAAGTGCTGCGACGGTCTGAGAGCAACGGAGAGGTGGTCGGCCTGGATGTGCAGCACTCGGGCTGGGCTTGCCCTCGCTGCACGCTTCACAACACACCTATGGCACTGTCATGCTCAGCCTGTGGTGGGCCCAGGAAACTGTCTTTGCCTAAAATACCCCCTGAGGCACTGGTGGTGCCTGAGGTGCGCACACCTGTGCTGGGATTTCCTGTTCACACAGCAGGGGCTGCCCCGCTACTCATAGACCTAACGGATGACTCTCCCCCAGCCCCTCCCTGTGATCCTCAAGAACCTCCCCATGTCTCCTCACAGTCCATTTCCTCCCCTTTTACTTCTTTCTCCTCCTCCCTCCAAAACAACCCTGTGCCCCGCAGCAGGAGAGAGGTGCCCCCGCCAGGGCGCCCACCAAACCCAGGCACCAACACTCCCAGCCCCACTTCCCCTTCAGCGGCCAGTGTGCCGCCCCAGCCAGGCCCACAGCGGCCAGCCAAGCCCAAACATGCCCAACCCCAGGAGCCTTCATATCCCAGCAAGCGCCTCAGTATTTTGGAGGAAGAAGACCCTCAGCACCATCCACTGACCCCCCACCTCCCTGTTGCTTCCTCAGCTGCCCCCACCTGGAAGTGCCCTAGCTGCTCGTTGCCCAACCCTGGTAGCTCGTCCAAGTGCGAGGCCTGCCGATCATCACGGGCTGGTGCTGACCTCATTGACCTAGTAGGCTGTGAGACGGTACGATTTACCCCGGCCAGCCCCTCCAGCCCGGACTTTAGCACCTGGGCCTGCTCCAAGTGCACGCTGCGCAACCCTACAGGTGCACCCAAGTGCTCTGCCTGTGGTTCTTCCAAGCTGCATGGCTTTCAGGAGCAGCAGGCGCCCCTGCCCCGCTGCTGTACACACTGTGGCCTCCCATTGGGGACTGGCACTGCATCATGCTCTTGTACACCTTCCTCTTCTTCATCCTCCTCGGGTCATAAAACACGGAAACAAGCCCGGGGCTTCCCTTCCTCCTCTTCTGCTATTGCTTCTTCTAGTTCCTCCTCCTCCTCCACCTCATCTAGCCTTCAGGAGAAGGTAGGACAGTGGAGCTGCCCAGCATGTACGCTGCTAAATGACATCAAGGCCAAGAACTGTGCAGCATGCCACACACCCCAGCAGTACCTCACCCTTCGCAAGGTGGTTAAGCCTCTGAAGAGGAGGGAGAGCATGCATGTAGAGGCCCGTCGACGAAATGATGAGGGCGAGGCCAAGGAGCTTTGGGAGAACATAGTCAGCTTCTGCAGAGAGGTAAGAGAAAATTGAGTTGTAGCTGGGAAACACAAGAAAACATCAACACTTTCAATACACATGGCACAGTCACTTTGTGTGTCATTATTAAATTATACGGGCTACGGGCTATCCATGCTGAGGTCTTTTTATCACTTCATATGTGATTTTTCTTTAGCGTGAACAAGTAAAGCCTTGTTCAAGTAGCAAGTTTTCATCCACAGGCAACTGATATCGGTCATTTGTTTCCAGCAACAATAAGTTTTTACCGTTACATTTTGTTGAGTTTTCCTTGACTTCTCTGAGAAGTCAAAATCTGCTCATTTCAATGTGTAATGTGTCACAGGGTGCACATTGCCTTTCAGAGCACAGTTCCCTCATTGTAATTCCTCTTTTTGTTATGGCTCTGGCATTGTTCCCACTCCCCCAATCTCTCTAATTTCAGAGAAATGCTAATAGGCTTTGGCATTGCGTCTGTTTGCACTTGCTTCGTTAGCAGAGTTTTAAACGATCAGCAGGTGAATGTTGGCCACCTAAATGAGCTGCAGATACAGAGTGTCTCACGGTCACAGGGAAGTCTCTTCACAAAATTCTGATTCAGAATTTCAAAAGTCTGTTTCAGGATTGTAACTCTTGTAGTGGGACGCTCTAATGAGTCCAGTTTTATTGTTTGTTCTGATTAGACTCTGCTGGGATGCTGCATTTTTTTTTGTACCGACAGCCTAGTTTGACTCTCTATTTCCTGTCCTCAGTTGACACCAACCACAAGTTAAAGTTCTTATTTAGAGAGATATTGGACAGCTTAATGAAATACATGTTATGGTATAATAGCAGACCTGTCTGTGAGAGATAAAAAAAGGTTTTATCGTTCTGAATGTAATTTCCCTTTAAAGTGAACTTCACCGCATCAATTTTGCCAAGTTATTAAAGGATCAGAACTGTGATTCTTGTTAAACAGAAGCAAAAGCTCCTTTTTATATCAATCTACACCGTGAAATGGAACATTTTCATTAAACTGCATAAATGTTAATCATTAAGTGTTTTTTTTTTTCTTCTTAAGGGAGAAAAACCTAATTATGCTTTTGTAATTACGGGCTTGTCTGTTGTCATAACAACCTAAAATAATGATGCATTTTACCCGCTCCAGAGCCGCTGCATTTAATGTTCAAAGATCAAAAAGGCTTTGAGGTCAATTGTGTCATTCATGAGCCCTGATTGGTCTGATTCACAGTGTCACAGCTGTTTGGAGACACAGAGATGTCTTCCCTAGCAACTATAGTTAAGATGTGACAACCTTTATGTTGCTTCTTTATATCACACACTTTCTCTGCAATGCTGAACCTTTTGATAAACCTGTATTATGTTGTCATGGATATGCTACTCAAGGTTGTCAGAAGGGTTAATTTGAGACTGCTATCACCTATGCTAATGAGACAAACCTGATTGGACTAATTAAACCTCAGATAAATGTAGCCATTACAGAACCCAGAACTATTCTCTGAATTTATTTGGGTGTCAGATGCGTGCCCACTTACTACACCGGCATTGCACCTATCATGCCATGTTTACAATAGCATGAAGTGAGCTTTAGAATGCATTATTAATGGCGTCTTTGAAAGTCACAGGGCTCTCTGCTGTGAGCGTGGGAGGGAAGTTGGCTCAGTAGGAAGGAAGGATATTGGAGATCCCTCATCCCCACCTTCCCTTCCTCTTTTCCCAATTTAAGATCGACATTTAAGCTAGTCTTTCTTTTATCATCTTTCCTTTTCTCCTACAAATATTTTAGGCCTCTCTCTCTCCAGCGCTCTTCAAAGTACTTTCACCTCTTCATCTCCTTTTTATCCTGTCTCCCTCTATCACATCTATCCCCACACGCTCATCCTGTTTTTTTTTTCCTCCTCTCTGCTAATATCTCAAAATATGCTTTCCCCTTGCCACCCACCGCACCCCCTCCATCCCCATCCCAACCTCTCCACACGACTGCACTCAATTCTCCAGTGTAGCAGTCAATGTGTGGCTGGCTGTGTGCGTGTGTGTGTACGTGCTAAGGTGAACACGGGGCTGGCCTATTTTTAGTAGCAGAGCTAGAGAGAAGAGGAGCAGAAATGATCCACTTCCCTATAGTGAATGTAATCACAAACAGCATCAAGTGCTGCAGCTCGGTTTTAGGGGTCAGAGAGATGAAGGGGGATAGAATTGGTAAGCAAGAGTTGCTAGTTTTTCTAATCCATCTCTGTTAAGGCATTAACACTTGGCAAGCACCAAAGCACCAGTAGTGAAAATTTAATCATGATGAAAGCTTTTGGTTTACCCTGTTACAAAGCGTGTGTGCAGTCTGACCACACAAATGCAGTGAGAGTTTCTAACTGCATGTTTTTATTGTTTAGTTCAGGTTTTCTTTCTAGACTTGCTGGATTATAGCAGATGGCGCTGCGGAGGAAATATACTGTATAAGTAACTGGAGAGTTTGCCCAGATTGTAGCAATCAATAAAGACTAAAACTATGGTGTGAGAAATATTATTCTCTCTTCACCTGAGTGGAGTTTGTTTCTCGTGCCTCCTTGCTTTTCTACTCTCCTTGATTGGTTTGGAGAGCGAGAGGTGTGTGTGCTTGATGCCAGTGCCCCAGAGCGTGTCCGCTTACTCGCTGTGCCAAACCAGTAAATGCTACTAACAGCCATCAGCACCGCTTGTGAACTGTAAAACCCAGCATGGCTGGAACTGGTTCCTCTGTTCCCTCTCCATGTCACCCTCTGGGGGAGCAACAAAAAGATGCTACATGGCAACGGATTGACTTTGATTTGTTTTATTCTCGCTCTTTACACCACTCTTTATACTACTTGTTGCTTGAATTTTTGCCACACTTAGGATTTTATGTGGGGTTTTGGTTTGCATGTTGGATTGTAAGTTCTGACTGCCTGCAGTGACAGGATTTCACTGCCTGTGACAGTATTGTACGTACCAGGCTGTTCTGGGACGCTTTTGTTTTGGGTTTAATAAGTGTGGCACTATGAAATCCAGCTCTATAGTTCCTTGTCACCACATTTTCGGAGATCAATAGGTTGTCTGTAACATGTAGATATCTCGCTACAAGCTTGCAATCCTCAAAAAAGCCCTTGTATGCCTGCCAGTTCTGTGTAGTCTGGGAGATGGCGGGAAGGCAGCGGATTTTCTCAGCTCAGCACAGAACTGGCTGATCGCAGTCTACTTTGCATGCTGGCACGTGCCCAGTGATAGAATCAGAGACAGCAGCACTGGGTTCACTTGATGAGGACAGTCAGCTAGACTTACGCCAGCAGACGTCACAACACCGCAACCTGAACAACAGCAAATGTTTTTATGTATGTGCGTGTTATTCATAGTCCTTACACAATCCAAAACACATCATTGTTAATATATTTTATGTCTATGGGGGAATCTGCTTGTTTGTGAGGGACTGCTTTGCATTTAGGTTGAGTTTCATGTGACTGTATGGTGTCAACAGCCCTTGAACAAAAGAAACAAACAAAAAAACTGTTATGCTCATAGAACATCCTGTGTGGCAGACTGCAGCAGACCATTCTGCTGATTATCATGTCTTTCAAGTGACTCAGAACAATCAGCTCAAATATGATAAGAGAGGTGAGTGCAACAGGATACTGTAACAGCAGTACATTATGGAAGTGAAATATGTTGAAGCACATGGCAGAATTTCTGAGCACATACTGGGATGTATGGTACACTAACATCATCAGGCTCTCTTGGTTTATTCATCAACTGAAGTTCCCCTTTAACCTGCAGATGAGAGGGTGTGAAAATAAGCTTCTTCCTGCCAAACAGTCAAGTAATTCTCAAAATAATGCATTCATTTTTAAAACACAGAATGCAAAAGCTTCAAATGCACCGAGTATTGCATTAATAATATGTGTGAACTGAAATGCACATTTGAGGCTAAATTTGGAGCAATAAATGGAGTAAAGAGTCAAATTCATGACTCGTTTAAATCACGGCCACAACTGACAGATCAGATTAAGCAAATGACATAATGTTCTTGGATGCTAGAGGCTTGGTGGCAGGCATCAAGGCATACGAACTTACTATTGTAGGTAATATTTTTCTATCCATTAGAACTGACAGGCTTTTAATTTATCGTCTTATCTTCCCAAATGATGATGTTGTGTAATATTTTAGATTAGAATTCAGTAAGTATTTCTATGCTTGTTAATACACAGGCTGATTTCAACGACTGTTGAACTGTGTATGTGTGTGTGGTGTTTGTGTCTGCTTACCAGAGTAAAAAATTAGGAATACTTACAGACTTAACAGACATCTTCTGTATTAACACCTGCCTCATCAGAGAGAAGTTATAGTAACTACCTTACAGCCGGTAAGCGGAGCAGAGCTCTACCAGGTGCAGTTTGGACTTAATGAGGTTGCCTCTTTAAGCCTTGGTCACTGCTCACAGTTTTGTCTCTCTCTAGTCTTGTTTATGTACAGACTGTTCTCTGTGAGTTTGAAGTCCAGGGCCAAAGCTTTCCCCTCCACCTCTGTGATAAATCCACATCGGCCCCTAAGCCCATACAATAAAAGCCAGCACAAGGGTCGTACATAAGCCAGCGAACTACAGAGTCGGTAAGCTACATGGACACCTCGGATGGTCCGGGTGGTGAGGCAGCGTTGTAGTGATTCTGTCTGCTAGCTAATGCTGCATCGAGGCTACAGAATTGGATTGTGGGGGCTGGTGACGAATCAATTCGCTTCACTGTGAGCCACCAGTAGGGTGCCCACATTACATCCCCTGCCTGCCTCGCAACATGACTGGCCGAGCCCACTTCTGACACCACAAATAGGAAACCGGAGAGGGTTGCGTGTGTGGCTGTTGGCCCTCTCAGGTTTGTACAGGAGAGTTTTAGATGGGCAGATAGTGTGACAGATTGGGTGTCTTGATCTGTTAATGTATCCATGTAGTCCAGGTCCCGTGTACAGTGGAGAGGCAGCTACATTTCAGAGTGTTTAAATCCAGTGTGTCATTTTAAATGCTCGGTGCTCTGCAGGGAATATGTCAGAAAGTGAAGCGTTTGAAATATTTGAAAAGTGATTTGCACATGTGTCCTGCACCCTGGCTGTTACGTGGCGCCACATTCAGTCTCCTGCTGTGCACATGTGTGATGCCACACTAACCTGCCACATGAATAAATGTGGAGGGCAGCAGTTTGTCCTTGTTCCTCCCAGAATCCAGGGCTCATGTGGTGGCCTGTAGTGTCCTGTATTAATCATCATCCACCTGCAAAATATGTCATATTAGAAATGCATTGTAGAGATTAACAGTTAGTCCTCAAAGCTCCAAGTATCCTTCAGGCTTTCATTAGCTGTTTGAAAAGCTTCATTTTTAAAAATGCGTTTCAAGGTTTTAGATAAGATGTTTTTTCCTAACAATCAAAAGTGTCTTAATGTTTTTGAATCTATTTTAAATGGAAGATGTGGTGACAAAATTTGAACAGGTTCAGTAGTCTCACGCCTTTGTCTCCCTCTCACTTTTCCTCTCCACCCTGCACTGTCTCCCTCTCGTCCCCGTTCAGAATGCTGTGAACTTCGTGGATGACAGTTTCCCCCCGGGACCTCGCTCCGTGGGCTTCCCCGAGGGCGACAGCGTCCAGCAGCGAATCAAAAAGTGGCTCCGTCCCCACGAGATCAACTGCAGCAACTTCAAAGACCGAGGCGTCAAGTGGTCCGTCTTTCGCACGCCGCGGCCGTCTGACATCCTGCAAGGCCTGCTCGGAAACTGTTGGTGAGCTGTCAGGAGCGAACACAAGGACACACAGGTCACTCGTCACTTGAGATTAGTTTGAACAATCCAGAGACGGACCATTCATTTACAAAAAGGCAGGAAAAACAAGGAAACCTGCCCTGATTAATGCTCTGACCCAGGACAAACAAGAATAGCCAAAGATCCCCAAAGTAAAAGGAAATTTTTCATTCCGTTGTGTGAAAGGTCAGAGTAATATAAAACAGACAGCAGACAACATTTCATGTCCGTGTGGTTTTTGTCTGAGTCTGCTTTAGATGAACACTGCAGCCTGAAGCTAGCAGAGAGAGAGCGATGCAGACAGTGACAGAGAGGCAGTGAAACAGTAAGTAAAGAAAGAGAGAGCGAGAAACTGAAAAATTGGGAGGCAGAAGAGAAGAAAGAAGTCACGCATTAAATGAAAGAGGGAGCAGGGTGTAGTTGGACAGATGCACAGATACACCTGACAGGGAGATTATTCACGGGAATGTGAGTCTGGACACATGCTTTATCTCTCTGCCCTTGTTCTGTGTGTCCTTTGGGGTGTGTATACGTGTGTTGCCATCCGCCATCTTCCTCCACACGCACACACACACACAAGACAAGAAGAGTAACTCACAAAATTGTCCCAATACAACTTTTCGCTTCATCACCAGCACACACAGCTTATCAAAAATAACCCTCCCTAGAGCCGAATCCTCTCACTCGCGACAGGATGTAACCCTAATTCATCTCTCTCTCTCGCTCTCTCATGCACACACACACTTGTCCTAATAAACCAGCGAACAACTCTGCTCCCTTCAGCCAGCCAATGACAGCAGAAGAAAGTAGTGCCAGTCACCCTTGTCCTTGAGTACGGCTGCAATACAAGCTGACATTAGAGTCACATTATGACACGGCTAATTGGATTTTCATTTGATTTTTTTTTTTGTAGCCAATTGGATTTTCATCAGCCGCTGAATGGGCTGATCGGCCTCGCTCAGCTGCCACTTGAACAGATGGAATATAGCTTTAATAATACACATTTTCAACCCCATATAAAGAGTTTCAGTCTTTAAATGGCTGCTGCACTAGCACACATTGACGGCTGGACTGAAAGGGACATTAAAGCACTTTCATCTGTGGATATAGTGACAGTACTACCAGTGGCAAAAGTAGCATTTTAGTTACGTCATTAATAAGGGGGTCACTATACTGTAAAATCAGCAGTGAGTCAGTAGCATACAAAGACCAATATTTTTAGCTCCTTGTCCCAAAACCTCAACTGTTTGTGGCCATTTCATCAGTATTGTATGATCTCTTTCTACATTTTCAGATTAACTAATGTTCACTTTAAAATAAATTCCTTTTAAGTTGGATCCTCGTGCTGCGTTTCTCTTATGTGAGAAATTAGCATTTTCTGATGTATCCGGATTTTTGATGAACTAATTTCTCTTGCAAACTAATTAGGGGAGGCGAGCCAGTTTGTCTTTGCTGCAGGGTGAATTAACAGTAATGGGGAGGTAACCAGAAGGCATAGATGCTTGACTCATCAAATGTGATTGATTTTCAATGAGGGCAAATTATGTAAAAAAAAAAAATTAAAAAAAAAATCTTTCACAACCGCTCAAGGCACCTTGCGGAAAAAGGATGTTTTGATTCCACATTTACAGTCTCATGGCTGCTTGTCAGTCTGTTTCTTTTTCTTCATTTCTCTGATTGCATCCATCTGTCAACATTCCATATCCTTGCCTGTCTTTTTGACTAAAGTGGGCGTCCATTCAGCCATCCACCAGTCTGTCACAATCAGTTGATCATTTATGTCTTTGCATCTCCATTTGTTTCACTGCGTATGTAATTCAGATTGTTTTTGTGCTTTGTTTCAGTCGCATCCTCTCATTCACCCATCTGTCCATCCTGATCCGACGTTTCATTTTCCGATTCATTTACTTTTATGTCTCCCCAGGTTCCTGAGTGCGCTGGCGGTGCTGGCGGAGCGTCCAGAGCTGGTGGAGAGGGTGATGATCACCAGAACCATCTGCCCGGAGGGGGCCTACCAGGTTCGGTTATGTAAAGACGGGACGTGGACGACGGTACTGGTGGATGACATGCTGCCCTGCGACGACTATGGCTACCTCCTCTTCTCCCAGGTCAGGAAAGGAGGGGGGGATTTGGGAAGCCCTGGAGGGAGGGATCTAGGAAGTGATGGATGAGAAAATAGTAAAAGCAAGGAAACGGAAAGCTGAACAGAGGTGGACTCATAGATATTCAGTGAACAAGATAAACTACTAATGTCAAAGAGGTTACATGGACACTGCACGCCCTTAAAGGGGAACTCCACCAGTTTTCCATCAAAGTTTATAGGTGTTGGGGAGCACTGCTGCATAAGTGAAAAGTAGTTATATAAAGCCTTTTGTGGCTCCAGAGGAAGCTGCACGAAGTCTGATAAATTTCCTCAAGTGATGTCACTTGAGTCAGCATTGGCTGGGGGTGAAGACTACAAGTTTGAAAATGAAAAAAAATCTGGGGGTGTGGAGCTCAAAAGAAGTAAGCTTACTAGACCTCTGCAGCCCGCTTCTCATCTCTGCTTGAGCCTAGAGACTGGAGGCTACATTAGCCGCTACTAGCATAACACTCCAAAATCTGCGACTGTACTGTCAGCAGTTGAGTTGCATTGTGGGTAATGTAGGCATCAGGTTTGGCAAAGAATGCGTGGAATAAAAAAGACTATATCTCTGATTCTGCTGCACAGTTTTTGATCCTTTTATCATTTGACAATGCTTAAGAAAGGCAATGCTTAATTGGCAAAGTACTCTTTTAAAGGCAGCAGGAAGGGCGTTGGATGTACAGTATATTGGATATACATACTTTATATATTAGATTTATCAGTAAGCAGGGCATCCATAAGTTGCTTTGTGCTTGTTCAGAGTAGTTATGTTCGCCTTATTGATGCAGTTGAAGCCTAACATCAATGTAATATTAACTTCTTAATATAAGTTCAAGTGAATTCATTATCATTCATTATCTAGCTTTTTATCACAAGCATGTCTCAGAGGACCCCACAGAGGAGGATTGTACCTGGAGGTCTAATTAATCAACAGTCAATTACAAGACAAATTAAGTATTGCATTATGAAACAAATAAAGCAGAGGGAAACAAATCCAGGCACTCCCATGCTGGAGAGACATACCATATCTGCATAATCTTGTCAAGACTACTTGGCATTGCCAACCTTAGACTGAAGACAAAAGACAAGGAAAATAGGAAATAGAAGAGACACTGGGTAGGCCAGATCAAAGTGAACTCCTTCATCGTGATGAGCATGTAAGGTATGCCAGGGCAAAATGGTAACATAACAGTAATGTGTATGGTAATGATAAGGTAAGAAATAATAAATAAGACCACCCTTTTTCTTGTCAGGTTATCATGTTCAGAAACCTTTCAACATTTGATTCACAGCCAACAGAGCTAACACTTTAAAATGAGCCCCACAGCAAAAACAACATCTTGTTACAAATGTACCTCTGTGAGTGAGTCATGCTCATGACTGAGACTCGACTAAATATTTCCCCCTTCCCTTTCCCATCATTCCAGGCCCAGAGGAAGCAGCTTTGGGTGGCACTGATTGAGAAGGCCCTGGCCAAACTCCATGGCTCCTACTTTGCCCTGCAGGCAGGGCGCGCCATCGAGGGGCTGGCCACGCTGACGGGGGCTCCCTGTGACTCCCTGATGCTCCAGGTCAGCTCCACCAACCCCCGGGAGGAACCCATCGATACAGACCTCATCTGGGCCAAGATGCTCAGCTCCAAGGAGGCTGGGTAAGAGAAGGAGTGGAGGGGAATTTTGGTGGAGTTTGGGCTTAAGGAACGTTGTCTTTGCTGGCTTTGCTTTTCACATATTCACCTTCTTCGTGTTACTATAATTCTCCACTGTGTTCTGTTAAGTAACAGAATACACACATACATACAGAATAGATTATAGAATAGGTATATTACAGTGCAGGGAATAAAACAAAATAATAAATAGTAGACATCTCATTGAAAAAAAACAGTGAATAAACATTCTGTGATCACACTACAAACACTAAGGTGTTACAAAGCTACAAAGGTGCTGAATGCCAATTTACAGCATATGTCAGTGATAAAAGAGGTCTGGTCCTGGCACTTTGATATGTGAGCTTTCAAAGCAACAAGAGACAACTAGCACAACTCCAAAGGGGCCAAATCATCTGTGGCCAAACTGCAGGTCCATCTGTCAGAAAACCTGCAGTATTATTCAATATATCAAAGGAGGATGGCCTGGAAAATCATGACAACATTCGTGTACTGTACTAAACAGAGACAAGCTGCATCAGCAAAGAAGGAACAACGATCATATTTGGACATATTTGACACATGCACAAATTACTGATATTTGTTTTTTGTTGTTTGTCTGTAACTCTGTGTATTACTGCCAAACTTGGAGAAAAGGGAGATTTTTATTTTGAGGCTTTCCTGTTAAATAAAGACTAAATAGGTTAAGATATAATTAACGATCCAAAGCAGAAAGGAAGCACAAAAGCTGAATTGAACGAAACTGAATAAGGACATTATTTGTGATTGCAGTTTTATGTTTCCTAATTATATTTTAGTGAATCCTATGTCTTACACTGTGCGTTGTCCTCGTCTGTTAGGTTTCTGATGGGTGCATCCTGTGGAGGAGGCAACATGAAGGTAGACGACGTTGTCTATGAGTCTCTGGGTCTGCGGCCTCGACATGCCTATTCCGTCCTGGACGTACGAGATGTCCAGGGTTACAGGTATGAATAGACAAAAGCAGGAATGTGAACTAAAGTGATTACCTGCCTGTCTTTTTACCTTTCTTTGAGTTCTTCTTGTTCTTTGTTCCCTGATCACTTGACATTTCTCTTTGTTCATCTATCAGTCTGCTCTATCTCCTTCCTTACATCTATTTTATCTTTGTAACCGAAAACAAAGTAGACTTTTAAGGGACATAAACTTAAATGAAACAAATGAAATTTCCACCTGTACTCTGTTGGCATCCTGCCCACTTCCACGGCTTGGATAGGCGTGAAATTATCCTGGTTGGATCATCAGTGCGGAAGATAAACAACTGCGCTAGAAAATATCCGGTTCCTTGATTAAAAAGTCAAAGGTACAGGACTGTGTACATAACACCATAAGGTGAGAAGTTAACCACGACTCCCATGGTGCATTTTGGCAAGAAACATCGAGTCACATAGCTTAAAGATCTGTTACGTTCACTAACTGCGTGTGGAAACACAATATTATGCTGTTGAGAAAACTGATCTGCAGCTTAAATCAATTCACTTTTTAATTCTGGGATGATCTTGGATGAATTTAGTAACTATGGGATCGTGTTTTGCAACGACAAACAATTTTGAATTCGCTCTAGCTCTGATTCGTACCTCTGACTGGCTTCTTCTCTATAGTAACAGTGGCAGCCGAGGCCAATGGGTGTTGTATTATTTAGAGCTTTACTACAATATCTCATGACGGAAAAAAACATGGTTTCTCAGAAACAACGTTTAAATAATTAAAACTGGTGGCCATAACATAAGCCTAAATGTAACATTATCAGAGAGAGTCCTGTGTTTCTATGTTAAGTAAGATTAGATTAGATTACACTTTATTGTCCGCGTGGGGGAAATTCTTTTTCACAACACTGTACAGGGAAAATTAACAATACATTTCACACACATCATCACACATCCATGCCAGACAGAGATACATGAAGTACAACACAACGGCACACAGCAACGTCAGGCAAACAACATGAAAACAAGAGTCAGTGACTCACCTTGTTTAGGGCTGCTATGGCTGCGGGTACCAACCTTTTGCCAAAACTAACCCTTCTGCACCTCACAAACCTGTACCTGCGCCCAGAGGGTAGTACAGTGACGTGGCGATTGAGTGGGTGTGTGATGTCCTGTGCTATTGTATTTGCAATGCACGTGATGACCTTGCCATTGAGCTCTGAGAGGTTGGGTGTGGGGAGACCTATAATCTTGGCAGTAGTGTTGGTTATGCATGTGAGTTTGACCCGGTTTGTGACAGAGAGCATATTGAAGAAACGGGTGGAGCAGTGGAGCAGTAGAACAGGATGGGTTAACCAATGTTTTGATGCTTTGGCACAATAGCAGGAGGAGATGGGAGTAACATTTGGGGTATCATTAAAAGAAAAGTTTGAAATACAGAAAGGAAAATACACTTCTGGAGCCAGCTGCTCCTCCTGCTTTGTAACCCTATATGTCCTGTTCCACTTACAAAATCCATATATAAGTTGTCTCAAGCCTTAAACTTCTCTTTTAATTCCACCTTTCCTTCAGCTGAATCTCTCATTCATGACTGTTGTAGATTTCATAGTTGAAACCAATGAATCATACAGTAGGTTTCACTGGAAAGAAACCACGCCTTAAAGATTTTGTTGCCTCATTAAAAAAGCATATTCAAAAACAAGTCTTGCCTCAGATATAAAGCTGCATTTTATATATTATAGATATTGACAAATTTCTCCAAAGTTTAGAATTGATTGAACAGTTTCTAACTTTGTGTGAAGGTATTTCTTGAATGATTCATAGGTAAATGGGGTAGAGGCTTGATGCCAACAGAGAACAGGTGCACGCCGGTTCACTTCATCACTTTGATCATGATAGCATTGTGAGTCAACAATGGAGGCTTCTTCTCTCCTACCTGTGAGAGGAAGTTGATAGTAGCCGTAAATCCCAGATGTAATTTGCTCAAGAGCCACACACAGCCACTTTAATTTACTGCCATAAAGCAATCGCAGTGGAAGATTGGGCCACAGCGCTTGATCTAAAATGAGCTGGAGTCCTCCTGCTAGGAGCCGGAGGAGATGAAAAGCAGCTTGGAAACAGTGATTCACCTGCGCTTTTTTTGGAAAGTGGGGACTCTCCAATATGGTTTTCCATTATACCTCCCAAGTTTTTCACTGTAGGGAGGAGACAGTAAAATGAAATGGGTTGTTAAAAAGTAGGCAATTATCCATAAGAGGAGCAATATGAGTCTGCAGAAATGGGGATACTGCGTTGACTGAAAGCTGTTGTCACTTTAACTGGATCCTGTATTTGGCTTTTTCTTTCTGTTAATCATCCTTCTCCCTACCCGTCACTCTTTGCCCATGCTCCAGGTTGTTGCGGCTGCGTAACCCGTGGGGTCGCTTCTCGTGGAACGGCAGCTGGTCGGACGAGTGGACAGACTGGCCACAGCACCTCCGTCATGAGCTGATGGCTCACGGCAGCAGCGAGGGTGTCTTCTGGATGGAGTACACCGACTTCATAAAGTAAGAACCATATTTACAGAGAGATAATTTTTACGTTTTTTGGTAACTGTTCAAATCTAATCTGTCTGAAACAGTTTTTGGTTTATCTCAGGAAAATGTGAGCTTATTTTCACCAAAACAGATGCAACCACAATCACAAAATCTTTTAAGTGGTAACCCACAAGTTCCCCATTTGTAGATTGGTATCGTCTCATACAGTAACTGACTCTTTCAGACTATTCATTCACTCGCTCATTCCCAGTTGACCTTTCTTCCCCCTGGTGGCCTTCAGGAGGCATGGCAACATCTAAAGTCGACATTGAACTGTAATATTTTGTCAACATCTTTGGTGACAACTCATCATTGCTGTGATTTTTTTTTTCCACTGCACTTTTCAGAGATGACTTCACAGTCAATCACTGTGCCCATATGATGCATGCACAGATTTTTTTTCTGCCAGTTAATCTGAGCACATTGGGTGGCTGTGCCTGCTAACGCTACACTTACCCCTCTTGTGTTTATTCCAAACACACCGCTGTTAGAAATGTAAAATGCATGACTTCCTGTGAGGATTTATCCCAGGAAAGATCTACCCAACACTAGCTGTTCAGAAGCTCAAATGTCAAAGCTTTCGTTAAGTGAGTACAGATGAAATGACTCTCAAAATGTCCTTTAATTGTGCCGTGATGGACGCACGTAATGTGGTAAAAGCGATGAATGGCTTAGTAATCTCATGCCTTTGTGGATTCTACTGACCATCTGGTATTGACACCAAACTGAATGAAGCCGTTTTTGTTGTTTTTAGTACATTGTGTTTATTGACAAGTGCATCATACACTGGTTGCCTCGCCATGGTGTTATTATGGAATTGTGTTTTTTTGTGGTTGCTTTGGTTGCCAGGGAATTGGCAGGCAGAGGCTTAGACTTGTCATGACTCTCACTGTGTTTTGTCACATTAGATTAATCCTGTCACTCAATCACGCACAGCATCAAGTATTGACTAATGTTTTTCTTGCTGTTCTTCTGTGTGTTTTGACGCATGCCCCCCATATCCCTCCCTTTTCTAAAACGACCATTTCATTGGCCCGTGACCTTTTTTGGAGGTCAGTAAACATGGTTGCCTGTAACAGCTTGATCGAAAACAAAAGTAAAAGTAATCTGAAGCATAACGGGGAGTTTTTGCCCCGGAGTGTCCTAAAACATAACTGACTGAACCACAATGTTAGAAATGGCAAAAATAAAACTGAACTGAGTTACAGCCTTAAAATCAATCAAGAGTGAAAAATCTAATAAAGTTTGAAGAGAATCAACAAAAACATTTCACTAAGTGTTTATATTCTGTGTAAATAACCTGACTTTACACCAGTAAAAAGTGAGCTCAGGGACAGGACCGCACTTGCCTAGAGAGGATTTTTTTTGCACTGTCTGCAAACCATCTGATCAATGGACATTGTCACAAAGTCCACCAGGTTAGTAGGTTCAGCTAAAGATGAATTGTGTGTGTGTGTGTGTGTGTGTGTGTGTGTGCGCGCGCGTGTGTGTCGTGTATAGGTCTGTTATTCATGTCCCTCGTGTCTAACAAAATAAGAGTTGCAATAAGTCCAGAGGGATCAATGTGGCTGTCCTCCTGAACGACTCAAACCTGAAAAATGTATTCAGCCTAGACGAGGATCCCATCTGTCTCCTGACTGTTTATTGTTTTCTCTGACAGACAAATAATCTCAGCTATGTGCTATATGACAAACCTACTGCCTGTGTCCACTTAGACTTGTTTTAGTGTGGGAAAAGAAAAAGTGGTCCACTTGTTAAATACTTGTCAAATATCAAGGCCCTTATATTAACCCATATGCATCAAGTGCACAAATATGACTGATGTTGATTATTAATAGACATATTTATCTCTAGTGTTCAAAACCTACTGTAAAATCTCAGCATACCTGCCTTTTCTTCCTCTTCTCTTCCTCCTGATTGTCAAGAAGACAAAAGTAAGATTTAAGACAGTTGTCAGAGCGAGGTTAGGAAGTGATGAAACAATAAAAAACATACTGAAAGTGAGGAAGAAAATGTCTCTTGGGGGGCTCAGTCTTTGAAGGCAGAGGTCTGATGTGTTAGCAAGGTAAATGGTGTTCGTACAGCAGCACCCACAGAGGCTATGCTAATGTTAAGTTGTTGCTTGTGATGCATACAAATAGACTTAGCTCATGACAGGGTGAGAGCGGCCGGTCAAATTGTTGGTGTCTCAGAAGAATGCGCCCATATGCACGTCTGGAAACATACAGACTTTTCTGTTGTTGCCATATATGTATATATATATATATATATATACTAAAGAAGGTTCTATCCTCTCATCCATCTCCTCCCACAGGTACTTTGACTCAGTGGACATCTGCAAGATCCACTCAGACTGGCAGGAGGTGAGGCTACAGGGCTGCTTCCCCAGCAAGGCGAGCGGACCGGTCACCGTCACATCCCTAACTGTGCTGGAGAGGACGGCACTGGAGTTCGCTCTCTTCCAGGAGGGAAGCAGGTAAATAGGACAGCCATCAGCATTTTTTAGTCCTCTCCCACCCCTACCCTCCTTCCTCCTTTCCTCCCCTTCTGTTTTTTTGTTCCGTCCCCACCTTCGTTTGCGCTAACCCATTCCCTTCCTCTCCCTCTCCAGGCGTTCGGATACAGCCGACAGCCACCTACTGGACCTGTGCATCATGGTGTTTCGTGCCTCCTTCGGCAGCGGCAACAAGCTGACTCTGGGCCGCTTGTTGGCCCACAGCAAGCGAGCGGTGAAGAAGTTTGTTGGCTGTGATGTGATGCTGGAGCCGGGGGAGTACGCCGTTGTCTGCTGCGCCTTCAACCACTGGCAGATGAATGTCAGCGGGACAGGAGGTCCACCCACACCCAGTAGGTGTACAGATACAATGTGCACAAGCAGTGCTTTTGTGTTTTTGCTTATGAATATCTTCTTGACATTAACAGTTGACTTTAAACATACAGAAGCTGTTAGTTTTTGTCTGAAGGCACTTATTCTGAAGCATATAACCGTCTTCTTCACAGTCTCGAGCCCCACCAGCGGAGCGGCACGACGGCCCAGCCAGGACTTCCCCGGCTACATCCTCGCCATCTACAGCTCCAGGCAGGTGATGGTGGAGCAGGTGGAGGCGACCGCCACCACGCTGGCAGACGCCATCATCCTCCTCACGGAAAACAAAGGCGAAAGACACGAGGTGAGACACATGTGCACATTAGCCCGAGAACGAGCAAAGTAGCAATAATTCTGCTAAATATCTGTTATTGTTTCCTCACCCCCCAGCTTTCACTTCCTCTGTCCTCCCATCTCCCCGTCTCACACCTACACACACAGCTCATCTTTGAATATAATATATATGCTTGTGAAGCCGGAGAACGCTTGCAACTCTGTAAGCCACTTTGAGATAACACTTTAGAGTTCCTCAGCAGAGTCCCGAATCCTATTCTGCCTTTACACATGCAAGTACGTCCACATTATCTCTTCTACACACACTCACACACACACACACACACAGCCACTCTCACCCAAGGAAGCAAATTATTCTGGCTCTCCTGAACAGCGCTTTCCTGAAAGTGCTGTCACATTGGCTGGTGTTTCAGAGGATGACAGAGCTTTTTAAACACTTGAGATCATCTTTGTTAAGACATTCAGCTCCCCAGGAATTCACCACTCAAAGTAGGTGGGCTAAGCACTTGGGAGCGCATGGCAGCCACTACACAAATGGTAGTGTCTTAACAGCATGGTTAAAAAAAAATATTTTTTTTGGGTTGGACATTAATATATAATTTGAGCAGTCCTGAGTCATGACACAAGAGCTTTGTATTCTGAGCACATATACGTGTGTTACTGACAGATATTTTAGGTACAGTGGGATTACTGGATGCTGTTACTGGGCCACTGGATGTGAAACGACAGCAGCTTAAGCAGTTTAGCTGCACTTGTATTCACTTTATTTCAATTACAGCCCCCAGAAGAGAGATCAGCAACCACTGCATGAGAGATGAAAGTCATCTCACCTTCAGTGAGAGTTGTTATTGTGCATGCAGAATGCAATCTCAAAAGCATTTTAACACTATTGAAAAATACTGCTGGTGGTGATGTACCTTTTCAATGTAGCTACATTGTAGTCAGGCAGCTGAACATCTTTTAGCCAGTAGTAGCAGTGCAGCCACACAGTATGTTGTATTAGGGAAAAACGTATTATGATTATTAGATTATTATTATTATTATTATTACTATTATTATTATATATATATATAACTGTATTAGAATTTAGATTGTCTGAATTTTAAATATGTTTATTTTCATCAAATACTATGTTTCTCAAGCTCAGCGGAGGGGGTCTGTGAGCTCAGGGAAAGTCTGTGTCAAGCTTGCTCCGATTTGTTGTGGAGCATCACAGGAGCAGAGTCACAGCGCCGAAGTAAAATGCATATTATTGTTGCAACAAAACTTTGACACGAGTGTCCCAACTGAAGTGTTCTTACTTTCATATGACAGTCAAGAGCCTCACGTTTTCTGATCTTCTCTGAGGATGAAATGACACCATACTGTATATAGTTGTTTTTAGTTTTTTTTTAATAGTATTGGATTTGGCTGTAGGACTTACAGACGGGTGACAAATTAAAGGAAAAACCAACATAAAGTGTCTTATTAAGGTGTTGGGCCACCCAGAACAGCTTCAATGCACCTTGGCATTGATTCTACAAGTCTCTGAACTCTACTGGAGGGATGAACACCATTCTTCCAAAAGATATTCCCTCATTTGGTGTTTTGATGATGGTGGTAGAGAGCGCTGTCTCACACGTCGTGAGATGTGGTGACTGTGAAGGTCACATCATTTTCATACTCCTCAAACCATTCAGCGATTCCTCGTGCCCTATGGATGGGGGCATTTTCATCCTGGAAGAGACCACTCCCATCAGGATAGAAATGTTTCATCATAGGATAAAGGTGATGACTCAGAACAACTTCGTATTGATTTGCAGTGACCCTTCCCTCTAAGGGGACAAGTGGACCCAAACCATGCCAGCAAAATGCCCCCCACAGCATAACAGAACCACCAGATCCCCTCACTGNGAGCATCACGCTCATCAAATGTGCGCTGTTGACCACAATGTCCGACCCTATTTACTGATGTCTTTCCCACTGATTTAAATGCAGATGTCACTTCAGTCACTGTTCCTATTGAGACATGAGCCAGTTGAGCAGTCTTTGTGACTAAAGCTCCTGCCATCCGTGCCCCAACAATGAACGCTCTTTCAAAGTCACTTAGATCTTTTCCTCTTGCCATCTTGATACAGAATCAGAATCAACTGGGCCTGCTCAGCATTTATATACATGCCACAGAGCATGATTGGATGTTAACTGCTTAATTGTACCATGCAGTGCACCTGTGTGGAGGCATCTGCATTCGTTATGTTTCTCCACTCATTTATTGAGGTTTTTCCTTTAACTTGTCACCCGTCTATATATCTGCAAGTATCTGCAAGTATGATTGTGTTCGTTCGTTCTTTTGTGTGTGTGCTCTCAGGGCCGCGAAGGCATGACGTGCTACTACCTGACCCACGGCTGGGCGGGGCTCATCGTGGTGGTGGAGAACCGCCACCCCAAATACTACCTCCACGTCTCCTGTGACTGCACTGACAGCTTCAATGTGGTGTCCACACGCGGCAGCCTCAAGACCATCGACAGCGTACCGCCTTTGCACAGGTACACACATATACTTTATTTTTTCTCTTCCTCACGCACACACAACTCTGAAAGTCTTTTTTTTTATCAAGCTATATTTTACGTTGGAAGAAATAACATGAAGAGATAACAAGTAAAGAGATTAAATGCTCTGGGAACATTTGGTGCAGGTGCAGCAAACATCCGCTCATTTAGGCGATTATACCGCAAGTACACACTTATGTAAACGCGGTGATCCCAGAGGATTAGCGCTCTATATTTCTTAATAATCTACTTTAGGCTGGTCTCAGCACAATTATAGCTGCCTTTGTTTTCCGTTGGTCCCCATTTTTCTCTGCCCATTAAAGCTAAGGCTTTAAAGACCTGAAAAATATTGTAGGCTCATACACACCTGTGAAATCCAGCATGTTGGGGCTGTTCACACATCATTAGGTTTCTCTGAATTTAGGTTCTTTAGACGTCTACTGTATGAATGTTTCAGTCGCACAGACACATTACAGCACACATTAATGTCAATTTACGACCTTATCCCCTCAAAGTTATGTCCCACATAATGGGAAACTGTAAAAAGTCACCATGCATGAGGACCATGTCTTTTAATGTCATTTTCTCTCATCTAACAAGAACATTAAGTCAGTTCACTTGATAAAAACACCCAGAGCTGCAGTATCACAGCCTTATTTTCTGCCGTTCTTGCTCACTCGCTATTATACAATCAGTTCATAGGTGAAAGCATTTAGCAGCTAGGTAATCATATTCAGGACAAGATATAATTTTCGCTGGAGTGTACTCAGATGTCCTTAAGACGATGGAAGTGTGAATAACACAGTCAAAGGATGCGAGTTTTTCTTTTTCTCATTTCCTGTCACAATATTTCATCATGAGTGAATCAGAAAAACAAGCTACACTAAAGTGCTGATAAGTCATCTTGTCTTCCTCCAATCTTAGCTTTAACTTTGCTGACTAGGTAATAAACAGTTCCAAGATCAGTGGCATACTGAGGGACTGTATGGAAATTATTTGGGAGGGATGGCCAGATTTATTTTTTCTTTTTGTTTTAAAGGATGTAAGTCTCTTTTGTTTTCTTTCATGCTTCTTTTAACTTTTAACTATTGTTTAGATCAAAAAGATCCAAACCAATTCATATTTATGGTAATTAATTGGAATGCGGAGTGGGGTAAAATTGTTGGTGTGTTATCATCCATCATCAGCCACAGACTTGTCGCCTGTTCCAGGTTCACTCTTTAGATAACTGTAATAACCGTTTATTTAGCAGCTCTTTATTCGAAATTTCAGAGTGGCTGTATTTTCACCATTTTGTTATGTTATATTGTTTTGAGATTTAAAGGGATAGTATTTCAGTTTTTGAAGATAAGAGAAGGGTCCAGAGAAAATATGAATCACACTGGGGAGGGCCTTGCTTTTTTAATATAAGATTCAGCCCCCACCCCAATAATATTCATACAGTCCCTTACTTCACTACACCATACACTATGCACAACAGGAAAATACCATATTTGTAGTCAGAAGGCTTGACGTGTGTTTGATCTGCCCTAACTGAAGCTAGAAAGGCTGGAGGCGTCTCTCAGCTGCTCCATGTTTTGTTTTCCAACGCTCTCTGTCTCCCCCTGCAGGCAGGTGCTGGTGGTGCTCTCACAGCTGGAAGGAAACGCCGGCTTCTCCATCACTCACCGTCTGGCTCACCGCAAGGCAGCCCAGGCCTCCCTGGGAGACTGGACCCCCACCAAGGCCACCCACAGCCCCCAGCTCACTCCGGACATTGATGGCCTGCACCGGCCCAGGCCACTATGACCACCGCCCACTATCTCGCATACTCACAGACTATAATCCAATGAACTGTCAGACCACTGGAAAACCAGGCAAGGGAGGGTGAATGGTGTGTGCAGCCCTAAAACATGGAGAAAGATGCGTATTTGTGTGTCTTTTTTGGATGAACACACACCTGAATGTAAAGCATAAATTGGCTGCATTTATGTGCTGTCCTCCCTAACGCTCCATAAATGCTTAAGTTTTCCTCCGGCCCAAACGCGCTCTCTCCCTTGCCAAGTGGATGTGCCATGTCAGGATGAAATGAGGGAAGCGGGCCGCATGGAGTGACTGGGACTTACCCACAAAACAATTTTTCACCCAGGCACCTAATTGGTAGTTCAGACTACTTAAAATTCTGGACGTTTTTTGGTACAAGCGCTGTACGTGGAACAGACGTTCACCCCTGAGTTTCGTATGCTTGGAGACGACCCGGCTTTCAGTGAGCTTCATAGAAGTCAGGGTGGAGTGCCGTAACTACTGAGCCATTTGCCGGCCCACAACCTATGAGCCAATCACCCGCAGTGATCAGACACTTACCCCCTATGTCGTCCACAAGGACAGCTAACAAAGCAGGAGACTTCAGGGGGAGTCTATTTTGCCCAGCCCTCAGTACGGTACTTAATGAGCCAAACCCAACTTCTACTTTTACTCATAGTTATACGTGTTTTTTTTATTTGAGAGTATACACATTGGTCTTACTTGTTTTATACACAACCCTTGTTGCTGTCTTGTCCATATTTGTGTTTTTGAGGTCGTAGAAAAAGCCATCATTCATACAGTACTGTCTGTCCCCACTCTCCATCATCACCGCAGTGCTGTTTAGCGCTCTCTCTAGCTCAGGACCAAACCCATGATTTGTACAGTAAGCTGGAGTCAAGCAAAACCTCAAGCTGATGTTGTGGCAAGTGTGTGGCGCCCAGACAGCTGGAATAGAATCTGTCTGTATCTCTGTTGTTTGTTCCTCAAAACACCTACCAGCCAAGCTGTGGTGTAGAGAGTAGTGTTGTGATTGGGAGGTTTAATCCTGTGAAACACTGACACATAATAGAATCCCCACCGTAGTGCTTCAATAGATTTGCACACTATTTTGGCTTTTTTTCCCTGCAGAGAAACGACCACTGTACCTCCTTGTTTTCCTGTCTCTTACTTACTTTAATTCATTTTCGCTCAGCCTCAGTTTGGGGTCTAAACGCTGGAGGCGAGTCATTACATGAGCAGGTTTGTAGTTTTCCCCTCAGGCACGCTGGCTTTTCTCATCCAGCTCAGCCGTCAGTTTATATCTTTACACATAAATTCACACTTGGGGAGCCACTCTCCTCTCCTCTCTAGACGTTACATAGAGTGAATTAATGCTGCATCTTGCACTCTTGGATTGCGACACCCCAAAATTTGTGTCTGATCTTTTTTTGGTACTTCAAGGTCAGTGAGTATTTGTCTGTTTCTCACACTTCAACAGTTTGCCAGTGTGTTGATTTACACTTTAGTGTACTTAGGGAGCACTAGAGGAGCTAGTGGCTGTTTGAACAGTTTGCCATGGGGGAGCTCTTAAGAGGAGCTGCTGAGTTTACTTTGGGAGGTCAGGGACCATTTTTGTTTTGCTTGGGTGCAGCGCGAGCATCTGGGCCATCCTCCCACAAGAATACACCGACAGCACATTAGCGACAGCACAGTGTCCTCGTGTAATAGCAAATTACCATTTTGTCAGACTGCGTGCACACATAACAAGAGAGCGAAGGGACCCCTGAGACATTATGTGACACAGAAAATAGTTTAGTTCCCTCACAGTTCGGGCTGCGTTGTTTCAAAGGATGGGTTGCCTACAGCTGTTTTACGTGGGTCCTCTTTTAGTTAATTTCTCCAGTGTCAAAGCCATTACTCCTGTTTCACTAAGGATCTTTCAGTCCTCCCCATGGCAGCATAGATGTTTTATCAGAGAGAGGGGAAAGACTAATGCGGTACTATAGTAAAAGAATGGAGTGGGAGACTTTTTCAAAGTTGGTGTCTTACTATTATGTAGTGAAATGGGGATAGACTTGAAAGCTGATAAGCAAAATCCCTGGAGCACTCATACAATGAATGACTGGTAGAGAAAGATCATTTTGAGTCTAAACATTAAAGTTCCCACATGAGACGATTCAGTTCAGGACTTGAGCTCAGCGACCTTGAGTTAAACAAATACTGAAACATGCACCATCTCATGAGCATTGTGTCCCGATGCTTGCAGTCTTACTTACTCTGCACAACCACGTCTGGTAACATCTTCAGGACAGTTTGTAAGAAAACTACTACAGCAGTGTGATGTTTCTTTGATGAAACCTGAAGCTGAAGTAACTGTAAATATGTTTTCCAAAGAAACATAGTGTGTAATGACCACTTTCAGATGTCTATCTGCCCTGTGTGAGTGTGTGCGTGGTCATGGCCAAGTGGCTGTGAACTCAGTGTCTAATTTATTTGTATAAGTGATTTGCAGGCCTGTTGTCTGATGAATATTGTCGAATACTGAACTGGTGAATGACAGATAAAGGAATGTGATAATTTATGGCTTTAGTTTGAGCCTGGAGGAATTAGCTTGACAAGAAATGAACCTGCACTGAAACACCTGCAATGACAAGGCACCTCGAAATTCAGTGTCACTGCTGGATCACTTTACATTTACATGAGATTGATTTTTGTTTTATACTCTGTTTTTTTGTCATAATTGTCATTTTGGCTCTTGCTGGTGTCCTATGAACCTCCTCCTCTTCTGTGAAGTTATGGTGGTGACTCTTCTGTGCGTCATGGGCGCCCCCTGCTGCTGAAGAGGCTGCAGCCAGAGAAAAACTGGTCATTCACAGACCAGCCAAACACAACGCCTTCTCTCTCTTCTCCTTTGTCTGGTTCCCTTCTTGTAAATTGTACAGACTGCAAACTTAAGCCACACAAAAGATAAAAAATGAGAAAAAAAAGATCAACTGACCCTTTTAAACTTGTAAAAAAAATGAAAGTATGATAGTAGAAACAAAAAAACGAAACCTAATGCTGAAAAAAAATGGAACTGATGAATGTGATATATATTTTATTGATCTTTTCTGGGGGGGAATATGAGTATATGTGTACAAACATGTATGTTTAATTTTCAATCTCAGGTTCCGATGGACCAAATAAATTTTTTTAAATTAAAAGACAACGTTTGTCATTATTACGAACATAATATTTTCTACATTTTTTTTTCAACATACAAATTTCCATTTATTATGCAGTAACAAAAAGGCTTTCTCAGTTTGACAGAAACAACCTGACAAGCACACAGAATTATGAACGGTCAGGGAAGAGGTTAGTTTAAATTTTTCTTCTGTTCATGCTGTTGTATTTGATGAATAATAAGAGGAGGTCAAAGCTTTGAAGCTGCAAATATTTAAGTGAAAAAACATAGTTTGATGAAAGGATAATGTATGTACATAGCAAAAATGTTTTTCACTTCACACACGCTCTTGTTTACTGCATTATTGCTGATTCCAGAAATCCACTTTCTGATGTGTTTGTTATCATTGGTTCCTCTTTGCTCTTCGTTTCCTGGCCTGTGAAGTGCTTCTTCTCATCTCTGAGCACCCTCGTCCCAGCAGACTGACTGTGTTTTTTGCAGAATATATCAATCTTGTATTTTATAGTTGTGTTTGTGTGTATGTATCCACTCCCTGTTTGAGTCCCCACCTCTTCTCCCAAACCTCTCCCTTGGCTCCACCCCACCAGTCCTTTTCTAAAAATGTACTTCTATCCTCTCATCTTCGGCCCCCATCTTCCTCCAAGGCAAAAACCCCTCCCCAACCCATCCACCTCCCTCTCCCACTCAGTACCC
>NTHP01000559.1:54870-148334 GCA_003416845.1 Oplegnathus fasciatus | reverse complement strand
CGGCTACTTCCCCTTCTTTGGCTCTGTGGTGGTAACTTTCACTTACCCTAGCAGACACATTGTGGAGGCTCCACAACGTGGTGACAACCAGCATAAGGAGCTGTCAATCACTTTCTTCTATCTTGTACTGAGAACCAAGAAAACTCCAAATCATCTAGAAGGCACTCTACTCATCTGGAACCAAAGGTACAACTGCTAAAATATCTGTCCATGTCTTGGGTGCTGTGACACACCCGAGTCATCTTCTTCTTAGTCCGGCATGCATGGCAAGGCAGGGTGAAAATGTGATAATGCTGTGGCCAGATAGTCAGTGGAAGGGCTTTGCATGCTAGAAACTTAACAGTGTCACGGTCTGATATGTGAGGAGAGAAAAGCAAGAACCTGCCCTCTCGTGGGAAATCTGCTCATTCCCAACCCCATGCCTCCCTGGTGTTGTGGAGATACGAGGGAACTAATTAGATATAGGCCTTTCAATTTTGTATGCAGACATGATAAGGCTAAATCATTCCCCAGCAACACTTAGTATGAAATTGAAAAGATACAGAGTTCCTCAAAGTAGAATAAAAGTTGTTCTCATGTAAAAAAGGAATGAACAGCATTGTGAGTACAAAAGCGCGTCTCTGTGATAAAGTCAAGCATTTATTGTGCAGTTCTCAAGTAAAGACCCAAGTTTTATTGCTGCAAGCTGCATGGAGTTTTCAAGATTGAGCCAGGTTGAGCACTGCTGTACTTAAGATACAGGTAGGTATGTTTCTCACAATAAACAGGCGGGGAAAAAAATACAGGCACTTGAGCTAAACCAAACAGAAATTAGATTAAATGTAGCATACTTTTAGATTTTTTAATTTGTAGACATGTCAGCTTGGATGTCAGCTTCCAGTAAAATCTAAAGAAAGACTGAAGGAGGCATGTGAGTTTCAGAGAAGTGTGCGCCACCAGATGATCACATTTCTCTGCCCTCTTATTTCCCCACATGTCAGGCCGACTAAATAAATCATGTGACACGCAAGTCGGAGGATTTTTGTCAAGGGCAGAGGCATGATGACGCAACTTGAAGAACATGCCTAATGGAGCCTCAGCTTGCCTGAGATTTGGGTGATCCTCTTGTCGTGAGGGTTTCTGTCATCAGGGCCACCAGGCCAGAGTGTATGCATGAGAGAGAGAGAGAGAGGGTGTATTTTAAATCATTAAGGCAATCCTGGTCTTAAGTCTGCAGCCTTTCACACTATTGTATCCATTTGAAAAGATAGATACGTGTCTGCCTTGAGATGAACACAATCCAGAATACGGAGGAATCAATACTGTCTCGGTTTATGTATAGCCTGTTGCTTGGTGAAAATCTCACATCCTTGAAAAAGTCACACTTGAAAATCTGGAGAAGCTTACTTTGTGTGTTTGTGTATAACCATGTATAACTTTAAAATGTTATCATTGGTTCTGAAATAGCTTTTGTGAGTCCTGGCAGCAGTGATGCATTATCAAGGGCAGCATTTCAAGCCTTGTCTGGAGTCTTCTAATAGCATTGAAAATCTTTGTTGTGTCAGTGCAGTGTGTCACTTGGTTGTCAGGGTGCTTGGTACAAATACCTCTGTGTGTCCTTTGGGCACACAGTCACAAGGGGGGCTCTGCTTTGTATCTGTCAGTAAGCACACACAGATAAACTAATGAATTTATTGTCTTAGATTGTCAAAGGGGGGACCAGGTTCAACTTTTGTTGTTTTTTTAAAGCTCTGACCACATCCAGCATCACTGATGGGTGTGGTCAGAAGTGTGCTTTGTTTCACTGGTAACCACACCCAACAGGGATGTCACAGTGTCCTCGAGTACACCTGTACATCACTGCAGTAAGGTGAGAAGCTTAACCACAGGGGTCAGCAACACAAAGATTTTCAGGGGGTGTTAAGTCACTCTTTAAATGTCTGTCCACCATTTGAAATGGGCCAAACATTAAGTCATAGATGTTCAGTACACTCTAATATAACATGAAGTGTTTATGTAATGCTTCATTCTTCTCCTAGTGGAAACTGAAGGCCACAACATGGCGTCCCAGATCCCAGCGCTCCCACAGTCCTACGCTCCAGGGACTGACAGCGTCTTTTCCGACCGGTCTGGCTTTTACTCTCTGGACTCCAATGTTCCTGGGCTCTCTAAGGTGATTCTCAACAAGCTCAACATGAAGGACTACGGAGAATACAGGTAAAACCTACTGACACTACAACAGCCAGTGTTAAAGCTAATGTGTTATAATTTAAATGTTTCTGTTTGATTCTCATACCAACCAGACTTCGATTAGTTTATGTGCCGTATATGTTATAAATTGGGTCTCATAAGTTTTCATATAGTCGCACCTCATAACTTCATATGCAAATGAAGTGTCTGATTCTAATAAGGGCTGCCGTCGAGGGAAAGGCTAAAGGAATCTCGTTCCGCAACTACAAGGAGTTGTTCCAGAAGATGGAGGAGACCTTCAAGTTCTGCACCAGCTGCAACAAACTCCCAGAGCATCTCACTGAGGAACAGACCTTGAAGCGCTGTGTGAAGTGAGTGCAAAGCCACGACTTGAGAATGACTGCAGAGATAACAGATGTGCTCACTTTAGTTTGTAATCCATGATGTGGCATTAACTCTGATTAACGTTAATCACTGTTGACAATCAGAATATTTTAGGCGACTGAAACCTACACTGCTCTCTGTTCTATTATCACCCGGCGGGGACATTGTTTTGACATCGTCGTCCAATAGTTGTCATGTGTGAAGCATTACCAGTTGCTGTCGTATCAGCAGAATGGCAGGCCACCAAGGTGTGGACAGCTCTACAGAGGTGGACAATGGCCAGTAGCAAATATAGCTAAGTCCCCTGACTGTGATTCATCTCTCTGCAAGTCTGCAGCTTATTAAGAGCAGCTTAATGCAGTTCATAATGTCACAACATCACAGTTTGTGTTTCAGTGAATGTATTGAGAATAAGGAGTGGAATACAGTATGCTGTGTGTTCACGAGTGTCTCGTTGTTTTTGCGCCTCAGTTTTTCTTCTGGCTCCCTGCTTCTCTCTCTTTCTGTCTCTCTGTCTGATTCACACACACTGTCTTGCATGTGCGGGCCCTTGAAATTCCCAGCTGCCACTGCCTCTCTCGGAAAAGTTACCAGTAGCAGCAGACGCTTAGGCAAACGAAAAACAGAACTGCTGACGAGCAAAACCCTCAAGAACTTTGACATGTGAGAATCACCACAAATAGTTCAACAGTACCTCTTTTTTCATTCTCATTCTGATTCACATTGATGTGTTTATTACTCTTAAGGCTGAGGTATATCTGCGCAAGTGTTTTGTATTCAAGGGCCCCTGTGTTTTCTCACCTTGTTTTGTCTCACTTTGTCCACTTGTAAGCCTCTTTTGGAGGATTAGTACGCCCAGAGTGTGCTATGACAGAACACATTGGCTGATAAATGATTTTATGGAAATGCGGGTGCCTCCAGGGCTGCAAATGATTGCAAGGTAAAGTAATATAGTCTCCCGAAGCACCAACTGGCACTGGCAGTCAGACCTCTAATCCAACACATTACCTCACCACCTAAACTGTGTGACAACACAAAAGCCCACATCCATACAAAGAGGTTGTATAGTCAGTAATAAATTACAGCTTCTACCTACGGCGGCTGCTTTTGCCAGCTGTCGTCTAAAACAGGACAGAATTCATCTTCCGTGTCATGAGTTGGCCACTGAATGAGAGGGTCAAATATAAAGATGCGTCCTATATGAATGTAAGATGCTATTTGTGTCCTGGCACCAACAAGACATTCTAGCTGATCGTCTAATAATAAAGAGGCTTGATATACATTACAACTGATGCACCCTAAAGGATTTTTTTTATGGTGCACAGCTGATTAGGTAATTGATAGCAGTACTTTGTTTCGCATCAAATAGGCTACCTGAAGAGTTAAGTATTATTTAATCACAATACATCACTGATGCATACTTCCTTGTAATTCTTTCACTGATGTTCAGGTTATCAATGAACAGTTCGTCCAGATTCTATCCATCAGTAGACATTTTCACCCTCAATTTAACAAAACCGTCTACAGTGGTAGCAGCTCTGCGAGGCTGTGCTTAGGCATAGCAGTGCTTGGTGCTAACTAATGCTAAAGTTAGCATGCTAACATCATAGATATATCACATATGTATATATATATACATATATCTATGATGCTCACAGTGACAATGCTAGCATGTGGATGTTTAGCAGGTATAATGTTTACTATGTTCAACACAGTTTAGCGTGTTAGCATGCTAACATTTGCTAATTAACACTAAGCACAAACTGCTGCTGAGGCTGATGGGAATGTCATTAGTTTTGTCATGTCAGGTATTTAATCATGAACCAAAGTACTGGGCAAACAGAATGATGATGGCGCTACATGAAAGGTCAGAGGATCACCAAAGTCATCAGAATTTATCGTCTCGGGACCTTGAATACCTGTAGCAAATTTCATGGCAATCCCTTATAATAGTTGTCAAGATATTTCAGTCTGGACCATGGTGGGCCGACTGACTGACCAAGTGACTGAAATTGCCATCTCTAGAGTCATGCCCCTAGCATGGCTCAAAATTCAAGTGCAAAACAGTTATAGTTTGGGGATATAAAGTGGAGAGTATACAACTTTGTCAATGAAAGTGCTCCTTTTTGTTTAACTTCTATGCCTTACATGTGTTGCCCCCCCTCCATCTTTCTCTCTCTCACAGGTGCTTGAATGTGTACTACTGCACCAAGGACTGTCAGAAAAAGGACTGGCCTCAGCATAAAAAGTACTGCAAGTTGCTGCGCCTGGTGGCCATTGACAGACTAGTGGAGTGGCTGATGTTCACTGGTGAGAAATGAAAAGGCGGTGCAGCTGAAATTAAAATGCCTTTTAATAGCTGTTTGAGTTCACAAAACAGAGAAATCACATTAATGAGATGGCATATTTCAAAGCTGAGCTGCAGAAATGAAATGCCCGAGAGACAAAAACTGACAGAAACTCACAGTGCAATACTGGTGAAATTTTGATTGAAGTTCCTCAGCCTTTGAGTCTCTCTGATTGCTTTCCAAACACCATGTAAAGTTGCCAGACAGAATCGACACTAATCTGTGTCCTCGGTTTTCTGTCACATGAATCCATCATAAATGTTCTACCACCCACGCAGGAGACCTCCCATTCTCCACTGAGAAGTGGTCCAAGTCAGCTGCTGAGGTGAAGAAATGGGACGACTGGCTTCCCATGCAGGGGGATCTCACGCAACGTCTGGATGGCATCTTGTCTGGTGCCAACATGGCAACCCTTTGGAAGAACGCCAGCAGACCAAGGCCGGATGACTCTGACCTGCATCAGTCTTTATGGCGGATTCAGAGCGAGTTCCTCTCTCGAGTTCTCACAGTTGGGATGGCCATACAGCACTTTGGCCTTGATCCGTACGCTAAACCGCTCACTGTTCACTTAGCAGGGGCATCCCACAATGAGACCATGGGAGCCAGAATGACTGACTTTGATGAGCTGAACAACATGTTCCCTGCACACCAGGGCATCGAGATAGTCATGGTGGGACCGGAGGTGGTGGACGGCCCCATTGTGAGGCCTCCTCTCAGGGCATTTGGCCCCAAACAGAAGGTCTACATCAGCGCCTACAAGGGCCTCTACCACCAGTTCTGGGAGGATGTGGTGGAGAAAGAGGAAGCAGCCAAGCCAGATTTGGTGGTTGGATTTCATCCTGGTATGTACATACAACATCCTGCCAAACATGAACAAACTAAAAGTTAGAGATGTGACTGTACAATCACTAAAATCTTGAGACAGGTTTGATTGAAAGGAGACTTTCACCTCAGAATGCTTTTAAATCAACCAGTAAAGAATACAATAATCACTGCAGCTATAAATAGAAACTGCTCAGCTTAAGTGGTCAGCTGTCTTGGAGAACCAGTGACTTGTCTCCCTTTATGCTCGTTTGACAATTACCTCTTTCAGAGACCAGAGCAAGTAGGAGACGTGTAACTCACTAGATCTGGCCTATTCATTAGTGCCAGGCTTTTATTGGGGATTTGGGTGATTAATGGGAGCAGCTGGGAAAGAGTTTGGCTTCTGATTGCTGGACTCAGCATAAAGTGGGTAAGCTGCCCTTTTGAAAGGGGAGACTCAGTTCCCCCCAGTTTCACTCTGATGAACATTAAAGCCGCAGTCGTTTGCAAAATCATTGATTTAAAACAATCTCGCCATCCTTGTCCCCATTTTCAGTCTGTGGACAGACAATGTTCTGACCCAATAAAAACTTTTTTCTTGAATTATGCATAAAGTTAACACTTTTGGAATGCAATACAAAAGGCAACTGCAACTTATTCTCCGCTTCATGACAAATAGCATGTTAGACTGAAAGTGTTGACATCTAAGGTCCGTCCACTCTCACAGACAACCACCTCATTATAGTGGCACTATAACCCTACACCTCCTAAGCCCTTGCACTGAATCAGTTCTCTGACCCTTTAACCTCCGAAGCAGCAGTAAAGCCTCGACCCAACCACATCCATAACCCCTGGCTCAGTTATCCCTGCAGGCTCCACTGGAGCTAAATATACAGGAATCAGTCATCCTGCGAGTAAACTGCCTGAGTGCCTGGCTGCGTTTTATACCGCAAAGCTGGCAGAGTACTGCATTATGACACAATTTAAGTGATAGGGGAGCAGGCAGCATGACGAAAGGAATAAAAAGGAACGTGTGGGAAAGTCACAGAGAGAAATAAAGTGAGAGAGGAAAACGTTGCTTGAAAGCAGTGGAAAACAGACATTGACCTTAGAGAAGGGGGGTGATGTCAACTGTCAGCTCTCATAAAGGAAATGGATGTGGGAAAAGTAATGTCGTCCATACAAAGATAAACCACTGAAAACAGGCACCTCATAAACACAAGCACAACAGTCAGATAGCTTTTTGTTACCCATGAAATAAACTGGATTGTCATTGTTCTAAAACATATTTTGTCAGCCCAGGAAACAAAGTAAGTCTATTACCATTAACAGCAACTTTATCCACCATATGGCCCAAGTGCCCACTGGAGCCAGGCAATTATTGCAGTCATTAACAGTCAGACTGTAACGCCTCTTTGTCACCCTATCTCCTGAAGGTCTAAACGCCTAAACGCTTACTCCCTGTTAAATGTTTTATCATGATGAGAAGTGTAACCTCAGGGATGTTGGTATCGCAGCATGCATTATTCAAATCAAAATCCCCTCTTTCTGCAGTTGGAGTTCTCCTGGAAGGATGTAGCAGGCGGCGGATAACATGATACCATCTGTGTGCCAGTATCCTAGGCCTTACAATTTTCTGCCTCTGTGGCATGCTCTGAGCCCCCCAACACACTCACAACCAGTATACCCACCAGTATGTCCTGAACAGCTGAGGCTTTAATAAATTCATAGCTTGCTGTCATATTTCTCAAATGCGTAGTTTTTTGTGGATGCTGATTAAAATGTAATCTGTGATGACATCGTTCTCTGGGACAAACTAATAATGTGAGACTTTATTGATCAGCGCAAAGGAAATTTTGTCTGTTTGCTGCTCTCCTGGTTTTGTCTGGCTCAAGGTCACTAAAGCCGGATGGATTTACAGTATTTGCTGTCATGGTGGCTTGAACCTCAGTCATCTGGTTGAAGGTCGAGCTATTCACCAGCCTACCCTGCTGCTCAGACAAAAAAAAACATACTGTTGATATAAACCAGAGTCAGGACAAAGTGACATCTGTCCGTTAATATGCTGCAGGATTATTTACCCAACCCTGCATAGATAAAGCCAGACTGCTGGACTGGATTGTCTCCGTGTGTTTGCGAGAATGTCATGAATTTTCAGCTGGCGTGGTGCGAGTTAACTTAGAGCAAGCTCTTTCCAGTCCAGCTGAAGTTTTAAAATGAGGTCAGCTTGTTTGGAGCAAGATTAACTTTGTCATATTGACTGATAATTAGGCTGACTGCGAAACACAGTCAGTGACACATCCAGAAGGTAAAGATATTTCTAGCTAACAAGAGAAAGACAGGGCCAGCTGGAGACTAATCAAACGGAATCTGTTCAATCTTCACATTACATTTGGGGGCTGTTGTAGTAGTCCTGATGAAGCAGATTAGCTGAGTTAAACTCTATAAATAATACCTAAAGGTGTTTTTTTTAATCCACACTAGAGTGGAAATGTTTGCCTGGCGGTCGGTCATTCGGTTGGTCAGTCCACCACTTTTGTCCAGGCTCAACAACTATTAAATCAATTGGCACAAAATTTGGTATAGATATCCATGGTGCCCATACAATGTATCCCAATGACTGATGACCCCTTGACTTTTTCTCTAGTGCCACTGAGGTTCACATCTGTGGTTTTGAGTAAAATGTCTGAACTTGAAAGATATTCATGCCCTTCTCAGGATGAACTTAAATTACTTTTGTGATCTCCTGACTTTTCATCTGGCGATGTCATCAGGTCAAAATTTCAGTTTGTCCAATATGTTGGTTTATGACCAAATGCTTGGTACTTGGCTGAGGGAAACAAATGGCATTCCCATCAGCCTCAACTGTACTTTGTGTTAAGTTAAACTAAAATGGTGAACATGGTGAACATTATACCTTGTGACCATGTTAGCGAGAGAGACACTTAAGATTTGAAAGCTTTAACAGTGAAACAGGTAAGAGATCCGACTGATACTGATCATTTTATTATTATATTAACATGCTGGTTGTACAACTACCCGAATGGAGTACTGGTGGTCTGGTTGGTGTTTTCACAACACATCCAGGTTGACATTCGATTTTGTTTTGTAAAAAAACAAACCGTTCCTGTCTATTTAAGAGCCTTATTATGTATCTCTTAATACATGTGTTTTTATGTGTTTTTAACAGGGTTCCACGCTAACCAGGGTCTGGTAGAGGGTTGGCTGCCTACCCTTCTGCTACTCAGAGATTATAACATCCCTTCCTTCTTCACTATGTACAGGTTAGTCACATTACTGTAACTCTGAAACATACACCTGTTTCACATTTTATAGTGGGGATAATAACATTTCTTGCTCTTGGTGCAGCAGTAAATATTTTAAGTTCTTTGTGCCAGAGGCGCTCATTAACTCATAATTTATACCATCTGCTATCCAAAACTCTTTGAAAAAGAAATGTCATAACTGATGAATACTGAGACTGTATAACCAACTGCACCTCCTCCTCCTCCTCCTCCTCCTTTTGTATTGTTGTATATTAAACCCCGCCCTCCTCTATGGCATAATTGTTCACCCACATATCATGTTTGGTCTCTCTGCTCCTCACCTACCTGACCTCATCACTGCAGTGCTCAGCCTCAGCACAGTTATCGTTGCCCGGATCACACCACTCCTTCCACACTTCACACTCCTTCCCTCTGGTGGCAAATACCAGTTTCCTGTTTGTACAAAGACCAAGTTGAAGAAAAGATTTATTTCTTCTCCTGCAGGCGCTCTCAGCAAACTCCCCCTGTAGACTGCAACTTGATGATATGGCAAAGTTATTGATGTTGTTCTCTTTCTCTTCTGTTGATGCTGCTCCTCTATCATTTCTCTCAAACTGTTTTCTTGTGGGTGGATGTTAAAATAAGTCTGTGAAAAGTTGTTTAATCCCTCCTCAGTCTCTCATGAGGACGATAAAACTAAACTTACTTGATTAATTGATTCCTTTTGCTCTTATCTCTTTGCCTCCGCAGCGAGACGGAGCTCACATACTCGCTCCAGATCCTGTTGGAGTTGGAGATGCACATCAGGCACAGTGGACCCAATCCATTCACCTCACAGAAACCAGAGCAGGTCCAGGCCTGCCCCAATAAAACCCCAGTCTACTGCAACTCTCACTACATCTGTTTCCAGGGTCTGCTGCCTGGAGAGGACTTAGAGGAGCCTGGGCCAGACAATTAAGAGGCCATCATAAGGAAAAGCCTGTTTGGGGTGCCACAAGTCCTCCACTTTAAAGAAATAGGATTTTGGGACTTCCTGAGGTCCTTGGAGGACTTCCTGTAGCCTTTTAGAGATGGACATTGCTTAGCTGTGCTGCCACTTGACATATATGGACGCTGAAGCTTACATTCTCATTCAGAGCACAGAGGGTCTTTCATAGAGGAAAAAAGCACATTAACTGCTACAAGAATGTACTAAACACTGTCCTTTCAACTCTGAAATGATCAATTATTGAGACAGATTACAGAAATCACTGAAAGATCATTATTTAGGACGATGGCACCTGAGGGCATCAGTGGGTTTGTACTCTGTTGGTGCCCCGAGGTGGCATGGTTGGATATTAAGAGTCACGGGTGTACATACGTAATGAGACCAAAATTAGTTCAGTCATCACGATTCCCTGTGAATTGTTCTGCAGCTAGACCTATTCCCAAATCTCACAATAGCTGCATGAAATCAGATCATATGCATACTAATGTAACACATGATCTAAAATTACACTTAAATAAATTACATAGTTCCACAGCACCTGAACTGAACCATGGTTTGTTTTTTCTTCTTCGTTTCTGTGATTCTGTTTCTCGTTTGTAGCTGTTTCAGGACTTTGTCGATTCAGTTGGTGAACATCACCCTGACCTGCCCACATTCATGGCTCTGTTCATTCTTCAAACAGTCATCTGATCAGCATGGATTTGTCTTCTTTAATAGACGATGTAATATGTGCTGAGTGGAGACTCTCCGTAGGGAATCATGCCTTATACCCATCTCATAACAATAAAAAGGCCCCAAAACAGCATTTGTTCAACAGCAGTTTTCAGTTTTATTCGGGGTTGGCAACAGTAGCACAATATAATACAATGCAATCCAAAAAAAACAGCATGAGCCACAAGCTTACATAAGTTATTGCCTGTCTGACACAGTCTCAACAAAACTGAGCATTACATGCTCCACCTATTGCAGGCCCATTGTAAGGGATTGCATTATATTACAAGGCATGGACAAATCACAGGACTTTGCCTCTGCAGGAGCTTTAAAAATGCTGCTTCATGACTACAAAACTAGACCCACTTTCTGCAGACATTTCAGATAATGGTCTGTGTGCCCTATTTCCTTGGAAATGCATCCATAAACTCCAGTCAAGAGGAGTAATGGCTTGATTTTTGTATAATTTAGCAGTAGTCAAGTGATAAGGCCCATTAGAACAATTAGGGAATGTGTTAAAATAATTTATTCATTTGATTAAATCTTATCTCAATGATCTCCCCATGTGCAGTGAATCAGTTCAAAATGAATAACAAAGTCGTTTTCATCATCAATCAAATCAAATCTTACTAACTTAAATGGGGTGTGTGGAAATAGGGGATCCATGTATGACAGTCCTGCTTTAGAACCTGATATCTGCAACAATGAAAGAGGTGGATTGCTCTGGTGCTTGTTAGATTATTAATGTGTGAAAATACTTAATATTTATTTATCAATGTGTTAAACATACCATTATATCTCTGTCTGCATGTGTTTCTTGTTTTGCTTCATAAGCCTTTATAATGCGACGCTGCCCTCTAGTGGATGAAAGTGGTAAAAGCCCACAGAAAATATAGTTTAATTTGTCATAGTGGCGCTCAGGGCTTTTTTAGTGGTCACGTGGGCTATGTCCTGGTGAGTTAGCATTATAATTAATTAAGTTAACTCATATTTTAATTAAAAGTAACCTTGGGTTGAATTTTATCCCTCAGGAACTGATGGGTTTACAGTGTTTTCTTGCCATGAAAACTATGTACAAATATTAATGTTGTTTTTTTAGCGATATGGTCCCTATTTTTGTAGCTCTTGTAAAGTCAGGAATGGCCTGGAGTCAGATTTGTCTAGAAGGGAAGGCACAGGTGCTATATCTGGCACCAGCAGCCCCCCGACAGGCCGCTCACATAACAAACCACAGGAGCGGCAGAGGAAGAAACAGAGGAGCGCGTGAGTGAGACTCATTTACAAATGACGGAAACTGAGAGGTAAGTTGTTTTTGGCCACATTATTGCCACTTCTTTTACCCCGAACTTTCATGTTGTTGCCCAAATGTACATTTCCACCTCACGACGCCATAAAAATCACATTGAAGCCGCGCGCGCGCAGGAGCAGAGCCGCCTGGTGCTCGTTAATAATGACAGCTCGACATTTGAATGGCATTTTCAGATGCTAGCATGGCACCACAGCCTCTTTCATGCCTCTGCTCCCTGCTGTTCCATTCCCCTTCTGTCCGAGTAGTCAGCATTAAGCTCCAGGCACCTTTTCTGTAACACTGTTATATGTAAACTTATGAATCTGCCAATGCAGCCCCTCCACTCCCCTCCTCACACTGTCGCAAATGTGCCAGTCTAAGAATAGAAAAGTATAGGCCTCAGTAGTCTGCTGGTGAGCAGTAAATAAGCTACATTTTCATACTGAACATGTTTTCTACATTAGCTTGGTCTGATTACTGGTCAATAATTCTATTCTATTGTGTCTTTTTTTTCTTCTAATTTCTTCTTTTATTTGCCTCTCCAGAGCCGGTCCGGAGACCAAGGGTAAACCCATGGCCTTCCGTTCTCAAAAAGAGATGTTCGAGAAGATGGAGGAATCTTTTAAAATCTGTGCCTGTTGCGAGAAGCGGCCAAAGCAACTTTCAAACCCACAGAGCCTGAAGCGTTGTGCCAGGTAAAAAAACAACAACAAAAAAAGCAAGATAGCCCTTCGTCAAAGTTAGTAGTTTTACAGTCACAGATCTCTCACTTTTGTCCTATGTTTGCACAGATGTCTAAACGTTTACTACTGCTGTAAAGAGTGTCAGAAGGACGACTGGCCCAAACACAAGAAGTTCTGCTCACAGCTGCGTCTAGCTGCCATGGACAGAGCGGTGGAATGGCTTTTGTTCAAAGGTAAAGCGTATATGAAAGACAGACCGCACAAACATTGAGAAAAGCCAGGTGAATTCATACTCTTCTTCCAAAGCTCATGTCTCTACTTCTATTAAACTGCTAAACTCATTTATTTTTTGTTCCTCTCATCAGGAGACCTTCCGTTCCCTACAGAAAAATGGTCAAAGCCCCAGTCAGAGGTTAAAGGCTGGGATGACTGGCTCGCGATGCAGGGAGATCTCACAGCTCGCCTCGATCCCATTTTGAATGGAGCAAACATGAAAGACTTGTGGACCAACGCTGGCAGGCCTCAGCCTGACGATGAGGAACTAAAGCAGTCACTGTGGAGGGTTTGCAGCGAGTTCTTCTCCAGGCCGCTTACCATAGCCTGGGGGATGAGGCTATTTGGCCTTAACCCTTGTTCCAGACCTCTCACCATTCACCTGGTGGGACCAGGCCATAGTGAGACTCTGGCAGCCAGACTGACTGACTATGATGAGCTGAACAACATGTTCCCTGGACACCAAGGCATCGAGATAGTCATGGTGGGACCGGAGGTGCTGGACGGTCCCATCGTGAGGCCTCCTCTCAGGGCGTTTGGCCCCAAGCAGAAGGTCTACATCAGCGCCTACAAGGGCCTCTACCACCAGTTCTGGGAGGAGCTGGTGGAGAAAGAGGAAGCAGCCAAGCCAGACCTGGTGGTTGGATTTCATCCTGGTGAGAACATCTTTCCCATTAAACAAAAATACTCACTTTTACTCTCTAAAATCTGAATTTTAAGTGAACAGCTCACTAAACTAGCTACTGCGAAGGAGGTTTTTGTTCATATTGAACTCTTTTTGATTTGTTTTCCTTTATATCTTTTTGTGTCAAGGATTTGATGCCAGTCAGGGCCTGGATCAGGGTTGGCTTCCGACTCTTCTGCTTCTCAGGGATTATGAGATTCCTTCTCTTTTCACTGCTCTCAAGTGAGTGTTACAGAATAGTAGCCACACACATAGTGGAATACATTACAACAGATTCAGCAGTAGCTTGAATTGGTTTCATATACGGTACTGTAACAATGATTTTTACGCTCTAATCAGGTAATATATGATCAATAATCAATAATCTAGAATTTATTCGAATTTTAAACCATCTTTGATGCCAGCCCTCCATTTAATTTAACATTGAATAGTATACAAATTGGCACATTGACACTGATGCATATTATTTGCATTACTGTACTGTATGCTACACAAGTGCATGCAAGTATTCAAATGTACCAAATGTCTGATGAATGTGCTCTCTTATGGTTCATGTGAATTCATCTGTGCCGTATGCAATGGCTGCTGATGCTTCTTGTCCTCCATCCACAGTGAGACAGAGATGACCTACTCCCTACAGATCCTGTTGGAGTTGGAGATGGACATGAGGGGAAGTGGAGCCAACCCCTTCGCGTCGCTGAAGCCAGAAGTGGTGGGCTCGTGTCCCAACAAGCCGCCTGTCTACTGCAACTCCCACTACTTCTCTTTTCAGGGTCTCCTGGAGACTGTAGAGTTTGAGGAACCAGAGGAGGCCTGAAGGAGCTGAGTGCTGCACACACCGTCGTCTTTCACAACTGGAACTCAGATTTTTTTTAGACAATGATGCATTGATTTTGTATACCTGTTTTTTCTTACAAAAAATCATGTAATAATGTTTTAAAAATTGTTAAAAATAGTGTGTGAATCCATATGTATTATTGTTAAAAGGTCAGTACCATTTTACTTTGGTAACAGCTATGAGTGTTTGCTCTGACATTTGCATTCGCTATCTCAGTTTCATGGCATGCAACCGCCAGAGTTGTGAGATTTGAATGTACAGTCTCTGAACTATTGTGCTTGCAGAGAGGTAATAAAACTTTGAAGAAATACTCAAATGTGCACTGATATTAACTCTATTATAAACACTTTCAAATTGCTGCACTGTCCACTCTGGTTAAACACAGCTTCTCTTCTCTTCATTTTATCATTTCAAATCCACTTTCATACATAATACACCTCCAGTCATTTTAATTTGACGATAAATATCCCAAAATAAAAATGCATGTTTTGGTACATTACATGTCACCTGCTGACTTGAACACTTGTGTACTACAGTGCCGACTAATATTTCACAACATACAATGCATATAAACAGCTACTGTTCCTTAAATGTTTTCCTTATTAAAAATCGAACACTTGAATTGAATCAGTGTTTTCATCTTAATCTCCAAGTATGTGCTATGTCTACTTTTCTAGCGAGATTTGAAGGGTAAAACCAGGTCCACGATGTAAAAGACAAGATTGACTATGGCTCCAATGATAACAGTATTCATGTCTACAAAGGAACACTTGTTGCAGATGTAAGGATTGTACTTGTGGCGTTTGTAACCAAAGGTGGACCAAAGAATGATAGCGAGCAGGTACAACAGCACCGCCACAATGTTGAACACGAGCTCCATAATATTGAGTCCAAACGAGAGCAGACACTGCAGTAGCTTGAGCAGATGGAGAACTATAATGACCACAGTGACCAGGAGGCAAGCAGCAAACACAATGATGCTGCATGTCATCCCAAGAGGGCGGAAGTGCCATTTGCCACTCACAAAGTGGTCAGTGGCAGCAGTGAGAATAATACAAGCTATAAAGGCCTCTGTTGTGCGGAGACCTCCACTCAGGCTGGATAGGTACCTGCTTGGAAACTTCTTTTTTTGCATTACAGCGTCAATCAGGAAGACAACAGTGGCAACCAGGGACAAGATGAAGCACAAGATGTTGACGATGCAGGAGAGGCAGAGAAAAACAGCTGCAAAGATGACTGTGGCTGAGGTTATCATCGTAGCACACAGGGTGGTCAGCCCGCAGGTCAGGTCAGCCCAGTTGGGAAGGAAGGCAGCCAGGAGGATGTGCCACGTTTTGGCCTCCACCACCCTCAGGACCAGAGGCACAGTGATGCAGAAAACCCACACAAACTCACATATAAACAGTCACATAACACTCCATCCTTTTCATCTAGTATTGAAAAAATGAGGTCACTAATACATCTTTATCAGAGCGTCACTTTATTCCCGTTGCACAACAGTCACTTTTGGTACTCTGGCCCTCATCTGTCCGTGGCTGACAGATCAGGAATCACAGGTGCGTTCATTCATGTGTGATCTCATTTTCAAACAGACACCTTACAGCCATTAATATTCATCAGCAGTGACATATACAGTTCATATTTCATATCACAGAGACACATGAGGAAATATGAAAATGGACAGTGAAAAAAATATGCATAAAGCTGAATCAAACTTTACATTGAATCATTAACAAACTGGACGATACAGTACTCAACAGATTAATGTTAAAATGGGTCTGGGTTTCAAAAAAATTGATTTGCAGAATTTATAAAAGAATGCAACCAGAAACTGTGTTGCTTGAAAAGTTTTTTCTCTTTTCTCACTAACACTATGGCTGCCACTTTTGTGTTCTGTGTTCAATCTGATCTTGAGCCAGTTTGACAACATCATGAAGGCTGTGTAGCATGATCACGTGTTAATTCTGCTCCTGTGTGTTGGTTTTTTCCATATTATACGTGAGGCATAACAAATTTCCTTTCAGATTAACTTATTAGGTCAGGTGTTTTGAGTGTGATCAGAAATGGATGTTTAAAGCCCCAGTCTATGATTGATGACCTCTAATTAGCTGGAAAATAAAATGGACCTGAAATACAAGTGGTTGTTTAAAGGTTCAGTTAAAGTTTTGAGGTTTTAAAAAGATGATAGGAAAGTCACCACTATGTTTATGTACGTTTAAAGCCACAGATACCAAGCAGGGTAAAAATGAGGTCCAGTGTGAAAAGAATGAGATTCACATAAGTCATAAATGCAACCATAAACTGTATGGCCCATATACAGAAGCTGGGTGGACAGTCACTAGGACGAGGGTTGTTTCTGAACATGAAAATTGGCCACACGATGGCAGCAAATATATACAGCACAACAGAGATCACCAGAAATATAAACACAAACCTGTCCAGGTTAAAGGGCAAACACTTCTTCAGTTTCTTGAGGATGTTGGTGGCTATGATTAAAGGGAGGATGGGGAAAGGAATGGCATATGCTATGACACACAAGATCAGGGCTGGCTTGTCTCTGTAACCAGTCAGTGATATAAAAATCATGCAGCTCACAAAGGCCTCCATAACCTTCCAGAATCCAGGCAGAGCGGCCAGGTAGCTCCCTTTCTTCTTGTCCATGATTTTGTCCTTCACCACTTCAAGTGTGTAGACGAAGCCACACAAGAAAGCAAATAAACTCACTATCAAGCCATACAGGCACTTCAGGCAGGCGTAGAAGTTGGCGTAGGTAATAGCGACAGAGACGGTCATGAGCGTGGAGGACATGGCCATCCCTGTGGTGAAGTCAGACCAGTCCATGCAAAACAGGTTGAGTATGATATCGAGCTTGAACATCTCAATAATGGTGATGATGAGGGTCATGATGGGGCAGAAGGCCCAGGTGAACATAGCGTAGTTCCAGTAGGTATGGCTGCTCCCTCCTCTGAAGGCAGCCAGGAGAAAGGTGACCAGGGACAGAATGATCTGAGCCATGTGCAGCCCGCCTCGGCCGGACAGCAGAGTTGAAGGACTAAACACTGCCTTGGAGACTGTGTCCTTAATATCATCAATTATTCCCATCTCTTTAAATGAGCTGAAGAGCAGTTGAAATGCGTTATGTATGTCCTCCCAGATAGCTGCTGGTTGAGGTGTGTTGTCCGTTGCCTTCAAGCTCCACTTTCCATCCAGTCCTTTACTGCCTTTCTGGTTTGCATGAAATCGACTGTGTGTAGTGATAAGTGTCTGCTGCAGAAGATATGAAGCAACTGAAATGTTCTACTTCTGACAGCGTGTCTGTGTGAAGCCATTATTTTAACAGGGACACTCTTATGGAACAGCAGGAATCCATTTTTGATAATACTTGAATAAAAATCAGCTTAAGCCATCACAAGATGCACCACCCCCAATACAAGGTGAAGAGTGGTTTTCTGCAAAACCAGATAAGCAGTGAAACAAGGAGGAGCATTTCCAATAGCAAATCCTCTCTGCTGTCCAATCAACACTTATCCTGGTCTACGCTCTCTGTTTAACATCTGAGTAGCATCAGCAGCTCTCCTAGATGTGACATATCTAACCAAAATGAGATCCCTGGTTGTGCCTGGGGTGTGGAAGTACCCTGTAGGTAAATAGGCATCAGTGAGGACTAGTTACAGCAAAAGCAGATCTCTTACAGCTCCCCGACCAATTGAGTGACCTCTGCTGTGCACCCATCACTCCCTGCTATCAAATGCCATTTTACAAATACATATACAGTATATACACTATTGTGTGTTGGTTAAAAATGCTGAAAGATGACTTCCTGTTGATGCTGAGCAGCATTATTAACAGTCCAGACGCACTCTGCAAATCTCCATATTTCAGCTGTTTCCCCCTCCTCCAGATCACCCTTAGAATCACATATAATGTACATTAATATATTACTACATTTTGTTCAGTATTAGTTTCCCATTGGCCAAACTTTAAAGTGAGAAACTAACTATCTTGAGGCACATTAAGAATTACTCACCTATGCTGTTTATTGTTGCTGCTTTGGCAAACAGATTATAGTCATAATACTAGGGCTGTAACTAACAATTATTTCCATTATCGATTAATCTGTCGATCATATTCTCGATTAATCGATTAGTTTGGTACATATGTCAGAAAATGGTGAAAAATGTTGATCACTGTCTCCCAAAGCCCAAGGTGACGTCCTCAAATCTCTTTTTTTGTCCACAACCCAAAGATATTCAGTTTACTGTCATAGAGGACTAATGAAACCAGAAAATATTCACATTTGAGAAGCTGAAATCAGAGAATTTGGATGCTTTTTCTTAAAGAATGACTCAAAACAATTAATCCATTATCAAAATAGCTGGCAAATTAATTTAATAGTTGACAACTAACCAATTAATCGACTAATCGTTGCAGCTCTACATAATACATTAAAATAAGTGTGCAACTTGGCTGGTTTGTGTGATTGGCTCAAAAGGGAAGCAGAGTGCCGCAGATGTAAACACTCACATTTATACTCAAACGTAAGCTTCGTAATCTAAAACATGAACATGTACAACCTGTCTGGGACATTTCAAAGCCTGAAAGGCAAGTTCAGGGCAAACAAGTTCCCACATAAAGCTAAAGAAAAAAAATGCGTTTCTGCACGGACACACTTCTTTGTGACACTGCTTCGAGATAACCGCTTTATGCGTCCCACTTTCTTTTCTCTTGGCTAAATGTGATATAGCTTCATGCAAAAACACACAAATTGTCCAATTTTTGTTGAAAAAATATTCTTCATTTTGTCGACAAGACTTAATTCAGCAGGTCAGTTTGTCGTGCTGGCGCTTGTTTCTGGGGAAGGTAAATAGAAAGCACAAAGAGGAAGTTGTTGTCAAGTGTCAGTAGCACTGCAAGCAGCAAGCATTTGGAAATATGTCTCTACTTTTCTCCTTTAAAGCCGTAGACTTTTAAAAACAACTCTGGAGGAAGCCGTCGCCTTGTTGGAGCTATATTTAGTAGTAATGATAATTTCATTTTCCTGGGCCATTTATTTTATATTCGTGTCGAAGCCATTGTTTGGGAAAAACTAGCTAACGTTAGCAATGGGTCGATGACACAGACTGCAGTGCAGCAGAAGAGTTTGGACTGAACACCGCCCTGCGAGGGAGCGAAGAGGAGGCCGGATGGATTTCTCCAAATTCCTGGACGATGATTTTGATGTGAAAGACTGGGTGAACGGCGCCTTCAAGGTGGTGCAGAAGGACGCGCCGGGGAAGGCGGACACACACGCAGCCACACTGGTCATGAAGCTGCAGCTGTTCATCCAGGAAGTCAACAATGCCATTGAGGGTGGGTAGTTAAAGTGAACTAATGACGCTGTGCATAAACGCCACGTTGTCTTGTCTTCTTTCTTTCTCTTGCTGTCACTCAGCTGCCAGTTTAAATCTTATGCAGCCTAATACAACAGCTCTGCACTACTTCCTGCCCATTGACTGCATTTTAATAGTTATAGTGAGAGTTATTTATAATGTTCTCTTCTCCCTGTTTGTGTATAACCTTCCTGAAGGCAGGCTTCATTGCATTACTGACTATATTAGCTCATAAACTGGCAACTAAGTGTGTGCAATTTTTGTCATTTATGCTCTGGTTTGTTTATTGGGACTTTGCTGCATGCAATCTACACAATAGGCCTGTGTATCAGCATTATGGCTGCTACTAACGATTATTTTCATGATCGTTTAATCTGTAGATCATTTTCTCAATTAATCGATTAGTTGTTTGGTCAATAAAATGTCAGGAAATGGTGAAAAAATGTTGATCACTGTTTCCCAAAGCCCAAAGTGATGTCCTCAAATGTCTTGTTTTGTCCGAAACTCAAAGATATTCAGTTTACTGTCACAGAGGACCAAAGAAACCAGAAAATATTCACATTTGAGAAGCTGAAATCAGAGAATTTGGACACTTTTTCTTAAAGAATGACTAAAAACGATTAATCGAGTATCAAAATACTTGGCAATTAATCTAATAGTTGACAACTAATTGATTAATTGACTAATTGTTGCAGCTGTAATCTACACAGGTATCTATTATAACTGACTAGACTATGAAATATTATGTAGTGAGTTGTTTCCCGTCCTTGACATGAATTTGATGTAGCCCAGTTTGAAAATGTGTGGTGCTGAGAAATAGTTTGTAATTTTGCAGCAATTCAAATTACATGATAACATTGTTATAATTGCAATGCCAGATATATCATCAGAAAACTGGTAGCCCTAAATGCACAAGATCAAATTTCAATTTGTAATCAAGGATCATTCAAGGACGACATTGTTTATGTGAATCTTTTACACACACTCAGTTGCCAGTTTATCAGGTACACCACACTAAAACTGTTGCAGTCTAATACAACAGCTCTGTAATAAATCCTACCGATAATGCTTCAGTTTTTACTAAAACTATTTTAGATGATTCAACTTTATGATCATTTTGGAGGATGTAGTTTGTGGTGCTGTTGAACTGTATTGCATTATACAGAGAGGTGTTTCTATTATGTAGCTGACCCTCCTTGATGTAAATGGGGTGGACAAAATAACAACACCTCTTGAAAACAGTTTTAACAAAAACTGAACATTATAACGTCCATGAAGGTAGGAATTATTACAGGACTGTTGTATTAGACATCATTAGTTTTAGCAAGGGGTATCTACTAAACTGTGTGTAGCGACTAATGAGTGAAAAGCTGTGAATGTGCAGTCTTTACTTGAAACAAGATGACAGTAGAAAGGGTCAAGACAGATTATGTCTTGCATAATCAACATAAATACACCAAGGCACAGAAGAAGTTCGCTAGATTAAAAAAAAAATGTTGATACTCCAATACCAAAGAGAACTGCATGTAACGAATGCTGGCTATTTCTTCTTAGAGTTGCACCAACTATGATATAATGTTCTGAACGTTTTTTTGTAATTACCTTCATTAACTGAAAGCCTGCTGTGTCTCTGTGTGTAGAGAGCAGTAATCAGGCCCTCCAAAATATGCCCAGAGTGCTGCGAGACGTGGAGGCTTTGAAGCAGGAGGCTTCTTTCCTAAAGGAGCAAATGGTTCTGGTCAAAGAGGACATCAAGAAGTTTGAGCAAGACACTGTGCAGTCTATGCAGGTGTGCATAAGTTCAAACACTTCATTACTACATAAATAGCATATGCATGCCTGAAGTATATTCACGTTTCACAAGTAACGTATTGCATGTGAAACAAAGATACAAATCTACATTTACTCTTAAAGTGTTTAGCTGATGTTTTGTTGTTGAGATGATTTCATTCATAATAACCACTCTAATAGTTGAAGCCTGACAGTGTCATACAATGTGCAGGTTGCTCTAAGGATATTTCTTAGGTATGACTTTTATATTGCGTGTTTCCTATTCTCTAGGTCCTGGTGGAGATAGATCAAGTGAAGGGCCGCATGCAGGTGGCAGCTGAAGCTCTGCAGGAGGCAGACAAATGGAGCACACTGAGTGCAGACATTGAGGAGACCTTCAAAACACAGGTATAAATGAAAGACATCGCCACAGGACTTCACTCGTCAAGTTTTTGGCTTTCTGCTTAGCGAACCTTTGCCACTCTGACTGACTTTCTGCATAACAAATCTCTTTTAATGTCCGAACACGTTCTATTTAGGTCAGAAAAGGGCACTGAAATATTGAATTTCTGATACGTAACAGTGTAATCAGTGTGTTTAATCATCTAACAACTGATGATAGAATATTAAGATATGATTTTGGGGGCATTAATCTTGAATACGCTCTCTTCCTTTCCCAGGACCTTGCAGTCATTTCCTCCAAGCTGACCAGCATGCAGAACAGCCTGGCCATGTTGGTGGACACACCGGACTACTCTGAAAAGTGTGTCCACCTGGAGGCTCTGAAAAACAGATTGGAGGCTCTGGCCAGCCCACAAATAGTAGCAACCTTTAATTCCATGTCTATAGGTAAGAAGTGAGAAGCGCTTTTGTTTTTCAAATCTAGTACAGCTTCCATTTCTTTAACTGTAGTTCACTTTCAGTTTACATGTTTTTTCTCTGCAGACCAAGCCAAGCTGTTTGTGAAGGTCTTCACAGAGATAGATAGAATGCCACAGCTCCTTGCCTACTACTATAAGTGTCACAAGGTAGGTGCTACAGGCATCTCCCTGACCTTAATAAGTAATTGATAAATAAGCTCTAATGTCAACGTGTGAATGAATGTCTTGTTTTGGCATCTCCAGGGCCAGTTGGTGAGCATGTGGCAGGATCTCTCTCAGAGCGAGCTCAGTCTGAATCAGCAGCTGGCTGAATTCTACGACACCTTGCTATCCACGTGGCACTCTCAACTACAGTGGAGCAGCCAGGTGAGACACACTACAGTACCAAGACAGACACTTAACTAGCTGCACTTAAGTGACAATGCTAACAATGCTAACAGATTATTTGAAATGGCAGGATAGAAAAAAATGTAATACCGAATCATGGGTAGTAAGGTTATTATAAACTTTATTTATATTGCAATAATGGAAGCAATTTTTGCAGTCTATAAATGAATGGTTAGAATGCTCTTTTAACTGTTTGCACATTACCTGTAACACCAGGTGTTCAAGAACCCGTACGAGGTGGTGACAGTATTACTGATCCAAACTCTGGGGGCCATGGTCCCATCCATCCCCGTGTGCTTGAGCACGGCTGTGGAGCGGGCAGCCCAAGAGCAGCGCCTCGACACCCTGCTGGAACTCCATCACACCACGTCCACCTTCGGACACAGCCTGGAGGCCGCCATGCTGCCGCACCTGGGTCTGTACATAGACAAGACATGTCTGTAGATGCTGCAGATGTGGGGAGTTAGGTCCTTTATGTTCTGTCTGTGTTTTCCTGCCCAGGTGAGAATAACCTGCTGAAGGTGAACGAGCTGGTCTGTGCGCTGTACGACCCCTACAAATCTTATCAGCTGCAGTATGGAGACCTGGAGGAAGCTCACCTCCTTATCCAGATCAGTGCTGTTCCTTTGGTTAGACACCATGCATGCACACACACACACACATATAAAATAGTAGATTTATTAAAACCATGCCACAACTGTTATTTTCTGACTCACTTCCTATTTTCAGTTCTTTTCTCTGTGTTTATGCTACCTCAATATTCTCTCCTCTCTTTAGGAACACGGAGAGGTAATTGATTGTGTGGAAGAGTTGAGCCACTCTGTTGGCAAGTTGTTTGGTCTGTCCAGCGCTGCTGTGGACCGCTGTGTCAAACTGACTGACGGACTGGCCGTGTGTGGCCTCCTGAAAGCTCTCAAAGCCCTCTTCACCAAGTAAAGATCCTTCTTTGCCACAACAGTCATAAGCCACATACTATATTAATCTCAGTATCCACATATAATGTATTAACCCCTTTGCTTTATTGATAGAAATAATTTGCCTCATTTTAAGTGTGTGTGGACATTAATTGATTTACTGTATGTATCCAGCTTTAACACTGTGCTTGTTTTAGGTATGTGTCGGACTTCTCCAGAACACTGCAGTCAATCAAGAAGAAGTGTAAACTGGAGGATACTCCAAGTTCATCTCTTTTCCAGGAGGACTGGACCGCCTTCCAGAACTCTGTCAGGTTAATGTTTTTTTTGTTTGTTTTTTATATTTGAGACAATTTCATCAGAATACTAATTTTTCAATACTAAACAGTTTTATATTGTGTTTTGCAGAATTATTGCCACTTGTGGGGAGTTACTTAGACAATGTGGAGCCTTTGAGCAGCAGCTGTCAAACAGGTAATGTTCTAGTTGTTCCCTGTCACCCTAAACCATTCATCTCTTTGAAACTGATGTAACTCATGGGGCACACTGTCAACAAGGCACAATGTCAGATTTTTAAGGAACTGCATGCGTTCTCTGAATACAATGAATCCCTTCCATAGGATCCTTGGCACAGCAGGTAAGTACTTGTCCGAGTCGTATAGCCCACGCAGCCTGGCAGGCATCCAGGAGGCCAGCTCCACAGAGAGGAAGAGCGCTACCAAGAACCCCTGGCAGGAATACAACTACCTTCAGAGGGGAAATATGGCTGAATACAACAGCCTGATGGAAGTTCTCTACTCCCTAAAGGTATGGAGCAGGGCATGTTGTCAGAATGAGGATGTCCCATGAAGATAACTGACTCTTGTTATACTGTTGCATGTAATCAGGTGGTTGAACAAGGACCCTCTGCATCTCTTTCCCCTTGTCTTGCAGGAGAAGGGCACAGGTAACTCCAGCCTGTTAGCAGAGCCCAGAGCAGCTCTGACCAGACTCAACCAGCAGGCCAACCAGCTGGCCTTTGACGCTGTCTTCCTGCAGATCAAACACCAGCTCTGCCTCGTCTCCAAGATGGAGGTGATTAAGTGTCAAGTTTCCAGATGATTTGATTTGAAATACTGATTGACACGATTTGAGTGCATTGCTGAGAGCTTTTGGATTGTCTGCGCTCACGTGCATTTGAGTGTTGGACGTACTGTCTATTTTAATCTCACCTCATGCTGTTTGATTTGTGTTTGTGTTCAGAGACAAGAGGAGCCTGGCTTTGGAGAGAGCTACACAGAGGACCTGCCCACTTTCAGCCTGTCACCGCAAGAATACATTACAAATGTTAGTCAGGTTTGGCTTGAATATACTTCATGCCATTCAATTAAAATCATCCCTAAATCATAATTGATATGATTAAAATGTGCAGTGTAGATCAATACAAAAAAAAACAACAGGACTTGCCTCATGAGATGAATTCAAACTAGAGGTCTTTTTGGATATATTCATGGGCTAAAACTAGTACAAAACATATTATGCTGCAGCTCCCAGACACCGGATATATCACACTAGATGTCTTTCCCTTCCAGATAGGTCAGTACCTGATGTCTCTGCCTCTCCACTTGGAGCCATTTGTGACTCAGGAGGACCCGGCACTTGAGATGGCCCTACATGCTGGGAAGCTGCCTTTCCCTCCAGAGCAAGGTTTCTGGCCATCAACCCTGATTCTCTTCTCAATCAAATGCTCCACATGATATATATATTTTTTTCTCTCTCTCTCTGTTCCCCTTTCTCTCTTTATATCACTATTTCTGCTTGGCCTTCTTTCCACTAACCCTTCCTGTACATTTCACATTCTCATTTCTTCTTATCCATTGATTTTACTGTCGTCCTCAATATTCAAAGTGAGAAAGAGTCACTCAACACAAGGAATTAATTGTCATATAATAAAATTATATATTGATTATATAGAACTGAGTATATACAGTGAAATCTAACTTTGACTCCTCAATCTCAACTTTTTTTTCCACAAAATCCCCATAATTTTCAATATTGTGAATCATTTCTGTAAGGACCCAAAAGAGGAGAATATAGATCCACCTTTTTTCATCTGTTTTTGCACACATTGCTGTGACACAGTGATGTGTGGTCTGTTTAGTTTGCAAATTAAAAGCAGTGCCAACTTGTGCCAACTTAAATATTTGAAAACTGATTTCAAAGGTAAAATCAATCTTCTGGGACTGCAGACATGGCAATGGAAAATGGAAACCACAGTTTTCAATTTGATACCTAAAGAACACACTGCCGACCCATGTCCTTGTTAGCTTGGCAGACGTTTTATTTGATAGGAGGGGTGGCTGGGTCAGTCCAAAATCTGTGATCTTATTTAGTATATTCAAATTTTCTATTCACCCCCAAGTGTAAGATGCAGCATTAAAACAGAAAGGAAAGATGCAAGTTTGATGTTGAAATGAATCTGTTTGTGGTATATGTGGGGCAAATAATGATTGAAGCAGAAGAACACACTCAGAGATACAGAGTGCATTACTGTATTCTCCAAGACACCTGATCTATCATGAAGCCAAAGATCTGAGAGGTCAAATTGTTATCAGCACTAATGTATCATGGGACTATAAACCTTTTTTTTGACAACCTTTTCTTTTCTACGCAATTTTGACCTTTATCCTCTCGCTATATTAAAAAAGTATCTCCATCACTGTCCTCACACCACTAACTCTTCGTCCCTTTCCACCTTGTGAAGTGACGCACTTTTGAAACATCACCTTCCTTCTGTCTCAGGTGATGACCTTCCTGAGCTGGACAACACAGCTGACTACTGGCTGGGCTCCATTGCTCGGGCAACCATGCAGACCTACTGTGATGCCATCCTGCTCATTCCCCAACTGAACACCCATTCCACTAAACAGCTGGCCACAGATATTGGTACGGTAACCAATATAACAATGATATATAATTAGATTGTTATTATTGGCCACAGAGAAGAGTTCAATGAAATGGTAGCCCCCTGTGCATCGTATCATTTTGGTTGATGACTCTTGTTCCTGCTCCACAGACTATCTGAGCAATGTGATGGACGCTCTGGGCCTGCAGCCCTCCCGCACCCTGCAGCACATAGTCACCCTGCTGAGGGCCAAACCAGAAGACTACAGACAGACAACCAAACTGCTGCCTCGTCGACTGGCCTCCACCATCGCTGCCCTCCGGTGCATCGACTACTAACAGCAAGAGAGAGGAAGATAGACTCTGTAGGTATAGTGGCACTGGGGACTCGCAGGCATGTCTGATCCATTCCCAGGTTGTTCACAGAATGAAGGAGAATGTGATATTAATAGTAGTTGGTTTACATGTTACAGTCCCTTAAGTCTCGAATTTGGGGCGGCAGCATTTTAGGATTATAGTCCGATCCAAATGGGATTTGTGGGAATGTTAAGAAATTGAAATCAGGGTGGTTCAGACTTTTTTATACTAGTTAATGTTGAACTAAGAATGACTTTGAATGATGCCTCGCCAGTGATAATGCCTTCAAGTCAAGCCAAAAGGTGAAAGTGTCTTGACTATACATCTTTAATTTCTGCATATTTAAATCGCTGAAGCATCTAACGAAGTAACAAAATGTACATCAGGGGGCGTGTGAGAGCATTTGAAATCTATATGACCCATTATATTTGTTGTTAATTATTTGTCATACTAATATAATTCATCTATGATATTTAATTATATTAAGGTAATATTTCTGATATGAGCTGTATTGTTTTCTGTTAACCGAGCTTCACATTCAGCAGTTGACTCCAAAAGTAAAGGTGGAGGTGCTCTCTCTCTCTCTCTCTCTCTCTCTCTCTCTCTCTCTCTCTCTCTCTCTCTCATTGTAGTAGGGGCTGGACAAATAATATGGATAATCTCCATGTGGACATTTTTCCATATTTTATCCATGCAGTATCGTGAAAATCTGTACATAAAACATTGACATCAACACGAAAAATTGAGCCTATTGTGTTTTTATTACACTATTTTTATTCTCTAGATGAAATAGGGGGGTTGAATGAGTTTGTAATGTAATCATAGTTCAATAAATTTATGGCCTTTTCTGCTAAATCCTTCTTTCATAGTCCCACATTGGTTGAATTGTCTGTGTGTCCAATGTCTTAAAAGTGTTGCATTTTTAACTGATGCTGAATGTATTTGCACCCTCGAGTCATGAAAATTGCCATGTCTGTCACAGTGAACTGTCGGGGGAATACATGCCGAAGGCTTTACTGTAACACACCAGTAAGACTGAGAAGAGAGGCACCATGGGTCTTTTAAGATTTTGGCAAAATGCTTGAAATCTAATGTTTCAAGTAGTGCTAAAATTATTAGATGTTGGGAAAAGGCAATGGGCATTTTTTACTATTTTAGACTACAAGATCAATGAAATTAGTAATTTTTTCAAGCAAAAATACCAAACACTACCTTGCTTCAGGTTTTCTAATGTTGAAAATGTGCTGCTTTTCTTTGTATTTACGATTGAATGTCTTAAAACAATTTGAGGACGTCACCTTGGGCTTTAGGTAATATTGATGGGCATTTTCCAGCATTTTCTGGCATGTTCACCAAATCATTAATCAATTAATCAATAAAATAATAAGCAGATTAGTTGATAATGAAAATAATCATTAGTTGCAGCCCTAAATAGAGTTAAATGTATAAATTCCCGACAGATTTAAAGATAATGAAAATAAGAATTAGTTGCTGCCCTCATTTGAAGTTTGCTCATATTTTACCACATTTCTGGGGACAAGCAGAGCAATTTATAATAACTGACAGACCTCTTAAAGGGTCTTGTAGGCACTAAAACTTTGACTACTATTTTTATTTTCTGTCAAAGATGTGATAATATGTTGCCATTGCTACCCAACTGGCGCTCACCAGTGCCCATGCTGTCCAGAGACGGGGATGGAGCATCATCCAGCATCACATGCCGCTGTACCTGCTCTCCTCCAACATGGACCAGTGTTTGGCCCTGACGTCAGCCGTTACCGCCCTGCCTGCAGTATCGGTGCCTACAGATGATGATGGAGGAGGGAGAAGCGGCCTCGCCGTGAATCCCATCCGGAGGAGGAATTAACGCGCGCGAGGAGAGGGAGGGCAAGTATTGAAAAAAAACAAAAACTTTCGGATGGGGACACCGAAACGTGCACCTTTCACATCTGGCACACGAAGAGATGCTCCGCAGCGGCCAAACGCGAGGGAGCGGCGGGCTGTGCCGCTCCGGTCCGGGTGTTTCTCAGTTTGGCAGATCTCCTGCGAGCGCGCCCACTGTGGAGGCGATTTAGGGAAGACATCCACCGGGTAAATATCACCAAGCTGTTAGTTTTCACCGTGGGTCTGACGGCCGGAGGTGAAGAAATACCTTTAATAGGGTGGAGCTGCGGTTTCTTTAATAAATGATGAGGAATTCCGCTCGTCACTCTCAGCCTAATTGTGAAAGGTGGATTTGATGTTTATGTCTGGAGGACATTGTGTCCACTGATACTCAACCACGGCGCCTTGTTTGTGTGTCGAAACAATGACACAGGTGATGTTATGTCACCGGAGCGACCGCTAGAGATGATGGCTGCTGGCCGGTGCGGGACGACCCCGAGCGTTCACATAAAGCGCCCCGATAGTGGCTCTCCATGGAGGCTGTTTATGCAATCCGACGCAGTGTTGCAAGTGGGCTGATTAGATGCTACTCCTCTGTCTCCATATGATATGATCCCCAGAACTGCCAGGCCTTTATGTTTCTGTGAAATATGCTCAGGCCTCGTGTAAAACAACATAAAGTGTTGGAGCTGTCCCTGCACGGGGACGAGGCGACGCTCTGAAAAAGGGGGCCCTCTCTGGATTTAAGGCGTAAAAAGCGGGGAAAGCCACCGGACTGACCATGTCGAAAGTTGTCAGTAACAAGGAGAAGAAATCCTTCAGTAAAAAACTCTTCCGGAGGAGCTCGGTCCGCTCCGTGGGGAGCTTTATGAACAGAGTTCTCCGGACTCTGTCGACTCTGTCTCATTTCGGCACCGAGGAGCAGGCCGCCGAGGATGATAAGGACGACGCAACTTTGATCCCGACCACCATAGGAGGGTCAGTCCCGTCCGACGACAGTGACTGCGGGGGTTTCCCCTTCGGGGACAAGGTGCCAGGGGTCGCCGGACTCAAGAACCACGGCAACACCTGCTTCATGAACGCTATCCTACAGTGCCTGAGCAACACGGAGCTCTTCGCCGAGTACCTGGCTCTGGAGCAGTTCAAAGGGGAAGAAACGACCAGCAGCAACGACAAGGCCAAGTCTAACGGGGTGCTGGTTCAGAAGAAGGGGAGCCAGCAGCAGGAGGCAGGGGAGGTGACTGAGCAGCTGTCCGGACTGGTCCGGGCTCTGTGGACCTTCGAGTACACACCTCAGCACAGTAGAGACTTCAAGGTAGGTCATGCAGGGGTCCCAAGTGTGAGTCTGAAGTATTTTATTTCATCCAACTGGTTCAAAAATATAATTATTACAACAACTACCAAAAAGACACACAAGGTGCATATATGGATAAAGAGGGATCGGCTATTTAGTGCATACTGACCCAAATTAGATCCATTTATCTGACTAGAATAAAGTTTCTGGATACCTCCAGTGCCCCTGATCTATTTTAATACTCACACAGGAACTTGTAACAAACTTCAGTGTCAGGTGAGGATATGATCCTCTCAAGTTAATAGCTTTGTTGGTTTTAGCCGTTTGCCATCAGGAGCCCCAGATTCATTTTTTCAGTTGGCCCATGTGAACATCTTAAGTCTGATTCTTAAAAGAAGAGTAAAGTCAGTTGGGTTAAGACTGTTACAAATGGACTTGTTGTTTGTTTGTGCCTTTTGTGTACTATCATTAAGGATGATACATGACAAGTGGGGCCAGTGGCACCTCGGTGAACTGTGTTGCACAATCCTACTTTTTCCGTGCAAATGCAAATGCTTTGGTCCCACTGGTCAGTCTAAAAATATGAATTTGAGTCTATCCAATATCCTGAAATTCCTTTGTATGTCAGAATAATTGCAGGCAGGGTCGGATACAGTGATTATCTACTGGTCTTGAATGACTGTCAACAAGCCTCTGGAGCAGTGTCCCTCTTATTACATTGGTGTTTAGTCTGTTCTCTAATGCAAAAATGATTTTTTTCATATTTTATATAAGGAAAAAAAACAAGGTAGTTTCTGTCTTTGGTCAAGAATCAGATCCCATACCAGAGCCAGCACAGCTCACAGTTATGATTCCAGTTTATGTAATACTTGCACTTACAATCAGCCTTTTTATAGGAGAATAAATCCTAATGAAACAGGCGAAGTCAGTGTTCCTGGACTAACACTCCTTTCTGGCTGTTTCAGCTGGTCAGCTGAGTCCTAGATCTGAGCTGTAATGAAACTCATCTGTTTTTCGAACCGCTTTATTGTCTGTCCCGACACTTAACGGCTTTTGTTCCAGCCCCGTCTGCTTTTTCATCGTTTCACCTCATAAACCCGCATCCCAGCACTGAAAAGTTTGCCTGTCACAATCACAAAGGTTTGTTCTTTCGCAACTGAGATACTTTATTTTCTGTGCCTTTTTCTCACTGATAACCTATTTTCTTCTTTGAAAAGCTCAAAATACATAATAGAGAGGATCTAAATTGAACAGGGCCAAACAACACATTGCGTATTCTTGACAGTGTTACTATTTCTGTCCAGTTTTTTTCTACCTTGGTTGCCGGCCAGAGTACAAACTGTCTGATTGGATATAGATTATTCTCTTCAGAGTGAGAGGCCTTGAACATGTTTAACTCAGTAGGGCAATGAAGTGCAAACTCAGACTGTCAGACACTTTGATAAAGAATATTTGTCAAATTCAGTATCTAATTTGTGATAAACTGGGAATCCTGTTTTTTTGTAATACTAATGTAAATTATTTTGGCTAGTATCATCCCAAACTGTTGCTTTTCTTCCTTATATGTTTGGAAGGGCAGAAATGTTACTGACTTTCTCTTCTAATATCTCAAAAAATCAAATATTTGGATGGATTGAAAGCACCTCCATACTCACACTGTCTCTTTAAAGGGTTGCAAAAATGTGATTTTGCTTTCGTCCCAACCTTGAATGCAGCTTTAACATACTTTTTCTGTGGTTAGTGTACATTACAGCTCAGCATGCACATGTGACGCTTTTGTGCCCCTTGCCTCAAACCACAATCCGAGCCCAAACTGAGAGCACTTAAAGATCATTAGGAGGACATCCGTAATAATAACACAGGGGAATTATCCACAGTGTCCATTTTCTCTCAGAAGCAATCGGTTTGAGGATTATGTTGTTGTGCTCCATCCAAACTGCCTTAGAGCACGATTTACACAAACTCTCAAGAGATGCTCACCAATTGTGAAAAGTGATACTTAATTTGACAACATGATTGATGGTAGAACAAATCCAACAAATGGTGGCAGTCTGTAAACAACACAAGGTAAATGAAATCAATGGATGATAAAATTATTAGACTTTTTTTATACATTATGTAGGTCTTCTGTATTGTAGTGATTTTAAATGAGAAACTTCATGCGATTGTTTTTTTTATTAATTAGTGTACTCTATGGTAATGATCTTCTAACCTGATTTAAAGGACTGGTGAGTTGGATTTAGTGGCATCTAGCGGTGAGGTTGCAAGTTGCAACCAACTGAATATCCCTCCCCTCACCCCTCCCTTTCTAAGCGTGTAGGAGACCCTTTGGTGGCTGCCACTTCAACGTAAAAACGTGAAAGGCCCTCTCTAGAGCCGGTGTTTGGTTTGTCCATTCTGGGCTACTGTAGAAACAAGGCGGTGCAACATGGCAGGCTCCGTGGAAGAGGACATGCTCCTTATGTAGATAAGAAGGGCTCATTCTAAGCTAACGAAAACATTACGATTCTTAGTTTCAGGTGATTATAGGCTGATGACAACATAATTATCAATATTATACTCCATTTCTGCCAATGGATCCCCCTAAATCCTACACACTGGTCCTTTAAGTCAAAATGTAGTCAATGGTTTTGGTCAGCACAACTGTACACTATGAGGACAGAAATAATGGTAGGATGGGTTAAGATTAACCATGCCTTGTGGCACCCATTGGTAGAATAAATCCTGTGGTAATAAAAGGGCTAATATAAGAAATAATCTGGAAGGAATATTCAGTTTGCTTCCCAAATTGTTGCTGTATAATTCTGAGTATAATTCCTTTTATGTTTGGGGGGGGCATAAAGTAGAAAAGTTACCAATTTCTTCATCATCTTCTTTTACTATCGCAAAAGATCCACTTTAGACAAATGCCATTTTTTCTCTGGTTTCCTGGTGGTAATGATACATTTACATTATATAAATGTGTGACATTTTACCCCCTTGCCACATTTGTAAATTTAAGTACCCCTACCCTGGTTGTTTAGCCATCCAAGTGGTTTTTTTACACCAAAGAGTATCACCAAAACACATTAATATTTTCATGGATGCTTAACAATCCTGAAGGAAGAAAGTAATTGCTTGGATACCAGTTACCACAGACTTGAAAACTTCCCAAACTAAATTACCCTTGTTATCAGTGTAGATATTCTGATCTACTTATTGTCAATCACCTGGAAATCAATGCCCAGAAGATAATAAAACTGTAAAAACATGCTGCCTTATTAACATAGAACATGAGAAGCGTATTCTTATTTATAGGGTTATTACTGGTACGACAGTGTGACAAACCAAAATGACAAAACGGTGCAATATCAGTTTGAATTTATTGCAAAATAACAGTGTGAAATATACAGGACTAATTGACAGTAGTAAATGTGTAATAACATAGAAGCTAGAGGTCTTCTTTCATCAACAGACCTTTACTTAAAGATAACCTCTTTTGGCCAAGCCACAGAAGGAAGGCCAGCTCTTTATTTTTGCCACGTTTTGTACAAAATGCTGACGCTGCTTTGATGATGCCTTCAAAATGAGGAAGAATGTCCCATGGGACAGACTGGGAAGGTACACAGTGCACAGTGCCCTCATATCTTTGACCTTGCGTGACATTTGATAGCCAGTAGAGGTGACTTTATAGTTGCCAGCCTGGGTGGCTCTGTAGAGTACACACTGTTGTCATCTCCAATGGCTAATTGTCAGTGAGGTTAAGCTGTCGATTTTCAGCCTGTGTCCTGGTTTTAAAAAGCTTCTCCACGCCTGCGTCTCACCACCACCCTGCTGACCTTTAGGATTGTGCTGATCGTCATCCTGGTCAAACACACTGAATATTTTATGATGAGGCAATGATGTCAAAAAAAAAAAAAAGAAAAAGAAAGGTAGTACACATTGCATTACAAAATCATTTCTGTTTTAGGAGCAGTCCACTTGAACGTAATTTGTTTGTCCTGCTGCAGAATGTGGTGTCGAAAAGCGCCCTTCAGTTCAAGGGTAACTCCCAGCACGATGCCCAGGAATTCCTCCTCTGGCTGCTGGATAGAGTTCATGAAGACCTCAACCATATCGTCCACCCTGAGATCAGACCCCCCAGGAAGGTAAACAGCAACTTAGAACACAGTTAGACATTACAATGGCAACATAGAATACTCTATATTCAGCTATAGACCAGTATAAAATGAATATCTGAACAATATTTTTATGTTGTGACTTACTGTTTCCCCTTTTGTGTTGCCCAACTGATCAATATTGTAATAAACTGAATGTTGCGATACTATAAATTGTGCTACAGGTGACTGTTGCTGTTATTTAACATGCATTATATTGTATTTGCCAAAGAATTGTTCAGTGTCTATCTTGTTTTTCCAGCCTCCAGTAGAAGATGAAAATGCCCCTGAAGGATCTCCACTACCAGCACCTGGCTCTTTTGTACAAGAGTTGTTTCAGGCACAATACAGGTGACATTTTCAATTGCTGATAATTGCTGGTATATAGTCTCTTTATACCAAATGCAAATACTGATTTTCTTCCAGCTCACATTAATATTAATTATCTGAAAATGAATGAGGAACATTCATAAGTAAGTGCATCCTTCTATGTCAAGGGCAACTGTTCTGACAACATATGCCGAACACATAACACACAACTTTGTGATAAAATACTCAAGGTTCACGCATTAGATTTTCCCAGAGCTTATGAAGCCACAGCCAGCAGCCGGTTAGCTTAGCTTTGCATAAAGACTGGAAACAGGGGGACACAGCTAGCTTGGCTTTGTCCGTAGTAACAAAATCCATCCTCCAGCACCTCTAAAGGTCATTAACACGTTATGTGTTGTCTGTTGCCGGACTTCCTGGAGTTTTGTTGTCACTGTGAGTTTGCCAGGTGGTAAATAGTTTGGCACATAACCCCTGCAAAACTGCAATATGTTGTTTTTACACTTTGGTTTTTGTGCTGATTAAACAAATGAGATATAACGTGTGAATTAGAGGGATTAAGTTACCTTTGGACAGAGCTAGGCTAGCCGTTTCCCCTTTATGCTAAGCTGAGCTAACCTTTTGCTCATATTTACTGTAACGTACAGACATGAGAGTGGTATCAATCTTCTCATCTAACTCCCTGCGTATTTCCCAAAACACTGAATTATTCCTTTAAAATGATACGCTAACAATATTCCAGCTGCATCTTATTATTCTCATCATGTGTCTGTGCAGGTCCTCCCTGACTTGCCCTCACTGCCAGAAACAGAGCAACACCTTTGATCCTTTCCTCTGCATCTCACTGCCAATCCCGGTACCTCACACACGGTAAGGTGACTCTGTATCTAGTTTATGAGTAAGATAATATCTATCAGCCAAAAAAATTGTCTCTGTATCCAAAAATGCACTGGGACAAGATCCGGTCTGAACCCAGCATTAAACAGAGTGTCAAACCCAGCCCAGACAAACACCATGAAAGATCTGACAGGAGGAAGCTAAAATTAGAAGATGCCGTCTATCTTGGAAACATCAGTCCAGCCACGGTTATGAAACAGCCAATTAATTTCAGTCTTTTTGTGTTGCAGACCCTTGTATGTGACAGTGGTGTACCAAGGAAAGTGCTCCCACTGTATGAGAGTCGGGGTGGCGGTGCCTCTTTCTGGCACCGTGTCCAGGCTGAGACAAGCTGTGGCCCAAGAGACCAAAATCCCTGCCCAACAGGTGCTGTCTTATTAGAAACTTCCCTTTTTAAGGCCATTAATGTATCAAAATTAAGAGGATTAAAGATAGTGTGTGCTACTTTGAGGAACTGGGTGGTGACAGAGAGTTTTCAGTGAGCCATGAGAGAATTTGGCGGTTAAGTTTGTATTTTATATATCTCATACCGGAAGACTGATTTTCTCTGTTGATTTGAGCAGCATTTTATCATCAGTGCTTTATAGATATCCATATGTGTCCACTGTATTTCAGAATATAAAGCATTTTTTTGATATTTGGAAGCACCTCCTTTTTGTTACTGCCTGGCAGATTTTACGTTTCACTCAATTTCATCAAATGAATTAATCCATATGCCACACCCTGCTTTTGTTCCCCGTCTCTGCTCAGATCGTCCTCACTGAAATGTACTATGACGGCTTTCATCGCTCCTTCTGCGATGACGACGACGACCTTGAGATCATTCAGGAGAGCGACTCCATCTTTGCCTTCGAGACACCTGAGCTATTCAGACCAGAGCAGATCCGCTCCAAGCGAGGCGGTACAACATCCTGTTTATCTCCTAGAAATTAGTTTAGCCCTTTGTCTTATTACTGTATGCCAGTAGGAGGCGAGATTAGATTAGAAATGGACTAATATTGGAGAGGGAAGCTGCTACACACAGTGACCCGCATGTCGGATTGATTTTTGAAGCAGCTCACAAGTGCATCATTTTCATTTTTTTCAAATTTCACGTTTGTAATTTTTCATGTTGTGCATTTATTACAGGGAGCCCACATGCAAATCTCAACCAGAACAACCTGAAGTATGGCACAGATAATAACAGGATATCCACACAAATACAAGAGCCTACAACCCCACCTCAGAGTCCCAATAAGAACAGTGGGCAGGCTGAGAAGATTGTCCTGTTGGTGTGTAACAGAGCCTGCGCTGGACAGCAAGGACGCAGGTACTGAACAACACTTATAACAGTTTCAATCATTGTCCCAAAGAATTCTTTAAAAATGATGCAGATCAAACTATTTTGTTTTTTGTAATCCCTGCAGGTTTGGTAATCCATTTATTCTGTATTTGGAGCGTACAGTGACATGGGATGTACTTCAGAAAGAGATCTTGGAGAAGATGTGGCATCTTTTGCGCCCTGGAGTCTTTGTGCAGGTACACACTCATTACATCCACTCAGACCCTTTGATTTTAATAATCTTTTCATTATGTTTATGTGTTTTAATGTCTCATCCTTGATGATCTGTAGGTAGGGCCCTTCACTTTGCGTGTGGTAGGAGTGGTTGGAATCACATATCTCTTGCCTCAGGAGGAGCAGCCGCTCTGCCATCCCTCTGTGGAGAGGTAATGTCCCTTATCAACACCAGGGGGGAGTGTTACCACACTTGAGTAGTCATTATATAAACCCTGCAGTGTACTCAATCCACTTGAAGTTGATTGAAGAGCTACAGTATGTAGGCCGACTCTTCAGTGCTATTGATGTTAAAATATCTCCTGAGATGTATAATAGCTTGTCTGGCTTTATAGATTTTCTTCTAAGAAGGTGGTTGTTGCATGGATTTTTTAAAATGACATTTGCTCTACTGCAGTATGAAAAAACAAACAAACAAACAGAAAATAAACACTCTTATTTGGCTTAATATAGTGCTTATTTGGTTTGCCAACATAAAATTTAAATTTCCATTTATTGTATTTCAATAGGCTTTATGGCCCCAAGGCCAATAAAGACCATTTAGAATCTATAAAGACCTTTAAGGTCTATAAAGGTCTATAAAGACCATCTAGAATTCAATATACAATTTCAAAAAACATGGTCATCATCAAAGACATTTTTTCTCTGATGCTATGTATATGCTTTTTTTTTGCATATAAATACTCTTGCATTCACAGTAGTGGTTTTGTTGTATCAATCTAAAATTGAAACTTACTCTTGTGTAGCGCCTAATCATTCTGTATTGTTATAATTCTGTACATGAGTATCAGCTAAATGACTAAAATCTAATTTTCAACAGGGCATTCAAGTCTTGCGGTCCTGGAGGGCCACCTCACGTCAAAATTGTTGTTGAGTGGGACAAGGAGACGAAAGACTAGTAAGTGAGATCTGGCACGGACTGAAGCACCTATCACACACACTTTAGTAAGCTCGGGGCAGACGTGTGATGTCTCCGTTCAGAGCTGTGTGTTGTAACACAAATACATACAGTAAGTGTCTTTTGAAGTTCTGTGTGATCCCCCTTGTGACTTATGCCATGTTATGCCCGCAGTCTGTTCAAAAGAACTGAGGATGAATACATCCCAGATGCTGAAAGCGTGCGTCAAGTAAAGGAGCAGCACCTGCAGCCTCAGACCTGCTCACTTGCCCAGTGCTTTCAACTCTACACCAAAGAGGAACAGGTAGGCTGAATCATATAGGCTGCAATAGTGGCGAGAATATTACTGATACTGAATACACATTTGGATTGAAGAAGTGTTTTATCCTTTGCTGCATGCTAGCATTCATTGACAGTTCCAGCCTGTCTCCCCCTAATACAGACTTTTTAAAATGCTGACTCGAGTGAGTAAGGGTAAATTGTGGGAGATGTGTTTTTGGATTATATTTCTATCCGTTTGATCTCAGAGGTGATGCCAAGATGTCAGACTTGGGGTGGTGTTGGTGTGGGCAGACAAGTAAAAATTACAAACACTAGATGGCAGTACAGTCACTCTTTTCCACATGTTTTTTTGTATATAACATTGTTATGAACTGTAAATGTTAACATGTTAACAGGTAAAACCCACAAAACAAGACAAGATAAAATGAGCTAGAGTTTAGTTACTCTTTAATAACTGTTTTTTTTCTCTTTAATTTAAGCTCGCTCCTGATGATGCGTGGCGATGTCCTCACTGTAAGCAGCTTCAGCAGGGCAGCATCAAGCTCAGTCTGTGGACCCTGCCGGACATCCTCATACTTCACCTGAAACGCTTCAGACAGGTACTGATGTAGACCGTCTTGTAAATGAATGTTCCTCAAAATGCTCAGTTTACTAAAAGTAAGAAAAAACATAAGAGCGTGAGAGATTATTTATTTTCATATTAATGTGTAGGAACTGCTTACAGAAGAACTTGCTGTCAAATTAAATGGAATGTGTTGCAACTTCAGGATGGGGATCGACGAATGAAGATGCAGAACATGGTGAAGTTCCCGCTCACAGGCATGGACATGGCACCCCATATGGTAAAGAGGAGCCAGAGCAGCTGGAGTCTCCCCTCCCACTGGTCACCATGGAGACGGCCTTATGGGATGGGCCGTGACCCAGAGGACTACCTTTATGACCTGTACGCAGTGTGTAACCATCATGGGACCATGCAGGGAGGACATTACACAGGTAATAGAGCAGGCATCAACAACCAACAACCAATGGCCTATGGTTGTTGTTTTAAGTGATTTTCTTTTTATAAAAGCTGTCCAATATATTTATAATATTTTATTATGTTGTGTCTTGTAGCTCACTGTAAGAACTCCATTGATGGACAGTGGTATTGCTTTGATGATAGCGATGTTCAGCCCATATCTGAAGATGAAGTCTGCAAGCAGACTGGTTACATCTTGTTTTATCAAAGACGAGCCACGATTCCATCTTGGTCTGCCAACAGTTCTGTGGGAGGTAATTTTCTTATTGATGTTAGCTTGTGCAATCTCAAATGTACATGTTTACATGTTCGGTATAGAACATATTATACATGTTCAACGACTGTCTGTTTGGGTCTTTAGGATCCACTAGTTCCTCTTTGTGTGAGCACTGGATTAGTAGGCTGATGGGTAGCCGTCCACCTAGCCAAGCCTCGTCTGGTTCTTCCAGACGCACCTCTTTGGCCTCCCTCTCTGAGTCAGCTGAGTTTGCTGGTGAACGGAGTGAGGATGATGGTGAGAGACTCGTCCAAATGAACACTGACTTGTTTTCAATGCTTCAAAGGTGACAAATATGAATATTTTCTTAAAGAATCTTATATTGATGTGTATCTTTCTACCATGCAGGCTTATCGAGCCGGTCAGCAGTAAGAGGCATGCAAAGACAAACATTCTCCTCAAGATCTTCCATTGCCAGCCCACTGGTGCTCAGTGAAAATGGCACTAAACCATCCTGGCCCCACTCCGCTAAGCTCCAGCTCCGTTCCAACTCTCCCTCACGCTTCTCCCTGGAATCCCACTCCTCCTCCCCGACGCTGGAGAGGATAGGCGAGGTGGTTGATAACAAGCTGTCGACCTCCTGTTTCCCTGGTTCACCTAAGTCAGAGAAACTGTCAGGGGGCAAGTCAGCCCTTGCAGCTCTGGATAGTAATCCAGGCAGTAAGAGGCTAATAGAGCAGGTTCACTCCAAGGCTGTGGCACAGGCAGAGCAGAGGAGCTCCGTCCAGGCCGGGGATAACAACAATGTAGTCACTGCTGCTGAACAGGTTAGTCCTCGACACGGGGCAGCTGCAAAGGAGCCGAAACAAAGAAATGGAGCCGCAGATAGCGCTGGTGTTAAAAGGACCTCAGCAAAGACCGGGTTAGAGAGTGAAAGGAGTCCCAAGAAACGTCCTGCCACCTCCTCAACATCATCCAGCTCTCTGTCTCCTGCGTCCCCAGCCATTGACAAGTTACCATCCCGAACACAGGCCAAGAGTGCAGCATCAGCAGCAAGCCCCAAAGACAAAAGCGATGGACCACCTAAAACTAGCAAAGCTGGTTCCTCGAGAACAGCAACCCCCTCCAAGAAAGGGTCATCCCAAACCTCGGAGGTATTACATCCTGACTCTGCCCAGCAGAGGAAGAGTGGCTCTCCAGGATTACAAAGCTCACACCCTCAGAGGAGGACATCGCCCAGAGGGGGAGGCGAGAAAAGCTCAGCCTCGGGAAGGACTAGAGCAGCAGACAGGAGCACTAGCCGTGAATCCTCACGGGCCAATGTGGTCCCAGAGAGGAAAGTTAACCCTGGAGGTCCTCCCTCCAGGTCGAGTGCTGCTAGTAAAGCGGAGGGCAGGCCGGGCCGTGCTGTGGAGAACAGGGCAGCGGCCCGAAGCTCAAGCAGTAGCTCCTCCATGACTAGTCTACGATCCTCGAGTGTGGGTGTTTCCTCTGCAAGTGCAGCCCCACCATCAAGGGGACCTCGAAGGAACAGTAAGACAGAGGAGAAAGGTTTATCCTTCTTCAAAACTGCCCTGAGGCCCAAAGAGACCCGTAAGTCAGCTGATGGTGGGAAAGCTGGGGTGGGAGAAGCTAAAGTAAGTCCAGAGGAGGGTGGTGGGGATGCAGCCAGAGAAGCAGGAGCAGGCAAGAAAGCCCAGAATGTGGCCTCAGAGGCTCAGACTAATGTGACCACAGCCAAAGACAAGGAGTCCTCTAAGGCGTCCGCTGCAGCTAAGCATTCACTGCTGCCCTCCACGAAGTCCAAGCTTTCTGGGGCAGAAACGACCACCCAGTCCTCTGCCAATGCAAAAGACCCTTCAAAAAAAGAGCCTGCTAAAAAGACAATGCAGTCCAGGAAAATCCCAATCAACTCTACACAAACTAGCCAGAAAGCCAAGTGACATTATTTTAAAGGCCTGATAACAATCTCTCTAGTGCAGCTCCAAGGTGTTTTAACCATCAAACTAGACTGAGTGTCTGACAAACATCTTTAAAGCACCTGTAGCTTTTCAGTGGTTACTGAATACCAGCTGCCATACTGGACACTCACTGTCCACATTGTTAAATAGTTATTTAGGAATGGATTTTAACAAAGCACTTTGTATGGATTGCATTGATTTTGAGGAATATCATACTGTATTGTAAATAAGCATGGACTGCACATGTATTGAAATTATTGCCTTGTTCTGTCTGTAGCATAGTTGAGAGAAGTACATCTCAGTAGGAGGTGAAAATAAAAGTGACTTTGCACAAGATGGAAAGTGGATATAATGGTGGAAAGAAACTTTTGAGATACAACAAAAACGGACTACTCAGTCACCAAAGGAAGTTTACTGGCAATTTTTAAACATGCTGATGCAGTGAAACACTGAATTATTTCCAAAAATCTTTATGTACAGCTCTCCTTCAATATTGAGAGCCATATGTCAACAACAAACATCAGTGCCTCAGATAATCAAAGTGAAGTATTTAATCTAAATTGTATAACTGCAGGTGTTGGTAAATTTATAATTCAATTTTAATATTTATTAAGCACTGAAAATGTCATTTCAAGTAAAACACAATTAAGCCTATTTAACCTGAACTGCTGTTTACATATGCTCTTTGATGTAGTAATTGTGCAACAGCCTTTAAGAAGTATTTTTGTGCAGCCAAAATCAAGACTGTCATCGAGAGGCCGGGGAGAAGTGCAGGAATGAAGCATGTGTCGTTGGTGTTAAATGTCTGGAGATCTTGGTTTGTAATGGTTCTTAAATGTTTGTGTTTCTTTACCTGTAATAACCTGTTACCCCTCAGACAGCCTCCCACCCGTCACCACCTCTGCCCTCCAGCTGCCGATGCCAACACTTAAGTGCGGTGCCCATGTCCCTCATGGGGATCAGCCTCTTCAGACTGCCAGACATCTCCAAACATTCCTCTCAGATGAACACAGGGTTAATGTAAAAAACAAAAAAAAGCCACTGCGCACACAGGCGACATATTCAAAGACAGCTGGGATGCCTTCGTTGAAACACCATACATGTACATAGAGCATTATGGTATGTTTGAGTCAGCCCATCTTCTGTCTTCACGTGTGACATCACAGCTTATGCACATCTTTAGCTCGCATTGAGTAGATCAACACTGAGTGCACTGACATAGACTGAGAAAAGAGATCACCATTCATGAAGTATACGACAGTTGTTGCATGAAAAATTGCTTATGCATGCACTTAACTATGCAAGCAGATTCTTGCTAATGCCCACACTGAGTATGTAGACGTGCTACTCTTGGATGTGTATATATTTCTAACTGTATATTTTTCCAAATGCCAGCATCAGAGAGCATGTTAAGGCATCCTTTATTAAAGCTTTGTTTGCACATTTCTTCAAAGTAATATACATTTTGTATGAATGATAAGTATTGCTCATTCACCCTCTCAAAGTAAATCAAGTCACTTGCAAATTAATGTTTTCTGTATTGTATTCATTTGTCTCATGTTTTTCCTCACAATTTCCAACCTTCAACGACTTTTAACTGGAGAGTTTTTATATGGCTTTGGCAACGAAACATTGCTGCAGTTTACAAGTTGTGGTATAACGTTCATTTATCATCTGTTATAGAGATTTATAGTGACCATGTTATAGAAGCCTTACCAGATCCTCTGTGAGTGCTGAGAAAATTAAAATGACACTGGTGCAAAGACAGTTGTGTTTTATACAAGAATTAACGACAGGCTCGTTGTCTGGTTCTAAATATATACATTTTGACAAGTTAGGCCGGGACCATTCATTATGACCACGCTGTGCTCTGCTTTGTCTGAAGATACAAAAAAAAAGTAATCATGTGCAATTTGATATTGTTTTAAATTCATTTCTTGTATGATCACACCTGTCTCAAAAAACCTACAATACTGATATCTTGACAAGACAGATTTCACTGTGAAAGATAGCACTGAAAGGCATCATTAACTCATTTTGTAACAGGAGTCCCACCAAATACAAATGTAATAATGACAGTTGTAATTATATAAATCAGAATGATACATTTACTGAATGTCAGTGTCACAATCAAAGAGGAGTAACTCAAGCAGCCAGACCACAAGCTACTTCATATAGCTTTCTGGCACATGGTGCAGAATAAAAGAAATGATTGTCTTTAGTGCCTGGTGGATACAGTGTATTGATACTGTGCTATTACATCCAACATATGCAGTATATAAACTGACATATGTATGTCACATCAACATTAAGGGAAACTTTGCAGTGTTGATGAAATGAAAGGGATGTATAAATATAACAAAATGCTGTGAGGAACAATTTATTTTTCACAAATGCATGAGAATGATTAAACGTTTTTATTTTTCCATTTATATTCTGTGATATAATGTAATTTTTGACATGTGCTGTGTTCATCTTTTGCGGGGGTGGGGGGGNCAGTGTGTGTTGGCATTGATTTAGCAATGCAAGACGAACAACAACAACAAAATAAAATGTCATTAAAGTAACATTTTGTTGACATGTGGATGATTTGTTTTACACTACAGTTTTTGTGCTGTTACCTTGTAGTACATTTCTCATTTCCTCCACTTGGTGGAGCCCAGTGTTTGCCTCAAAATCTCAGTGGACACAAAAATAATGAGTTAGGGAAATAACGCAACACTCAACATGAATTTGTCGCTGAGAAATGCCCTTCCATTTGAACTTGTGGGATTATTAAGATATATAGCGCCGTCAAATCCAATGCTGGCAGTGAGGGAGATGATATGTTATTAAACTACAGCGCCATCATTTATTTAGAGCTGATTCAATTGTGGTTTTATTAGTTTGGCCCAAGGCTGGGCATATTAAGAGTTAATGCTGCCTCTTTGTCTTTCTATTCTTGTAATTTTGTATAACAGTCATCAGTTTGGGGAATTACATTTTCACCCTCTCACTTCTCACCTCTTGTGCAGTCTGAGAAATGATGAAATTTTAAAAATTGCCTGTGGTGTGATGGGGCAGCAACATGCTTCTCCTCGCATGCAGCAGGGAGCCTCTGAGTTGTGGACCTTATCAGAAATGAACATTTTGTCTCGTGTTCTAAGAAGAAAACGTGAGGTCGTTCAATTAATATGCATGTATGAATGTAATTAGAAAACTCGCAGACTGCAACCCGGCTCAAGATCATTCTGTAAAGGAGCCAGCCTCCTCTAGTGCTGAAATCAATAATCATTTGCCAATTGTATCAGTTCCAAGAGAACATCATTAGCAAGACCTCAATGGAGAATTCAGCAACTTCTGTCTGGATTTAAAGCACAAACCGTGACATTACCCCTCTTGACTCTTGAACATAATGCATCTAATGTGCTGAATTAGTTTACATGTTTTGCTTTTGCTACATTAATGTGCTTGGTGCATTGTAGAAAGGCAATCTAATCTTATTGATCAATCCAATCTTGGTATCTCCTGTGGCCAAATTCAATCCTTAGTGCTGCTGCTAAGTCTCCATTTTGAGACACTCTGTCCCTGGATAGAAGGAGATGATGAGCAGGATCTTCGTGATTAGCTTTCACTTTTTCACTGCTTGCTGTTTGAATGGATTGGTGTATTGACTACTGGGGTGAAGGCGAGACACTAAGGGTGGCCACAATATCACATACACCAGTATAATGTAACACTTGTACAATATAATCCTATTCTATAACCCTGCAACATTGTGAATCTTACAATTATGCCATAAACTGCTCATTTTCGAGGCCCATGTTTCTGATGATGTTGTATGACATTGTTTCATAAAATACATAACATACTGTAATGCTGTATTTATACATGCAATATATAACCCCTAAAAAAATCCTATTGCAGTATATCTTACATACTTTGATGCAATAAACACACACCAACCTACAGCCAAAAGTGACCATGACATGATACCTGATACAATTTCAACACACTGATGGTAGTATATGTTGCATAGCTGTTGAACTGTATTGCATTAAATGTACAGATGTTTATGATACTGTGTCCACCCTCTGATATTTTTACACATTGATGTTTAACTGTTTGTTTCCTGTTAACAGGCTTTAATGACACCCATGACCACCACGGACAGAAAACCTAAAGGAGTCTGGGAGATTTAAAAGCCTGACAGAAAACACACGAAAAAAGGTGTGAGACTAGCAGAGTGGAAAAGAAGTGGAAAACTTTAAAAAGCAGGTGATAGCAGCTGAGCTGAATACCCCTCAAGTCAGATATGTTGGTATTTATAGATCAGAGAGCATTCTGAAGTGCTTTTAACGGCAAAAAATGCCTTTTAAGTAATTTCATATTCCTTAGCTTTTCTTGGAACAACTGCAAAAGAATCTACTGATATCTTGAGATGATGTCTTTCACCCAGTTTCATTCAAGAATTTCCTTAAAATCAGACATTTAAAGCGAGACTATAACTTTTGAGAGAAGAAATTACACGTTAATTCTCTTACAAATGAATAATTCATAAGCATTAAAACACACTTTTGCTCAATTCAACACACTCAGGAGGTTTGCAGCTGCAGACTTACTTGGTCTGGTATGACCACAAGCTATGGTGGCTAATGTTAGCAAACGTTAGATAGATATTGCTGTATAACTGGCATTATATCATCATTGTAACCCTTCTCTTCTTGTGCTACAGTACTGTTATGCTACCATTTAGCATTTGATATGATTCTATACAGTAATTAGTACTTGTAGGCCAAAGTGGCCGCTATGTTAGCTACTGTACATAAGCGAGCTTTAAATCATTGCCAGCTCACACTGTGTCAGTACTGAAAAAAATGTATTGAAAAAACATTTATTTGCATTGGAAGCAGTGATATTACTGTGATAATACTCATAATTATACCGATGGCATAGAGGCATTCATTTAAAGGCAACTTGAGTTGATGTTTCAGAAAGCAGCAAGTCATTTGAGCATCCTCAAATCAGTTTGTGCAGTTCTGGTTCAGTTGATCACTGTCCAGCTGCTATTTCTAGCTACCTTAGAGTGTATGAGCCTGCCTGTCCACTTAAATGCCTTAAAATAGCAACCAACACGTTGCATTGAAGAAAGTGAAATAAAACAGGAGAAAATGTCTCCTATCATAAAAAGCTTCCGTCGGGATCTCCTGATTACTTTCATTATTTGTCATTTTCTTGTTGTTGGTCACTCAGAGTTGGCAAAAAGTACTCTGACCACTGTCATTTACCAAATGACCAAATTTTTCTGAATATTCCCAACTCATCCCTATTCAAGTCATCATCTACAGAGAATTTCAGCATCACGCCAAGCAACAGCTTACACATAACTAAATGCATTCCACTGAATGAAAAACAAATTCAATTATTCACTTGTTTCAGGAGCGAGCATGTCAATTATTTCTCTTCTCCTGAGTCCAGTGATGCAGTACTTTAGTTCCCTTTTAATTGGAGATGAAAAATCTAGCAAGCCTTGAGTGCAGTCGGAGAGAGAGCTGCTTTTTAGCCAATGCAATATACATGACGTGTCATGTGGGACATCCACGGTTGAATTACATAACCCCTAGTAGTGAGTGGTGCCTTGAAAACAAGTTTAACACCCAAGGAGACTGTGCTGTTGTTTGTAGACCAGAGGCAAGTCCCATGAACACTGAGGATTAGTCCTCATAGTGCCTTTCAGGAGTCATTTGAGATCACAAAAGCCATTTTTAATGCAATAGAACCATCATACAGGTATCTCCATCACCCCCCACCAAGCATAGTACCAACTCACAGCTTTAATTGTAAGATGGCTTTAACTTTAACAAATTTTCTTCAAACTGCTTTGACTAATTCATTCATGTACATTTTAGGCAACTAAGTGCTGTTTCTGCTTAAGATGGCAGAAGATATACTCAAAACCTTAACCTGCAAAATGTCTGAGGCCCAGCAGCCATATTCCTCCCACACGCTGCACATTCATTTCTCCTACATAATGCACAGTAGTGTGTAGCTGGAATCCCAAGGCCTTGCCAACACAGAGGACTCATCAGGATGCTAGAGAGCAAGGTGTGAAGTGTCAAAGTTGGACATACAGCCAGCGCATGTCTGCCTCGCTTCCTCTGACACTCATCCTACACCATTGGCTGTGCGAGGAGTGATTGACTGAGAGGTTGATTATGCTTCTTCCAGCCAGGTGGTTGGCAGGCAGAGAGACGCATATCACCAGATTGCTGCATCAGCCAAAGTGTGAGGCCACAGTTTCTGGCATCCGTGTGTCTGGACGAACATCACAGGAATAATAAAAAGATGCAGGGATGTCAATCATCGCCCAAAATGGTTTTTTTTTCTCTCCATTTTGTTGGCAGCAGTCTCTCCATCTAGTATCTTGTATCATTAGAGGCTTTTGCCTTTTGAGCAATGCTGAGACGGAAGACAGGCGAGAGCTGCACGGGTAAAAAACTTGAGGATTCTTGGGTTCTTGTGGGAGAGGGGGAGAGTCTTTGATGTTGTGGAGTTGCATGGAGGCAAATAACACACTTTGATATTTCATAAGCCATCTCTGCTCAAAAAAAAAGAAAAAAAAAGAAAAAACAGAAATGCAGGCACAAACATCTGCACACACACTCTGTCAAAGATGAGTTTTGAATTACCACCCAGCTGAAAGATTTGCAGTTATTTTGGCTGCAGATATTTGTCTTACACACAGCACAGTTTCTGGAAGTTCCAATTTTCCGCAGGACTGGTGAGTGAATGTCTGTCCTCTTTGATTTTCTGAGGAAGATAAATCAGTGTTTGGATGAACATAAAAGGTAATGTATTCATAAAAGCTGTGATGAGTGCAGCTGTCTCCAGCATCTGACATCCAATCTGAGACAAGCCGCCCGGGGAGGTTGGACCATCCTCCACTGTGTGAGTGTGTGTGTGTGTACATGTGTGCATCGATGTTTGTGGGCACAACAAAGAATTTGTTGTCTGATAGAGTACAATTTACATTTAAGTGATGGAAAGCACTGCAGGATTATTTCTAAAAGTACTAAAGATTATCATATATTGCCTTGACAATAGGTTAAACTAAGATTGACTAATAGGGATATCAATAGTCAATGGAGTTCAATATTTGAATGAACAGGCAATTTTAATCAGGGTTGATTATGATTAAAGATACATGTAGACTTATCAATATCAAATGTTTCTTTAATATATGTTATTTATTCAGTATATTGGTGTGCAGGAAAATTCAAGTATTGCATAACATCAGCTTAAGATACACCTTTATAAGATAAGATACACCTTTATTGATCCACAGCGGGAAAAAACACATTACCATTAATGTGGTAATGTGAAATGTAACATCAGTAATGCTAATGATTCAACCCTAGATCAAACACAAAATCATTATTTACTGATCAGAAATTGTTTTAAGACTCAAAAAAGGCCGATATTTACTCTTTCTCAACACATTTGGGAAGCATTTCAAACAGAACTCCCCTTTCAAATCTACTTCGTCTGCCTGCTCTCACGCTTGCCTGTTTGACAATTGGTCAAACGCTCATTTCGTATTTATAATATGTGTCAAGGCATTCGCACAACAAGCCAAGACTGCTGTGTAATTTAAAATAGCTTCACACACTGAAGTAAGCTTATGCAGGATCATCTTTGCTTCTTGAATCCCATAATCACAGCCCCCAGAACATCATCCAGGTTCAGTTTGTCCCTCCTCTTAGGCTGCTGCATGTGTTAAAAAACACACACCTTTCTTAGTGGTAAAAATGCAGCAGAGAAATGGCTGCTCTACTGATAAAATTTCCATTTTGCTGATTATTGAGGCGTGAAGATGTGTTCATTACCTGAAAGAATTGTTTGGGCGATAAAAACAGAGCAACTCTACCTGGGTTCCCTCATTGTTGCGCCAGCTTTGCAAAGCTTCCTGCTTAGAGAGCGCTGCCACAAGATGTAAACCCCCATCAAAATCCTAATGCACCGCATGTCGACTCAGGTGTGGTCTAGAGTCCAGGGGTTGCTGATACATCAGATGTGTTTTGGTTTGCTGGGGATGTGAGGTTCATCTGGAGGCAGCCTTGGGATGAGGCTTGTTATTCTCCTCAGTGAGACATGAGGCACGCACTCTAATTAGAACACATCTCCTGGTGAGAGAGATGCTGAGGTCTGACTACTCTTCCAATCTAATCAGCTTTTTACCTCACTTTCGCTGCTCCACAGAAAACAGACTCTCGCTCGTCTGACAAACGGATGCAACAACAAGGAGATGGCACTGAACAACTGTTTCTAATTTGGAGGACTTTGCAGAATTTCACAGATCTAAATCTTGAAAGGGCGCGCGCCCAGCGAAATCTCACATCTTTGCCATCTTCCCCTCACTCTCTGCTGGAGGCGAGTTAAAAAGGGGCGGGGAGGTGGCTGTTGATAACATAACATGTAACATGTAACATGGATGCAAAGATCTGGATGCAAATGAAAAAAAAAAATGTTTTGCTGCATTTAGACTGACCATCAGTGAAAAAATAACAGTGTTTTGTCAAAATATTACAAGGTAGCATGACCGACTTTAGAATTACACTTCTTTACATTTCTGGTTTCCTCCATAAGCTCCATAGAGCACATCACATGCACACGCTTATTAACTGTCATCCCTACAGACTGCACTTCCAACATTGGTCTGCAAATAGTTGTAGAACATGTATCATTACGTACTTGAGACTGTGCCACAGTTGTCAGCACTTCATTTTAATTTGGCTCCTAAGCCACTGGTGATTTCGACCACTGGGACATCCTGTCGGCTGCAGAAGTTAAACTATTCTGAGGCATTAGGACTGAACGAGGTACACTGCTGAATCTCTGCCTCTGCAGTGTCAGCTGCTGTCTCACTTGGATACCAGGGAACCTCATTCTATCTCATGTGAGCATCCCGAGCAAGGGACGAGGAATGCTGTATGAATGTGTACTATTTTAATTCGGCGCAGCTTAAATAGAGCGTGCATGTAAAATGCATTTTTCTGTAGGCATGCATCAAAAATTGTTCCAGCATTGCTAACAATTACATGTGAAAACGGCTGCAATATTAACGTTTGAGGGAAGGATTCCTTTTGAAATATTCCTTTGCCACTGCTGCTATCTTACTTCTGTGCTCATTAAAAATCCAAAAGAGTGAATGTTTGAAGCTACATTAACCAACAAGGATCCTGTAGATGAACTACATTATGTGCACGAAGAACATCACTGTGCCATTTAAACACTTAAAGTCTGTCTTTAGCCACTGCGCCTGATTTTATTGAGTTCTTTTTTTGCTTTTGAGAAAAGTAGACCTTTTCTGATTTTCACCCCTCCAGCAAAAAAACAATATTGCTGCTTTAAGCATTAATCATTATCAGATCACAATGTTCAAACATTATTATCAAGAAAGCTCTAAGCCTCTTCTAAAACTCTCTAAGGAGTGCTGAAGATAAAAAAAAACAATATGTCTGCTCATGTCCTTGAAGTCTTATTATTGGTCTCAGCAATAACTAGAGCTCATCAACAGCACACTAAAGTATTAACTGATCCCTTCAGCTCCTTCAGGTATTTTGAGCGTTAAATAATTACCAGGCAGCTCCATAGGGACGAAATGATGTGAATTGTAATATGTTGGGCAAAAAATCTTTTTGATTAAAAATATCTAAATCGAAATATTCAACACATGAAACAAAACCTTGTATGGAGATTTGATTGAAAGGGTTCATTTTGTCATAATGTTTCACACAACGTGAAAAATTATGAATCAAAACAATATTCGCACATCAGTTTTAACAAATACTCATTAAGCTTAACAAGCACCTCATTAGCTTGAGTGCAAATAGGTCACGTCATGGTGCTCCGAAACGCAAAGGATTTCATGATTTGCATGGGCTGGTTCCAGAGGGAATTCATGTTTGAAAAGAAAGCTGAGTGTGTGTATGTGTGTGTGTGTGTGTGTGTGTGTGAGAGAGAGAGATGGAGAAAGAGAGAAAGAGAGAGAGATTTGACCTGCAAGCAATCTCTGGAGAGCCGTTCACTCGCAGAGTCTAATCAGACTCTGGCTGATGCTTGTTCTAGGGGATTGCTCCTCTGCAGCCCTCAGGCCTAATTAGGACCCATGTGTACCATATAGAGAGTTGCCGCTCACAGTGACGACTGGATAGACGCTCACCTGTGTGCGCTCGGTAAGCCACAGAAATGAGCTGCTGGTGAGCATGATGACAAGAAGGGCATCAGAGGTGGTGCATCCACACTGCCCACGCCTCCACCTGGAGGTCGTATGAGTTTAATGAGTGTCAGGACAGGGAGAGAGAGACAGTGAGTGAAAGAGAGAGAGAGAGAGAGAAAAAGGCAGACGTCTGGGCTGAGAGAGGGTCACAGAGAGTGGAGCACCTTTTATGGTTTTTCTCTTAACAATGCGCCATGACCATTTGCAAAAGAGGTAAAGAATGAGGCGAAAGGGAGTCTGAACATACAACCGAGTAAAAATAAGAACAGGTTTTAGGCTTCCTGAGCTCAACTCTCTGTATTTCTATGTCAAACACCAAGAAATCTTCAAAGGATACTCTGTTACATGCAAATTTCAATAGGGCTTCAGATGAAGTAGTATTCAAACAGATAAAAGTACTAGACTTCTAAGGTATGTAGATAACAGAGAGGACCAACATGTCCTACATTTCACTGGGAACGAAATCATTATTAATGAGTATTATTAGTCAAGAGAACAGATTCTCAGAGAGTGCAATGATATAACGTCGATTACTCGTGATACTGAAAGATGCACATTACAATGCTGAGTAAGTCTCTGCTTTCTGTACTTAGGTGAACCCTCGCAGTCTATATGCACTGTCGATGTGTCTGCTTACTCTTGTGTAGAATCTACATTTTATGATATTTATATAATTATTGCTTACTATTGATTGTGATAAGCTCAATGATTTTATTTTGGAACTGTGAAGACGATCTGTGACACTTTAGATTACAGCCCACGTTACATATTAAATCATTTCATACGGGGTTCCAATGAGATACTTACCGGTACAAGGGAAGACGTACAGGGAATAAGGAGGTAATAAATCTGAATTTAGAGGGGACCTAGAACTACTGTACACTGTAAGTACCTTTAATTACCCAGTACAATCTGAATAAGTACAGGGTAAAAACAACCCGTAACAGCCCACATACACTGTAACTACAGTGTAATTACTGTGAAATACTGGTGAAACAGGAGTGTTTTATTTTTGCTTTATTCCCTAACCTCTTGTCTTCTTCCTTTGTACTTTTATATATATGTATTTGTTCCCTGTATACTAAATAATTATTAATTTAATTTAATTTAATTTAAAGCGTACATTTAAAGTGTAATCTAAAGCATTACCTAATACATAACATAATACATAATATCATGTGTTATATGTTTTACTGTTGTGTGATATCAAATGTGAGTGCCTAATCATTTACTAAGCACTGCTTCAAATCATAAGATATACTTTTATACCCTTGTTCATGTATCACAAAGTAGCTTTTCCTTTGTTTTTACAGTATTGTGTCAGTCTGGCTCAAGCTCAGACAGTCTGGCTTTAGTATTCACACCATGTAGCCAAATCCAAACTTTTCACTGCAATCATGTGACATGCAGTCCCAGAATCTATTTGATAACCTGCCACGACTAGGTGTTCCCTGCTTTGTCTTTGAAAAGTGATTGAAATTCCTTACACCTACACCCACTCATCCACCTACCACCACCGAGGTACACAACAACCCTTACAGAATGCAGTAAACCTCAAAGGATATGTTTTCACAAGCAACACGGGTGACGAATGTACAAACTACAAGTGGTCTAATCTGTTGAAAACCAACTAGTTTTGAAAAGGGTGGTATAGTACAGAATTAACTGTTTTCTAAGAGGTTCAAATTTCAATCATGCCACAAATTTTCAGTGTAAAGGACCATCGTTTGATTTGTGTGTGGTTTTATAAAAATCAAGCAAAGGCAGGAAGGGATTAAAAAAGTTTCAACGATTCAACGTGCATTTTTGTGAAATGCAATTTATGAAGGTCAAGGTTTCAGATGAGACAGAATGAATAATTTCATAAATGTATTTGTGCTTCTGTTTCATTTAATGAAGTTCACAGGCAAGCATTGTGGGTAAGGCAGTGATGAAATACTTTTGTAACAAAAATATAAACATGGATTTTGCAAATAAAGCACAGAGAACAAAGTGAAGTGCTGCATGTCACAGCATATACTAACTTATCCGATTCATGCTGGAAAGAATGAGAGAGAAAATCTTTCACCCTGTATAGAAACTGATGAGACCAACAGTAAGTGATATTAGGTGGTTCATACTTGCGTTATGGCTTTACATTTCAGATCTACCACCGCAATGCTGCAGCTTAATTCTGCTCTCCCTGAAGACTTCGCTGACATTTTCCAAGGTCTTGCTTTCAAGCCCTGCCTTGATTAGTGAAGCAGGTTTTAAGAGGAACTAATCCCTTTCCCTGGAATTTCCCTTTTTTAATAAACCAGTCAGCAAATGGGGATTCTAGTCAGCAACAATACACAGTAACAGGAACAGAAATCATGTGATCCTGAAGCTGAAATGATGGCTATATCTACCAACAAACAGGATGCTGATGCTGGCTGGTAACTGATCATTACGAGTGCAAAAGCAATGTCATCTTAGATTTTGCTGTGTTCATTAGTGTCACTTCAAAGAATAATACTGCTTCTGCCGTTCCCCTTGAATATTGTCTAGAGACTGCTGATAGTTAGCTATTCGCCTTAGCCATGACATATTACTGTAGGCAAACCATTTTTGAAAGAACATTCGCGGAATACATGAATCCATCTTGTACAATTTAGAAATATATCTCAAACCTCTACTCCCACTTGAAATCATGACCCACCATTTCATAAAACTTGACATTGTAAGGTCTATAGAAGTCTCGCAGTTGCTCAATAGCATCTCTGTCTATCTGCACATGAGTTCTGCCCTTGGACTTGCCCAGGCAGCGGGGCGACCCACTGCTCTCCGGCTTCTTAAGGCAAGGGAAGCCCTTGGTGCGGTTGAAATAGAAGTGTTTGTCTGTGACAATGCGCTTTAACCCAAGGAAGTCTTGCACCCGAGCCAACTCCCCTGCCGGGTCTGTGATAAGACGCTCTCCGCTCACAAAGTGGATCTGAGCCAGAGGGAAGTAGCGGAGCCAGTTTTCGAGGTGCAGAACGTACAGGCCGATTCGAATGGCGTTCCAGGACGTGTCCACAATGCCCAGGCTCTGGTTTCTGAAGGCCAGCTCCTGGAAGCTCGGCAGGTCAGGGGTTTTGGATAAAGTCTGAGTGTAATCAGATATTGCACGAGTGACGGGGTCACGCACCACCACAATGAGCTTGGTATCTCGGGACATGGCAGAGATCCGGTGTGGTGTCTCTTTTGTCACAAAGTAGCTCGGTGTCTTCTCCATTGTGATTTGGCTTTCAAGAGTCCTTGGCATTAAACCTCTGAATGAAAGAAAGAACACAACGTGAAAGTTCCAGTAAGATAAAGGTTTCTCATTTACATTCACATTACTTTAAGTGTTTTTTTATAACAATTTCTTGCTGTTTTGAATTGTGTAAATTACCACAAAGGCTAACAGATTCAGACACAGAGGACATAACGTCCTTGCATTCACTCTGTCAAAAGGAAGCAGTGTGTATTAGATCTCTATTTAGGGCAGGATTACACAAGTGAGTTTCAAAGGCACAAAACCACCCTAACTGAGAAGCTCCAGTTTGGCCATGAACCCAGTTTCTGGATGTAAATGATAATAGGAGCAGTGACGCAAAGTCATAGTTGTCTGTGTCACAGGAGACTTGTCTCGCAGACAGCTCTCCTGTGCTTCTGCCCAGCATGGTTCAAGAGTAATAAATCACCATGAATGCAAACAGAACATATATAGCAGAGTGACTCTGTTAGGTTACTTCTGGGTACTCAAACTAGGCCATTGTAGTCTTTGAAAGAAATGACTTGAACAGATATGCCTTCACCGAGTACAAGTTTGAAGTTTGATTGGAAACCATTAAAGATCAAGGACAGAGTTTGAAAAGAGCCTGTAAATAGGGCTGCAATTAACTATTATTTTCATAATCGATCAATCTGCCGATCAATCGATTTATCATTTTGTCAGTATAATGTCAGAAAACTGTTGAAAGTTGAGAACCTTAAACAAACGAATGTTTGGATTTTGTACTTAAAAAATTACCTCGATTATCAAAATAGTTGCAGATTAATTTTCTTTCAATCGACTAATTGATGAATCGACTAATCGTTGCAGCCTGACCTGTAAATTGAAGCCCCTACGTGTCTTTCAAATGATTCTGATCGTTTACGTTTTCATTTGTAGAAAAAAACTAATGAAGATCAGTGCAGTCTATGTACTGTTTTCAACCTATTTATCTCAGTGTCCCCAGGTTGTGTTCATTCTACCACTAGGGGGCACCGATTCAGAAATGTTACGATCCTTCACACAGTGGCTTTAACATGTGTTTTTCCATGATGCACTGGACGGCTACTTGACTACAAGCGAGCGACGCATCACGTCTAAACTAGCTGGTAATTTAGCTGATACACTAGTTAAAGTACACTGTACTACAGTATAAAGTTGATTGAAACAGCTGGAACATGAACACTGGAGCACATTTCAGTACAGAGTACTTTTATGTGTTTACTTTTTTGAAAGGTTTGTTGTACCCAAAACTACCTGTGAAATAACTTGTTTTCTAATTTGTTTTCCATGGGAGGGAAAGTACCCGATCTACCTGGCTCTGTAGCCGTTAGCACTGCTCAGACTTGTGTCATCATTGCATTTCTTCTCATTTGTTCTCCCCAGTCCAAGTTACCATCTGATGCATCCATGCTCGGCAGGTTAACTTCAGGAATCTTTATCACTCCTACTTTTTCTTTGTTCTTTTGTTAGATGTTAATATAATAAAATAAAAACATGCACACAGCATGCTCCATTGCATATTGAGAATGAGACTATGACTATTCAAAACAATAGTTTAGCCTTTATTGATGAGTGTTTACAGGAGAGTTTCCGGGAAGCAACTGTTTGTTTTGAAAGCAATCCTCAAAAGTCCCTGAGTTGGCATTTGACCTTTTCTCGACAGCTTTGACAGCTGACAATCAAGCTACGGTAATAGGCGAGGGTTCACATCTGGTTCGCATCTCTAAGACACATCTCTGAGATAAAAGGGCTTTGGCTGCTAACCGTCGTGAAGAGTGCCAATTAGTGGAGATACTTTCAGTCTATAATTATTTTATAATACCACTGATACACATCCCTCCTGTGGGCTACATGACAGCCAACCATTAACATGAAATGTATTTGGAAGTCAGTCGGTGGATGAGTGTGTTTGTGCACATGACTAAACCAGAACATATTTCTGGTCTAAATCACTAATTAAGGAGTTTATATAATGATGTGGATGTTTCATGTATGGAATATATTTATATAGATAGTCTCTTAGTTAGTTGCACTTAGTTAAAGGTGCTTCATGTAGATTACAAAATCATGACTAAATCATGACTCAATTTGCATTTTGAGATAATACTTAAATTGCCATATAAAAACAAACAGGACAACAGCTCAGAGGCCTGCCAGCTACAGCTGGACTGCACACTGCAGTTTACACTGTTTACCTCCAGAGGTTGGATTTTATGAGAAATCTGATGAATTGCTCTACAGCGCATCAAAAAAAAGAGGGCCAGTCTTCTGCCGATGTAAACAGAGCTCAGGCCTCCAAAGTTTCGTGCAATAAGAACGTGAAATGTCGAGAGACTGGAGAAAACACATCCAGCATGTTTACACCTCAAAAGATAATGTACACAGCGAGGCACCAAGGGGAGGGAGAGGGATGAGTATGAAGTCGCGTTTTTAACAGTAAGCAGCTGATTTAATGTGAGAAGTGGTTTTAATTTTCAGAGACAGAGGCCACCATTTGTCTCAGCTTTTTTTCTTTGAATTATTATTATTATTGAGATATATAATTAAATCAATACAGAATTTAAATTGAAGTATCTCGTCAGGGAACACCCCCAAGAATAGATAGCCTTATAAAGACCTTTTTTTTAAAGAAGAAAAAAGCCATACTATACTACAACTACTTATGAAAAATTTTAATTAAATTAAACATGTGTACTGGCCAAATATCGTCCCCATCTTTTAGATCACAATGCAAAATAGTAATCTGTACTGTATGGCACATTTCACATGGCTTTACATCAGTATCACTGAGTTAGGCTGGAGGGAGCAGACAGACCTAAGCAGATGCATTTTAGGATGATAGGAGCACAGCTGACCATCAGCCTTAAATGTCCAGAGACTCCCAGGAGACTTTGAGGGCTCCAGCCAAATGAAATGGCCACATTTCTACTAATTAAGGCTGCTCATTACTCATCCATCTTACAGAGCTGCAAAACAGTCACTAGTGTAACTCTGTTTGAACTGAACTTTTACAATTTATCACATCAGCAGTCTCAAGCTCTGATTTCTTTATCAAAAGAATTTAATTAAAAAGAATTAAACTGTAATCGTGGTGTCGTTTGCAGGTTATCTATTTTAAGATTAGATTACATGACCGCTGGGACAGATATTCGTAGGTGCACCTGTGCAGGTGAGACCTGCTCTTACCTGTACCACTCCAGTCCTCTATCATAGTTCCTGTCGAAGAAGTGCGTCTCGGTGCCAGCCGCTCTCACGTCGGGATGAATTCTTATGAACTCCAGAACAGCTCTGGTCCCCCCCTTTTTCACACCAACTATGATGGCATTTGGTAACTTTTTATTCCCAAACTTTAAATTGCCCATGGGAGGACTGGGCGTGTCGTTCCTCACGATGTGAAGAATCGAAGGAGGTCTTTGGTCGGTTTTCAGCCGAGATGCCTCGACACTGCTCGGTCTCGCATCCAACGGCAAAACGCAAGACAGGGACTTCTGAATGCGCCTTTTGGCTCCATCAGCCAGGGCGCGCTGACAGCTGGGCGTGAGATCACCTGACTTTTGCATGATGGTATCGGCAGGGAATAGTGCACAGTAGCATAAATATGAAAGCAAAAGGGATAGTAAGCAAATGGATGTTCTTGTGAGCCGGTGTGAGAAGGGAAGAAGTCGACTGAAGAGGAGCACGCATGCCATCTCTCCATGGATATGAACAGTGCATGATTTTATAATTGATTTTGCGTTCCGTCCTTTCTGATTGTTTTAGTCGCTTAAGTGGCTGAACTGTCCACTGTCTCCAAAGCAGAAAAAACAAACAAACAACTTCTGCGTCTTGTCACTTGGTCGTCAGCACTTCCATCACTCCATCAGCGGAACATATTGACACAATCCATCTGCGTCCCATCTCTTCAGTTTATCAACTGGAAAGACATCCTTCGCTGCGCACTGAGTTTGGGAATGACATCCTCCTGTAAAACTCCTGGACGTCTCCATGGTCAGCACGCACGGGTAAGAAGCAGAGGGAGTGCGCTCTCTGACAGCTCCAAACCGGCTGAGCGACAGAAAAATATTCCAACACGGTGACGTCAGAGCATCTTTGCATTTCAAGTGTTCAGCTCTCTCCTCTCATTCATCTGACTTTACTCACTTCTCATCATGCGGGTTCCCTTTTTTTTTTGGCAGGACATATATGGTCTAGCTGCTGTAAACATGTAAGCTCAGTATATTGACTATTTTTTGCCAGATGAAGGCATCCTCACGTGTGAATATTTTCCCAGCAAGATGAGATTCAGTACATAATTTGAGTTTGCATGTGGCTGGTGTAGGTGGCAAGGATGAAGCAACACCTATGATCAAAATAGAGTGACACAGTTGTGAAATCTCATCGAAAGGTTGGTTCAGACACATTTATACCGACAGCACAGGAGAAATCAAAGCTTCAGGATGAAACACATCCATAAACATTCATAATTTAAGACTTCCATGACCCAAACCTACAGCAACCCATCTAGAGGAAGCTGGGTTATCCGTTGTTGGGCTTTTTTCTTCCTTTTTTTGTGTTTATTAATAGTGCAAGTGATTAACAGGAAGACACATACAGATACAGAGACAACAACAAAAAACAGAAATAGGCAGAAAAAATTCTTTCTATTACTGTAGTTTCAATTCTGCTTTGTTCTTAAATTTGAACATCTATATTCCCATGACGACTGGGCGAACTCCATCTGCTGATGAAGATCATGTGATGTGATCAAACGCTCCAGAAAAGCTGCATTAAAACACCTTGTGGTGAGATTGGTTTCTTAACTGCTGTTTCCAAGTTCAAAAATAAGCTTTGAACCTCAGAATAGTGCACGGGTTGTCCAATGTTGATACTAAAATTGAGTCATTGTTAATTCTCAGTAGAGCTGAAACGATTAGTTGATTAATCAATTAGTGAAGCTACAGAAAGATAATCTAATCTAATCAACTATCTTGATAATCAATTAACCGTTTAAATAATTTTTTCAAGCAAAACCAAAGCACCAAAAATTCACTGGTTTGCTGGTTTTTAAAGTCCTGTCTAATAAAAGTTTTATAACAAATTGTTAGACAAACGAGGACGTTTTTCACTATTTTTCATATTTTATCATCCAAACAAACTGATTTGTCGATAAAATAATCCTACACCCTAGTCCGTACCACCAACATGTCCTCTTTACGCAGTATTATCAATTTTTCCGGTCAGTATGTGAGTTATTGCACTCATATAGAACTTTAAACTGCAGTAATACACTTCTATGTAATTGTGTTTGTATTCTATTTCACTTGATTCCCTATGATGACAGAAGAACTGCTCTCGATCCTCAAACAGAACAAGATCTGCTGGTGACAATAAAAAACAACAAACATAAGTGTGCCCAGATGTGTTCATGTCAGTGACCCACAAACAGATTTGAAGAAGGTTTAGTTTCAGGGTCAGGAACACCCATCTTTACCGTAATGTAATATTTTTTGTTGTCTGTCTAGCGTTTGGAGATAACAAGAAAAAACAAGAATTTCTTGGAGGCCCCCTTCTTAGAAACTGATTATCTGATTGACACATTAATTTAGGAATATGCAACATATACTCACAGTATCAGCTGAAATACTGAAAGTCTCAAAGTTAGATTTTAAAACAGGAACCCTCCTTAGGGTTTGAAGATCAGATAATAAAGCAGGACCCTCCTTATCATGTCAACTAATATTGAGCTTTAGTGGTGTATATATTAAACACTTTTCACTTAAATTACCATAAACCAGTTGACGCAATGTAAAGGTTGAACTTTTAGAGGCCAAGGTGTTCTGGGGCCACAGAGCGGTTGCCTGCTTTGCCTGGTTAGTGCTCCGGCCCTGACCCAGCAGCCTCAGACCACTAATCTTGTCCTTGGACTTGTTTGGCATCACTCCTTTCCAAGCAGAGGAAGTGTTGGAGTGTTGGTGTGAGGGCGGGTCATCCCTCTTAGTTTCCTGATGACTGATACAAATGCAGACAAGCCCGAGGAGGAAACAGAAGAGGATAAAAACTCCCAGGACTGCAGAGACGCACGGGGAGGAGTTGAGGTGTCACAGTGGTGCTCCCGCGGGTGTCTGCGCCCAATCTCAGAGGCCTCTGATTAAAGAATGATTTATAGGGGCTGGTCGGAGAGGCCCGCTCAGCAATTCGTCTCGTGAATGAGATTTTTCCTCAGGAAGAGGGCGGGTAAATCAAACCTTGGGGCGAGAAGCCTGCAAAGCTTAGCGATAGGGCTCGGTGATTAAATGTTATAATCACCTCTGCTGAGTGTGCGGCTCGTTTCTGACGCTTGTTATTTATCAGGGATGCTGATACCTAAAATCAGTTTACCCTTAGTTTAATTTACAGGACATATGTCTTGTTTGAGGTCATTACAGAATAGGGTGTCATCCTTCTTAGACTGATGTACTATGACAGTAGAACAATGTGGAACGATTTATTTCAATGTCATTTTGTACAGAAAAAAACATCATATAGGACACACGTTCCCTGTAGAAGAGGATAAAAAAGAGAGAACAGAGAAAGAGAACAAAGAAGATTGTAGCCTTTATGTTGAGATTAACTAGAAGTAATAGATTTTGCACCCAGGAATGATTGTTAGATTCCTGTAAGCTCTAAGAACTCCAGATATGACAGAACATGATGTGAGTAAAAACAAAACAAAACAAAAACCAGCCATGTGTCTGTGAAAGCTGAATGTGTTTTTTTCTTAATATCCTTGGTCGTCTTTTGGAGCTCACTGAATAGAGGCCATAGTTTGCCCACTGACCACTCCATCAGCAGCACTGCTCATTTGTCAGAGGTAAGTGAAGCCTGGAGGGGGGGCACGTCAGCTCGCCCTGACTCTGATCAGACGCTGAGGGCAGATACAGATGATCCAGGCAACTTTACATCACAGATGGATGAAGAAGAATCACTCCCACGGATACAGTTTACACCCCCTCGTAAAAAAGCGCGGACACACTGAACTGTTTTGTTTCAGGACGAACACGCAATCACAGTGATGTTTGCCTGTCAGTTAACACAGTGTTCTAATATGAATGTAACTTGAAAGAGACTTCTCAGATTAATGATTTATTCCTGACCTCAGGCAAGTAGTCAAGTAGTCCAGATGCTGACAGCATGAACAGAACAGAAACTATAAACCAGTAGCTACATTTAGTATCTGTGAACAATGAAAAAAAAGGCTGACTTCTTACATCCTGTAACACTCTCAGAGGTAAAGTAAGTACAGCATAATCCTGAGCAGATTTCAGTCAGACACCTTATCTCTCATAGCTTTAAATATGTATTTTGTGTCTTCAGATTTCCTTTCTTTTTCAGTATAGGCTAATGAAATGAGGTAGACGAGTGTCACAACACATTATGTTTGAATTAAGCCTCAAAAAACCTCAGAAATCTGATTAATGATCCAATTTCTGGATAACATATGTTTAAAAAGTACTTTTAGTTTCAACTGATTTTATTCTTCATCTATTAAATATATGGCTATCGTGCAGGCCTGGTAACAGCCACTACATCCCTCTAAATCCCATGCATGCCCAATAATGTCGCAATACCGACACCTGCTGGTCATATTATGGCAATGCACCCACAGTGCGTCATTTCTAATCTGGTTTTAAGTGAAAGTGAAAGTTTTCAAGGCCTAAACAGTGGATTTCCTGTACATTTCAGAGGCTGGTGAGTCACGGAACAACAACAGTTCGACTGTCAAACGACCCAAACAGTAAGTTGACTCGAAATATTAAATGCTATTACTCATTACTGCCATTACTGTAAATCATTAAAGATATGCTGAGTGCTACAGAGCTACAACAAATGGGCAGATGGATTCAAACAATATGTTTGAAAATATTTCCCTACCCTGTGGTGGTTTTCAGTAGTGGAAGAAGTATTCTGTTCCTTTTCTAAAGTAAAAGTACCAAAAGGTATAAAAATACTTCACTACAAGTAAAAATCCTGCATTCAAAAACTTACTTAAGTAAAAGTACAGCAAAGTGAAAGTATAGCAAGTATTATCAGCAAAATGTATTTCAAGAGTAAAAGTACTAGTTCTGCAGTAAAATGTCCCCTGTGACTGACATATTATTACGTATATATGATATTATTCGATCATGAATGTGCAAACAGAATTTTACTCTTGCAGCTGGTTGAGGTGGAGCTAGTTTGAACTACTTTATTTATGTTAGAAGCCGGTTTAATCTTTTAACAATGCGTTGTAAAATATGAATCTGAAAAGAAACTAGTAACTACAGCTGTCAAATAAATGTAGTGGAGTATAAAGCAGAATATTTACTTCTGAAATGTAAGTACAACGTAACGTAAAATGGAAATACACACGTAAAGTTTCTCAAAATTGTACTTAAATACAACACTTGAGTAAATGCACTGAGTTACTTTCCAGCACTCGTGATTTTGTTAGGCCACTGTGGGTTATTGGAAAAGGTGATGACGAGGTGGACAATAAAAGTTAATCCTTGTGTGTAACATTGGCTTTACCTCCTCATGGTTTGGGGTCTCAGAGATGCCACTGCTGTATATTAAAGTATCAAGCTTATAGAATGATGTTTAGTATGTATTCTGAGTTGTTAAATAGGTGCTCCAAACAGAACATTAAGGTTAAGTGAAACTTAAATTTGACTGTATTCGTTTGTTCTTTCTCAGGAAAAATGAAAAAAATTTACATATATGTAGCTGGAAACACTTTGGATTCTCACAAGGCGTTTCTTAAAAAACTCACCAACAAAGGTGCAAAGGAAGTGAACTCTCCCGATAAGAGTGATGCGACTATTGTCTTCTGTCCCATTGTCAGCCGTTTTGAGACTGACATTAAGTCAGCGCTATCCAGCGCCTCAGGTAAACATGCAGAAACCAAAATGCACATGAAAATGTCATATCATGTTTTGTCTTTTAGCTGCAAACTATGATCTGTGTTTTCTGTCTGTGTCAAAGCATTAGGATGTGAGAAAATTATTCTGGTGGCGATGCATCACACTTTTGAAAAAGACTACACTTTACCAAACCACAGAGAGCCGGACAACCGAGCAGTCTTGCTCCTTGTGGACTGTCTGTTTTTTGAGAACAGAGGCCTTTTGAGTTGCTCTCGCAATAAAAATGCAGTCAACATGGTCTGTAACCAGGTAATTGCACGACAAGTTAAGCATCCTTTTTATATGGTGTAGTATACTGGTATATGATACGTATTGCAATCCATGAAACATGATCGTTTTGTTCCAGTAAACATGGTCACGTTTATTTAAGCGTGCCCTTGGTTTCATTAGTCCTGTTAATGGAGGGTAAGAATTGGAGGCAGTGAGGCACACAGGTGTCCCACTTTCAATCAAATTCTGGTCAGTGAGGCCAGGTTTTAACAGCCTGCCCACAGAATGATTTCTTAATTTTTCTCAGAACCAAGTATTTGATCTATTATAATAACAATTCAAATATTTTATATTTTTAGACAGTTTTGTCATAAGTGAGGGGGGTATTTGTGTATTTTTTTATGTGTCACAGTTGTTTTATTTCAATTGAACAGCCATTAAGAAGAAACAATGTTATTGTGCTGATGTTTGTATATATACTGTATATACCTACAACAGGTGTACAAAAGTATACAAACCTACCTATCAATTTGTAGGTATTTTCCTGTACATGACAACAAAAAATATAATTTTAACAAGAAACAGCCGGGGTATGTTTTCATTTGCACTAAAAAAAGAGTGATGGAGAACTATAATAACTAAATATGATACATTTATTGATTTTATTGCAAATACTGTATATTTGGATATTGGAAAAAATACTTATAAAAATACTTTCCTCAGAAATAATTTTGAGCATTTTCCTCATTTTTTTTGCTTGACAATGATATACCCAACATCCCCATTCCTCTATATTTATTTACTATCTTTGTATGTTGAATAGATTTAGAATATAGTTTGATGCTTTTTTCTTTTCTTTTTTGCAGCTGGGTCTTAAAACGTATAGGCCTGCATGTCTGAGAAAATGAAGACAAGCCAACTCAGTCGACTTTCACTTAAGCCTCACCTAACCACTCTTTAACTGCACTCAGTTTGAACTATGGTTTTAATGCATGTATATGAATGTAATTGCTCATGCTGGTCGAACAACAATGTGCTGCGCTGGTGTTACAGTATATGACTATGCAGTATGCTTATGAGACATTGTTTCTGCTTCATTCGATGTAATTTCACGGTTTAGTTTTAAATTAATGCATAAACTTATTATAATGTAGGATGATAGTAACTGTAGGCTTGTAAATTCCAGAATAAAGTAATCTCATGTATACGCATGTACTCTGGTCTTTGTGATCTAGGCTCATTTCTTGGCTAGAGGCTCTCACTGAAGTTGCAAGACGTTCTGTAGTCCTTTATGTTTGCACAATTGACCAGAGGTGGAGCTGCAGTTACATTGACCCTATTATCATTCATCTGACTCTTCCTCTGCTGGTCACTGTGAAACATTATATGCTTGGAGCCTTGTGCAGGTTATTAGTACAATGCCCTGCACATGTTGTGATACAGTAGATGGAAAAAAAGCTGCTGTCAATGCATATAAAGTGCTTTGAAGAGAGAAGAGTCTATAACCACCTTAGCAGCTCTGTGACGCCGGACTTAGGCACAGGGGTGCTTTGAGCTAAATGCTAACGTCAGCATGCTAACATGTCCACAGTGACAATGTTAAGATACTAATGTAGGTAGTAGGTATAATGTTTACCATGTTTACTAGTATAGCGTGTTAGCGTGCTAACATTAGCTAATTAGCAGTAAACACAAAGTACAGCTGAAGCTGATGGGAATGCCTCGCAGGTAATTGCCAAGTAGGCTACCGGACGAATACAAAATTTGACCCGACTAACAGGAATTTGGGAGATCACCGTCATAAAAATCAATCTTGAGTGGAACGTGAACATCTGTACCAAATGTTGGTAGATGAAGATGAAAAGTCAGGGATCACCAAAGTCAGTAAAATTCAGTTCTGGCCACCATGAATGTCTCTACAGTATCTCGCACCAGTCCATCCAGTAGTTATTGAGATATTTCAGTCTGAACCAAAGGGGCCGACCAACAACCCGACATTGCCATCACAAGAGCCACACCACTAGCATGCATTTAATTCGTCTTTATTTGCACATGATCCTAACATGAAATGCTTCAGTTATCTGACTAGTATCAGTGTCTACAAAAGCCTCACCTTATGTCAGGTATTATCAGTTAGGTTGTCACTCAGTCACTTAGCCAGTAAGATCCTAACATTATGCTTTTACAATTTATATTATCGTTAATCCCCCCCACAAAAAAAAAAAAATGACCCCGTTAAAGTAATATATTGTGATAATAGCTTACATCAAGCCATTTACGTGTTCTATGTACCAGCACTTATGGAGGGGATGGCAGTCTTGTGTAACACTAGTTTTGCTTGGCTAATATATCATGGTGGTCTGCCTTTGGGTTTTGCAGCAGCGACTTTGCTGCCTTTTCTTCCCCCCTGCTCCTCCTTTTGATTGAGGGTACTTTAATGATGAAGTTGTGTGCTTGAATAAGAATGCTTTGCTGAAGTGTGCAAATTCTGCTGAAGCATCAGCTTGGCACAGTGTTGGACACTGATTCCCCTGGGATATCTTGTAAATCGTATGCTGATCTGTATGATGGTCTGACTCTTTGTGTTGCTGACTTTGTTGATTCATATGAGCCCGGAATAGTAATCTCCTAGTGCAAGGTTAAAGCTCTGTATTCTTTCATGTATTGACCCAGATTTTTGGCAAGGTCCGTACTGTATGTCAAAGCCTTTGCTGGCCATTTTATTCTGAGTCATTTTGCATCTTAAGTATCTTACAATCATGATACTAAGCCCTGACATGCATTGTGAGATTATGATGCCTTGACTGCATGGAGTCAACAGTCAGTTATGTTTGAGTTCTCTGCTGTAAATGAGTCATTCTTCTTGTGGAACATATTGTTGCTCTGAAAGCTGGTCTTTGATAATGTGGCTTTTTAGTTGTTTTTCTTTAGGGTGTAGGGTTGAGGTTATAGAGTCTTTTCTGTTTCTGTAGTTGGTAAACACGAGATTGGCCACACTTTAATGGTGTCATCAATCTCTCTGTGTTTTTGGTAGTTCCTGCTCAATGCATCTGCAAAACAAAATCATTACCTTCAAACGCATTTGGAGCCAACTTTGTTTCTGTGTGAGAGCAGTTTTTGAATGTCAGCGAGTACTTTACAGGCAAATGTTATGGGGCGCCCTGTTGTAGTAGCACTCTTGATCAAAGGACACTCAACTTTACATGCTTCCATGTTGTTTCAGGATAAGGTTTGTGAAAGCATTTTCAACGTCAAAATGTCCCCTGAGAGTTAGATGAGTAGATTGGTACCACTTTCATACCTGTATGCTAAATTAGAGGCTTCGCTTAGTACAAAGGCTAATAACTAATGAAAACAGCTAGCCTGGCTCTGTTCAAAGATAACAAAATCAGCCTAAAGCTCAATAATTAACATGTTAGATCTTGTTTGTTTAATCCATACAAAAACTGAAGCGTAAAAACGACACATTGTGGTTTTATGGGAAATTACATTCCAGACAATTTCTTGGCCAGGTGCAGTGGCGTCTCCACTGGTTGCCTGGCAACCTCATGGTGACAAAAGGCTAGCTGTTTCCCCCCTGTTACCAGTCTTTGTGCTAAGCTAAGCTAACCCAGCTACTGGTGGTAGCTTCTAATGTAGCGTAAAGATATGACAGTGGTATCAATCTTCCCATCCAACTCTTGGCAAGATAGCAAATAAATAAATTTCCCAAAATGTTGAACTATTTCTTCAAGTTAGCTCAAAGTGCTTTCAGCCAAAACCCTCGTATATGGCATATTTCCTAATTATAGGAAATATAGGTATGTTAGGTATGGCGGAGCGGCTGTGGCTCAGGAGGTAGAGCGGGCTGTCCATGTGTCGAAGTGTCCTTGAGCAAGACACTGAACCCCGAGTTGCTCCCGATGGGCAGGCTAGCGCCTTGCATGGCAGCTCTGCCTCCGTCAGTGTGTGAGGGTGTGTGTGAATGGGTGAATGAGCGGCAACATTGTAAAGCGCTTTGTCCAGTAATGTAGAAAAGCGCTATATAAATGCAGTGCATTTACTATTTACATCCTCGACTTGTGTGAATCATATTGTAATAGGTTGAGTGCTGTTTGGAGGTTAATGTTAATTTCATGACTAATCTGGGCCCCTAGAATGCTGGCTAACTCCATTCAATCCATGGTCACTTAAAGAATATTATTTTTATATAAAAATGAAATCACCAGTACATAATGCAGTGCAGCATAATTCTATGTCTTATTCCCACTGGCTAGTTCAAACCTTTTGCCCACAGCTTGAGTGGCCAAAAGTGCTTGCGAAATGATTTCACTTCCCCATTTATCTCGTGTGAAACAAAGGATGGCCTTAGCTGAATTTTCCTTACAAACTCTTAACAGAATGAGCCTGACATCAATATAGTGTGATGTTTATCTTTTTCAAGTTTGTGGAATATGACACAAAGAAATATCTGATGGTTATTTAAGATAAAAATGTGTTGTATGTAACATGAAATAACAATGACTTAAACAGCTGAGAGAGAATTTATTTCTGACTGTACTTCACTCCTTTGCTCACAAGATGGCAGTTGAAGATGACATTTTCTCTGCATTAAAGCACAGAGGCTGCTTGGTAGGCTTACATGAACAGCTCCTGATAGTCTATTACTGAGAAACTTGATGGCGCAAATTCAGATTCTTGGCTGTGAAAATACAAATGGGCAGAAAATAAACAAATAAAAGATTCCACATTAGTGACATTATATCTTAAGCTATAACTTTAAACTATAAGAAAATGAAAATAAACAAAAATAAAATTCTGAAAATTCTGTCAGTATTGGCCTTGATATGACATGATTTATCAGCTTCATTTAAAATCCTATCCTTTTCTAAGATAATAAGAACAAACAAAAATAAATATTGTTAAGTAGAAATCCCTGCCAGTACAATTCTTATTACATAAAATGACTTTTTTTGTGTTCTTGTTGATTTCAAATAGAGTGACATTCTTGAACACTCCCCAACTGAAACACTAGAATACATCCTGTTTGCATCGGTGCACATACTGCAGGCCCACATCTGCATATGAACGTGGACACACGCCAACACACAAACAAACAGACACACACATGCCCTCACACTCATACGCACAAACATGCTGTGTACAAACCAAAAGTGAGTTCTCACAGACAGGAAATGATGTCAGTTCTTGTCTCCAAGGAGATGGAGGCAGTTGCTAAGATACTGTGACACTAGGATTTTTCTCTCTATTTTCTCTCCCTCTCTGTGTCTCTAACCCGCGCACACACATACACACACAGGGATGTCACCATGAATAACTCGAAACTCTCCCTTGTATCTCTCTTATTCTCATGCACAGATGGCAATGAGCACCAATCCAACTTTTTTTCAGTTACATTTCTAAAAATAACCACCAAAAATATCACTTTGTTCACAATCCCAATTGGACGCTTGGGGCCATTAAACAGATCACTAATGCTCCTCACCCAAATCTAGCATCAGTGCTACTGCTACAAAAATTATCCACATGCTTAATCTTTGCTTTGAACTGTGTGCAATTACTCAACCACCCACTTCCAGAGTGGTGAGGCCTGTAGCTAGTATCCCGAAACAATGGAAGTGATGGATGTGTATCAGCACCCCTCCAAAGCTTCCTCACAGTGTGAGCTGCACCTCTCTAGTGCTATCAGCATGCCACATATGTCTTGGCACTAGCATGTTGCTGCCAAATCCTCTTCGCCCTCCCCTTCTCCTCCCCTGTGGCTCCTAACACAGCATTAAGAGTTTATGGGGTTTGGGTTGTATTGGAAATGCCATGCACTCGTCCTCTGGATAGTGGGATTAGCTCTTTCCGCTGTATTTCTACTCCAAGAGCCTTCCTGTACTGATGACACAAGCAATACAGCGATGAGTGTTTGTTCATTTACTGTGCACAAATGCATGTCCCTCTCCCTCCCTCCACTCTATCGCTCCCACACACGCGCGCGCGCTCAAGGGTGCCTGCACACACACAAGCGTACCATACATGCATAAGGGGGATATCAGATTCAATGTGCAATGACACAGTGAGGACATAGAGTGGAGAGAGGGGGAAGGAAGGAGAGCGGAGGCACAGGGTGGGTTTGGCATGGGCGACGTGGAATCATTTTAAATGGCGCGGGGGTTGGAAGGCAAAAAGATGTACAGAGAGAGGAGACGACGAGAGTGGCAGGAAAAGCACTGAAAGGCAGCCAGGGTCGGGCGAGAGACTGGATGTGGGCTAAGATTTCAGCATGAGTGATAGGGAATGAGGGAAGAGGGAGAAAGAGGGAAAGGAGGAATATCCTCTGCACCACTGTGTGACTGGAAATTTAATAGAGGGAGCGAGATAGAGGGAGAAAGAGAGGGAAGGAGAGAGAGGTAGATGGGGTGGGTGAGAGAGAGGAGAGAGAGAGAGGCAGAGGAGGGGGAGGGGAGAGGAAGAGAGAGGCAAAAGGCACAGAGACCTCATTGCTGTGCAGCTTTCAGCAAAAGCTAGTGGTCGTGAACAATGCTCACTACGGCATTCACAGAGAGGGAGGGGAGGAGCAAGGGAGAGGTAGAGGGTGAGGGTGGGAGAGAGATGGAGAGGAGGAGAGAGAGTATATATCTTGGGGGTCTTTCTGAAGCATAACTGGCCTTCTCTGTCCTTTGACCTTTAGTGTGAGCTGAGACAGAGCAAAGATGTACTGAGATTTATTTTTACCTACAAACTAGTCTTTGGTGGATACAAAGCTATACGAAGGGCGCTTCTCTTCTGCACAAATTTTGGACTGAAATAAACGCTACCCACCCTGTGAAGGGGATAATGATGATAGGAGCTAAAGCACTTGACACGTGTGGACACACACATGACAAAGATCAATATGGGGAGGCCACTTAGAGAGAAAGACTGGCATCTCTTTACTGGCTAAAGCTTTCTTTATTGGCTAATAACCTGCTGACATTCTTTTCAATTTACTAATTAAAAGGTGCAGCAGTCCACCAGTAGCCTACTAAACTCTGGAACCTGCTCTCAAAATCCTTCCTATGCACTTTTTCAGGGTTCAGAAGTATCTGAAGATATGGGTTTTATAATGTGCAAAACCTCACAGAGCTGCAGAGCGTTTGCTCTCCAAGTCTGGATGCTGATAGCAAGTAATAGTGGTGGTGGCGTCCATATACAGCTTTAAATCCACCACTGAGAACTGCTTTAGGAGAAAAAAAAATACTCATATGCAAAGACTGCAGAAAACAAACCTCATTAGTTTGCTAGATTTAATCTTAGCTGGCCATTACTGAAATGCATGTGCTAGCACTGCACATTCATTATAAATATGGACATTAGTAGGCCTACAAAACTTTTTAAGACTCAATGGACCAGAAATGTTTCGTACTGCAGATGTTTTGGTCTATTGGTTGAACAGTAAACAGGTGTCTATTACATGCTGATAAACACTGAAAACTGACTGAAAACGCTTGAAAACAGAATTAGGAGAAACTTGGTGACTCAATTTATCCTGCTGATCATTCAGTGCTGCTGAGTCATATTAACAAATATGACTACATGGTCATTACATGCTTAGAGCTTATGTTGCACCGATGATCTTAAACAAATCTGCAGACTAAAACAAACCAAACAGACTACAGTGAACCTTACAACATCCAGCCCTAGATGCAGAGTTTAAAGGTTTAAATCATCTAAAGGACGCAGGTACATCTATGAGTATAGTTGGTCCTTCATCTATTCTTCTAATGCTGTCTTAGTGGGATTCAGACTGGAACATACGGAATGTGCGTAAAGAGCCGCTTATGCTGGACGCAAAATGCTCTGCCCACCGGGCGCCGTCGCGTTTGCTGCCTGCGTTCCTCTCCAAGGATGATAAGGCGCATGGATGCACTCGTCCCAGACCTCGTTCCCTAAATGTGATCATACTAACATCATTTTCTCCAACGACCCTTAATCTGATCTCTGTTTTTTTTTTCCCCCCCGTGTGTGTGTGGATTGTGTTCATCTTTAACCTGCCATCACTGTAGCCCCCCGCGTTGCGTTGGCGCTGCGGAATAGCCTACAAGAACAAGAGCCAGCTCACAGCCGTGGAAACAAGCGAATCAATTTAGGGAAGAGAAAAGGAGAGATAGATAGCGAGGCTGGAAAACTGACGATCGGGAGAAGGGACGAGGGGAGAGAAAACATCGACCTTACGCCGCAGCCGCCGAAACATTAAGGTACGTGTATATTGGTTGTACAGGTAGAAGGGACTGAAATGGCCGGCGTAATTATTGCATTTGTTACCTAATCTGCATGGATGCTGAAATCACTCACCAGATGACAAAAATTGAATAATGAAACGTGCAAAGGCTTCACAGATGCATCATAATTTAAGTAAATAATTAAGATCAGCAAAAGATACAGTCAGCGTCGATGTCAGCTGAATAAAGCTGTGGTAGTCCTTGCAAATGTATTTAAATAACATGGTTCCTTATGTAAGCTCGAGCGTTTCACACGTCCACACATATTATTTCCCCCCAAAAAACATACTGAGCCTATGGATTATTTTTGGGTGCAGTCATGTTGTCATTACCCTGAAGAGAGAATGGATGCAAGCCATTTTGTAATGCAGCATGTGCAGAATTAGGCCTATTCAGAATTTCAATTGCGTTCCCGAGAAGGTGCGCCGTAGTGAGCGCAGCTGCATAGATGAATAAGGCCATTCTGTTGAATTGTAGGAGATATTATGCTAGAGGCTATATGATGAGGAGAGATTGCAGATTAGAGGATGCCACTGCAGGAGAAATAGTCAGGTTATGGCTCTTTTTTTTTGGTTGCTTTTTTCATGGGTTGATATGAGAGAAATGGGAAAATATAATTGTCATCAGTTGAAAGATGATAAAATATTTGGCATAAACCTGCAATTTTCTCTCCCTAAAAGCTGTGGTTGTCACTATACTGATGAAATGCGTCCCATCCTACCCTGATTCCCACGTCCTGAATCAATCTAGTGTTGTCATAGTTACAGCAGATGATGTTGGCCCTGCTGCACCTGTGTCGCTTTGTGTTCATCCAGACCATCTGTAAATACATGAGGTCTAATTGGGCCTTGTGTAGGCATACAGGAAACATCCCACAGCCCAGAGCCTCGGTGTTTATTGAAAACAACACCACGATTTTTGCCTCTTCATAAACCTTAATGACTCTGTTGTGGAGAGCAGGGCATTGATACAATCAGGCGCTTACGATGATGTGATTGGTTTGTAGCAATTGGTCAGCAGCTTGCAGCTAATTTGTCTTTTCACGACTGAGCGCTTTCTCAGGCCTGATCGAATAATCAATATCTACATGGTTGCAATCTGCTCTTGACATGGAAAAACGGCAAAGATCAAGAAAGAGAAATACCTGTGAGTGAAATTGGTCAGAAAAAATACAATATAGCTGATGTTTGAACTGTGTCATAAGCCTAAAGAAAACACATTTTGCACAAGGATGAGGATGAAGGCCACTGGCGAAGGAATTGGCCCTCAGATGAGTCAAGGTGTAATATTCTAGAAAAAAAAGATCATCATCGGTGGATGCTGTTGTTCTTGTGCTCTCATGTGGTGGAGAACTTGAAGATGGGAGGTCAAGGCAACAGGCGTCCTGCTAGCAGATTCAAGGTCTCTCCCTTAATACAATTTTACCCTGTGTGGTGTTTTATGTAGATTGTTTTTACAGTCTCTCCCTTGTGACTTTTGCCACCTAATGCAAAGAAAAATGTAGCTCAATTCCTTCAGTTTGTACTTCTTCAGTGTTATTTTAAGAAGAAAATACATCAAGCAACTTATTGTTGACTGCTGCCAAAGGCTTTTGTCTGAAGGGAAATGCATCTTTCCTGTAATGATGCAATGAACGAAACACTATTTTGCATTTTTGCTTCTTTTTTTTTTTAAACCAAAAGCAGAATATTTTTGCTGAATGCAACTGCTCATCTCTTACATTTACAATTGTGGAAAACAAACTTCTCCATCACCATATTTGTACATTTCATGAATTGTGGAATGGCATTATTGAAATCACATTCATCTGCTAATATTTTCAAGATGGCCCCATCCAAAAGAAGAGGAAAAGAAAAGAAAAAAGGGAAAGCACCACCCTAACAGTGCATATAATGAAGTTCCAGTGTATGAAACACTGCATGAAAAACAAACTGTTTTGAGAGCAAATTCTTTGACCAAAATATTAATGATGTTGTGTTTTGATGCTTCCATGAATCATGTTCTGTTGAGCTAATCATTGCAACTATCAAACCACCATTCTGAGTCAGACACAATTCTGACGTCTGGGAGAGACACTGAAACACTTTTTTTTCCAACTCAGTCAAATTACTGAAATGCATAATTACCTGCTGGATGAGGATGAGAAGGAGAATCTTTAAGGAAGGACAGCAGTGTAAAGAACACCATAATGAGCAGTGCTGCAAAGGGGGTGCATACAGTAACATTCAGGTTCAGCATTTGTATTCATAAATCTACATTCATTATTAGAGATGGATAATGTGTTGTTATTTCACTGTGGCAGTTACAGTTAGGACGCTTGTGGATAGGGATGTGTGAATATCTGTGTGTGTGTGAGAGAGAGTCTGTGGGTTGTGCAGAGCATCTGAAAAAGTCTATTTTTAGCAAACACTCCCTTATGAGCTTTCTTAATAGCTGCTTTAAGAGTTCTCAAAGCTATGTTTTTAATAAAGACTAATGTTGACCTAATCCTCAGACCTTGTGGATATTAAGATTCATGGCAAATTTGTTCCCTCTGTTGTGACATTGAAGGCCGAGGTTCAACTGTGTGCTTTCTCAGGTTTCTCTACACTTAGGCAAATATATATTTTCATATACAAAACTGGATTTTCTCAGTTTTTGTTCCTCTAGATAAAGGTATCTACTGAATAAAAGATTGTAGATTTTATATCTGGCGTAACACCAAATGCTGTGAAGGGAATAAAGCTTAAGCTTTAAGTCAAATATAAGTTGATTTAGACCATGAAGGTGCTGCTGATCAGTTTTGAACAGCAAATGTTCATCAAGCTCAGCTAAACACAGTAATGTGGAATAGGGCACTGGACAGTAAAAACACAAGATGGTGAGTGAGCAGGTTGCCACAGCAACCGTGTTTCTAGGAGCGCATGCATCGTCGCTGCATATGAGGAGATGCTAAGGACTGGCATGGAACCTTTTAAAAAATAACCTATTTAACAGAGAGTAAAAATATTTGGAAAATGTATCCAAGTGTTATCTTATATGAAACATCAATAATGGTAACACAGTGGTCCTACAAGTGACAAGTAACAAAGATCTTATTTGTTTTCAACAGACAACACAGGCTTGTGACTGCTAGAGTCACAGCGTCAAGCATAATGTGCTTGAGAAAACAATGAACACTTTCTTTTTGGTCTAATCATTGTAAGAGAAACAACCCAACCTTTTCTAAATTTAGTGAGTCTGCTGATGCTCGCAGCCATTTCTGTTTCAAGAAATATGTGATACTCTCTTCACCAAAGAGAATCGAATACACATTTATGTAATGAGAAAGCCATACAAGTATTTTGCACCATCTTTTTGTCTTTGTTCACAATCTTGTTGTCATTTTCATGTTTGGTTCATCAACTTTAGTGGTTGGAGATCTTGTCTGATTGTGTGCTGCTTATTGTACACAGCATGTGCATTGCAGTAAAATTTCAGGAGTCAATAATCATTCCTTCATATCTTAATTGCTAAATTACTGCTGCTGCCTCATGATGGATTGCATGAATCTCTGCATTAACCTTAGGTCTAGATGAGTCCCGCCGGCAGTTGTAATTGCATTCAACAACCTTGCATTCTTTCAAATGTGAGACTCTATTTCTGTCAGTATGTATCTGACTAGAAGTATACCAGTATCATAAAGTGGATGATGAGACTGTCATCGTAATGGGTCTGCTGCAGCACTTGTGACCTATCTTGAGGTTTTAGAATTTTGTGGCCATTTCAGACCATGACCCAGATGTTAAGTTCAACCTATGAAGAAAATGGCAGCTGACTCACCAGTTAGACTACAGGCCACAACTTGAGTGCCACCTCTTTAGAAAAGAAAGCCTGACCTCATACACTCTGGCGACAGAGCATTGTAATATTTTAAGATTTAAATTCAGTCCTGTGAATACATGCATGTGCTAGGGTAATATCTTAAAGCTACTACACTGTGCACTTACTTGACCTCCTTCCTCTCTCTCCTTTTCTCTCTTCCCCCTACAGTGAGAAGCAACAGCCTCTACAGAGACAACACTTTCAAGAGCAAATCCTCCCCCAAATTTGATTTCTATTCTAAAAATTGTCATGGGAACAAAAAATACAGGGTTCCTTAAAATGACATGTTGAAAAGAACAAGGTGTTTGATAGTTAAAGAAGCATGAGCAAAGTAAAATAAGAACCCATTAATGATAAATAGAGTATTTAACATAACATTACTTTTTCCTCTCAATTTTTAAAGTGACTGCTTGAAGGAGAAAAAAAACAGAATAAGAGCATACAATATGAACATCAAGACAGACAATTAAATTCCCTTGTTTGGAGGTGACTTATCAACATCATAGCAATAGGGGTGGGTCATGACTCAGTTGCCATGCGTGTTGTCATGGTGACCAGCCCCTGTACCCCTTCCCCCCTCCTCTGGTTGGTCCAGCTTTTGTTGTGGCTTCACAACCATGGACCTCAGCTGACAGAGGCAGCACCCCCCTGCCCCTCCCTTTGTACCTGCTCCAATCAGGCTAGCCGTGTCATCTGTACAAGGAAGAGTTTAGATCAAGTCCCAGACAGTATTTCAGAGAACACAAGATACCTCAATCTACAAGAGAACACAATTCAGGTAAATATGGCTTCATCTACAAGCAGACCATACATTTGAATATATTTTGACAGCAGTATTTCTGATATTGCTACAACATGCCTCCATGTGTTTGTTTCCACACCAGGTGATCAAGTCTGACACATTTAAGCACCTGCGGCATTTGGAAATCCTCCAGCTCTCCAAGAACCACATCCGGCAAATTGAGGTGGGAGCTTTCAATGGCCTTCCCAACCTCAACACACTGGAGCTTTTTGACAACCGTCTCACAGTGGTGCCGTCACAAGCCTTTGAGTACCTCAGTAAGCTAAGGGAACTATGGCTACGAAACAACCCCATCGAGACACTGCCGGCATTTGCCTTTCACCGTGTTCCCTCTTTACGCCGTCTCGATCTAGGGGAACTCAGGAAGCTGGATTTCATCTCAGAGGCTGCCTTTGAAGGTCTGGTCAACTTACGCTTCTTGAATCTTGGCATGTGCGGCTTGAAGGACATCCCTAACCTCACCCCACTAGTACGACTAGAGGAGTTGGAGCTGTCAGGGAACCAGCTGGGGATAGTCAGGCCTGGATCATTCCAGGGCCTTGTGTCACTTCGCAAGCTGTGGCTAATGCACTCTAGGGTGTCAGTCATTGAACGCAATGCTTTTGATGACCTCAAAAACTTGGAGGAGCTCAACCTCTCCCACAATTCCCTGCATTCCCTGCCACATGACCTCTTCACCCCTTTGCACCAGTTGGAGAGGGTACATCTCAACCATAACCCTTGGGTGTGTAACTGTGATGTTCTGTGGCTTAGCTGGTGGCTGAAGGAAACAGTTCCCAGCAACACCACATGTTGTGCTCGCTGCCATGCGCCCCCAGGTCTGAAGGGCAAGTACATTGGGGAACTAGACCAGAGCCACTTTACCTGCTATGCCCCAGTGATTGTTGAGCCACCCACTGACCTCAATGTCACTGAGGGCATGGCTGCTGAGCTGAAATGTCGTACTGGAACCTCGATGACCTCTGTGAATTGGTTCACTCCAAATGGCACTCTGATGACCCACGGATCATACCGAGTTAGGATCTCAGTGCTTCATGACGGAACACTCAACTTCACAAATGTGACCGTGCAGGACACTGGGCAGTACACTTGCATGGTAACCAACTCCGCTGGAAACACCACTGCAACCGCCGTGCTCAATGTGTCGGCTTCAGACCCCAGCAACAGCTACAGCTATTTCACCACTGTCACTGTGGAAACAGTAGAGACAGTAAGAGGAGATGAGGAGAACTCAGCAAGACAGTATATTAACGAGACCTTCATAGATTTCCCTAATCCTACTGTTCAAAGAGGGGTGTTAGAGGGCCGACCTGGCATCACTATATCGCCTTCTCTCTCCTCTCTCTCTTCACTGTCCCCACGAGCCAACAGAGCCACCGAAAATGCAGTGACTGTGTCCATAATGGATGTAACTAACATTCCAGGCCTGGATGATGTAATGAAAACAACTAAGATCATCATCGGTTGCTTCGTGGCCATTACCTTTATGGCAGCTGTAATGTTGGTGGTCTTCTATAAACTCCGGAAGCAGCACCAGCTACACAAGCACCACGGCCCTGCCAGAGCCATTGAAATTGTCAATGTAGAAGATGAGATTGGAGCTGGGGCGGGGAGTGGCATCTCAGGTGGTTCAACAATGAATTCTGGCGGTGGTGGAGAAGGAACCCTAAGGATACATCATCCAGAAATAGTCAACCTTCCCAACATTGGCCGTACAGATACTCTCAACCATTACTACAAGACCCATCATTTCAACAACAATGTAATGGGTCTTAGTATTGGCCCTGAAGGGATGGGACCAGGAGGCATCCTCAATAACAAGAACCAGCAATGCCAGGATATCCCCATCTCCTGTACCTCAGTCCCAATCTCTACATCTAATTTGCTCACCACATCAGGCAATGGCACCAACACCAACCCCAGTTCTATGTCCCCACCGCTGCCGATGTCTCTCCCCATGCCTACCATGGGCTTACATGGATCGATCAAGGGTTTCATGGGCCAAAACCAGAATCCCCAAATGGAGCCTCTTCTCTTCAAGGGGAGCTCGAAGGAAAACGTCCAAGAGACTCAGATCTAAAAACAAAGACGAGAGTATAGAGAGAGAGTGAGCAAGAGTCGGAGACAGAGAGGGGATTGATGTTGGGTTTATGCGCGGAATGATTAGACACTAGAGTGCATTGACATTACACCAGGAGAGAGGATAGACTGACACGGCAATACACAAACACATAGACTTATCCGTGACAGTGTACTGAGCCAAGGATTACCACAATGGGCCACTTGTGTTTGTAGTAACGATCATGGCCATGGAGATCAAGGAATGGACATTGCTACAATGTAAATCTGTGCCAAAGCAAATGTTTTTTGCAGTTTCTACAAGCTGTGTTCTCATAGGGAAAAACTAGCCTTTCAGAGTAATCAGTCCCCAAGTCGTTGTTGGCCATCAGAGATGAAAGACATGCACAGCACTCACCACACTGAAGATCGGAGATATTACAGAACAAGAGACATTTTTCTTCCACACAAAACACAAGCCACACTCTCTCTCAAGTGACTCAATAGACTCCCTCAAGGTGACAATTATGTAGGCATACATAGATGGACAAAAAGGTACAGTGCAGTACAAACTACTGTGAAAAATCCACAAATTATATAAATATATTTTCATTTAAATATGTATCATTGCAGACTCCGATGCAGAGATATTTTGGGGTGGATGTATAAGCTGGTATAGTTTGTTTCTTTGTGAATAATCAGGGGCGGTGATAGTGGAGGTTGGTTATGATACATGTTTTAAGTTTGGCTACTTCTCAGAAACATAAGGGCTCAATTGCAACACTCATTGTGAATCTTTGAATTGGCTTTGTGACATAAAGTCCATTTAGGTTGTAGAACAGTAAATGCAGATCTCTGTTTGACAAACTTTTTTCTGTTGCTTCAGTAGTAATCATTACAAACTTTTGTGTTCTGAGAGTGTATTATGTATTTTGTAAAAGCCAGCTACTTGGTATTTGAATTGACAATTCTGATACATAAATGCCAGCATCAAATAATGATAAAACGATGTTCCACAAACACGGAAAGGTAATCCAATGCAAAGACCTGTATGGGTAAAATAAAGTGTTGACAATGTGTTATTTGAATCAGATCAGTAGCCAGATATTTGCTTTTAGACAGGAATTTGATATGACCTCCTTGCTCATGGTTACCATAATCATGCCATAAAATGCTGTCATAAGGATGATTAGACATCTATCTGCAGCAGCATTCAAGAAGGGATTAAACATCCATCTTAGGATGATTGGAATGAATGGAAATGTACAGTATATTAATAATAATAATGTCTGGTTGTATGACAATTGTAAGATCCACATTTTTACAGTGTAACTTTCATATGTTAAATGCCATTTACGCTTCTTGCGTTTCAACTATGTATTTCTTTATTTTTGTTAGTTTGATATAATGTGTACAGTTGTCTAGCCATGTATCATTACGTGTGAAATAAATCAATCATATATTGGGTTGTGGCTGGTCAATATGGCAACCACATAAGTAAAGAGTGAGACATTATGCAGGCCCCTGTGCTAAACCCGGATTGAATGTATGGTTTGTGGTTTAGCCATTAGTCATCCTGTTAATGATAGGTGCCATCTGCTCTATTAACATGTTCAGACAGGCTTTTAGTCACTCTCCTATAGATGTTCTGCAGACACTACTGGTTTTGCAAAATGAGTGTTTTTAACAGAAGTAGATGATCTTATTCTTAATGAAGGCACTTTTGTCTGAAATTAGCCCTCAGTATGCTTCTCCCATGGTGATTCTTTCATGCTCGTTTGGAAACGGTTTGAAATGGGAAGAAGGTTTTATGAAAGAAATATATTGAATAAATTACCTTCTTTGGATAACAGACTGTATTTATCAAGCAGGAACCTAAAATGTTTGTTGCAATTGAGCACAAACTGGACATGTGACCAGTTGTTCCAGATAAATGTACCTGAGATAGTATTATCAACAAAACCATATCAACAAGGTTTTCGACTGTACTGTAATGCAGCTCTGTATGTGATTTTGCTGGGGTTTTTTTGTTGCATATACAGTATATTTAGGAGCTGTTTTCTGTGAGTGATGATGGTTTTTCTTATCAGCAATGAGCCCATACTTAATGGAAGAAAAGGAACACTGAGGAGTAGGAATAATGGTGATGATAATATGAGTGATGATATCAGACAACACCCACCCAGATTGTACTGTCACAGAGGTTAATCCATGAAAGGAACATCTTCTACATCAGTGCATACTACGTTCATCCTGTTCAATGCTTAACATCTAAGAGATCTTTTAAAATATGTCTGGTTATACCTACAACACCACATGTAAACTGATTGATCAAATAACTCAGGTTGTCTAAATTGCAGCCATGTATTTTCTCAACTTGATGTTAGTGTTTTTGGTCGTGAATCTCATTCAAAACCATAGTAAATGTAAATGTGCTGCCACCCCACAGACAGATCTAGTGGGCAGGGTTCAACTGTAGCCCCACAGAGACACAAATAGAATATAAATGAAGGCTAAAGACACGACATATGGCCGCTCCCTTGATGTGCTACATTTGGTGGCTCTGCTGTCAGATTTCAAAGAGCATACTAGATACCTCCTTGTGTGCTGTGTGTGAGGGTACATACCTGCATGTTAACCGTGGAACAAATCTTCTTACCTGAACGCTACTGTAGCAGTGTTTTATTGTGATGGTGACTCACCTAATCAGCACAGAAATGTTCCTTTCATACCTCTAAATATCTGTAACATGCAACATGCACACTTATCATCATTATTATGAACATTTGGAGGAAATGCAGAAGGGCTTTGTTGCATCTTAGTATAGTGGCTGCCATTGTACATATAGAGCTTGATGCGATTGAAAAGGAGGCTCATTCTACAGCAGTAATGTTAACAAATGTATGACCCCTTTTAACGAAGATCACAAGCTTTAGACTCGAATCTGAATATGTGCATTTTGGGCAACTGTACCTCACTGTATTATATGGTGGTGAATTGATGCAATTTGGCTACAGATGGAGTACTGGCATATGTGTATCCTCTGCACCATCCGTTGCTTTCAATGGATGCTTCAGCCCAGATGACATTTCTTGGTTTGTCGGAAGCAAAACTCCTTAATGAAATGGATTATCATATCTGAGACACCAAATTGCAAGACAAGAAAATGGACTGACCTTTTGGTCCTTTAAAGGTAAGCTGTTCTGTTTGATAAAACAATATAAAAATAACCTGGATCTGTTTTGAAAGCTTTTTAAAAAGAGAGAGAGAGAACAGTGTTAAGCTCTAGAAAAAAACTAGATCTCTTTAATACAAAATAATGATTGAAAAAAAATGTCATTTTGTGTTTGTTTTTTTTTCTTTTTTCATTTCCAGTTGTTGGTTGTATCTCGGTATGTGATATTATCAATTTGGGTCTTTATGTATTGTCATTAAATGTGATTTTTTTCATGCATTCATCCAGGTACACAGTGTGGCAGAAGAGTGTATTTCTTCAATTATAGCAAAATCAACATGTGCTGTACTCGCACTTCAATGACTGTCATACAATGACTGAGAGGTATATTATTTCACTGTTTGCTACTTCTGTGACTTCAATTTTACGCCCGCTGTAAGGAGTTATTCTGCTATTAGAAACTTATACCACTTTCATACTTTGTTGTGATTTCATCCTTCAGAGCACCACAACTAACTAAATGAGAAATGAGTTAACAAGTTTAACATGATGATGTTTCAAATAAGTTATTGCGTGAACTTTTATAAAACAAAATGAAAAAAAGTCTGAACAATAATTGTGTTTACACTGTATTTTGTTACTTCCTTTATTTTATTTTATTTTTTTTTGCTTTTCACACTTTAACACATTTTCAGAATAAGGTTATGGTTTCACACAATGGCCCCTTGTATTCCTGCTATGTGCACAATTATATTGTAACAGCTGGTAGCTTGTTACATTAAGGTCCATGCTGTACATTACACCAAATGTCACAATACAGAATTCTAAAAAGTGCCAGCAGCTAAGAAACTGTCAAACAATAGAAACATTGCAGATGTTGTAAATACATAAAACTGATTTCTTGAGCTGTACATATCTGTAATCATGAAAAATGATTAATTGACTTTATTAAAGAACAACACAAATTTCTAAAATGGTATTATAACGTTAGAGGTGGGCTCATAATTTTCTAGGAATAAAAACATTTAACTGATCTATTAGTCTTTGCTGATTGAAATCCTAATAACAAATTAGTTGACTAATTGATTAAGAGGGGAGGCTGTAGAAGTACAGTCACATTAATCTAACAAATTCAACACAACACTACTACCGTCCTGTAATCACTACAACATGGCAACCACCTTAATAAATCAAATGGTCCATCATGTTACATTAGCGTAATTGTACATTAACTCGCACTGCCATTTTTTATTATTTGCTCGTTGTGTATTTGCAAATCTGACAAATAGTTAAAAGGAAAAGGAGAACAAACAAACAAATCTGTTCCTTTTAGTCAACAGTTACACATTTTCCATGCCAGGGTAGGTGTAAAAGCAACAAGATTGGGTTATGTTGCTGGCATCTCCAGATGAAGTGGACTAACTTATTTTTATGCTTAGGCTAAGAAGGTGCAAGGCACTGGGGCTTCTATACATAATTATCACCAGTTTTTATGTTGAAAACGCTGACAAAATTGAGCTCAATTCCTTTGCTTGACCATGTTGTATTCTGCCCTTCAGTTCATCTGCATGTTCCAGACTTGATATTTTTAAACTTATTTTGAACCCCGAGGTGAGGTGAAATTGTATAGACTATCACAGATGTCCACAGCGCAGTACAAGTCCAACCCACATTACGAAACAACAACCTCAAGGGATTCATGTAATAACAAATGCATCAGCCATGAACCATGACAGCGAATTTGAATTATATGTTTAGATAAAATGTTTGGGCCTTACAGCAGAGAGATTGTATTTGAAATGTCTTAGGGGGGACTATGCAAAATAATTTTCTTGAATGTAATTGTACTTGGCTTGTACTCTGGTCTCTAGAGATCTCAGTCCCCATGAGACTTCTTGGACATAGTGTTAAAGGCCTGTACTGAAATAGCAACAGAAAAGACAGCTATGGTATATCCTGGTTACATTGTAGTATTTTCTGAAGACTGTAACCCACAGCAAAGGAAAGATATCAAACCAAATGTTCTGTAGCACCTTGAGGTGACTAATTTTCAAGCAGATTATTCATATCTGTGTTTTGCAGCTTTTTGCTCTTTCTCAGCTTGTGTTAATAGCGAGCAAAACTTGAATTTGTCTTTTTCCTGCTATGTTTGAAAAGGGTAACGCTAACATGAAGTGGGGGGTGTGAAGTGAGCAAAGAGTGTGTATGCAGCAGAAAAGAATACATTAATATGCACTAAAGATGAAAGAGAAATGCTCAAATGCAAATACATTTAGAGCATTCTGTGATCTTGGCATGAGTATGATGTGATGGAGTAGGTTCATTTTGAACTAGAAACGGTAGGATTTCAAAATGCCACTTTCAGCTTTTGCAGCATAAAGCAACCATATCCATGGGAGCTATGTTTATCAACAGAAATTCCCACTTGTAATTCCAGACGATGTAGTGTATTAAAAAGAAAAGAGGAAAACCTGATTCTGTTTGGAAAATGTAACACTCCCCCTGTACTGTACATCGACATCTCCCTTTGCGCGTTTATGGTGCAGTCTTTTTCTAGAAATCCACTGTGCCTGCGCTATCCTATCCTTTTCCCTATGCTGTCTTTTTCTTTCAAATTCAATAACCTCCCAGCTGTGTGTTTCTCCAGGGATTCCCCAGCTCCCCTGGCCCACAGACAGACTGCAGAGTCTGTGGGGAACCTGACACAACATAAACTCCACTGTGAAGCAGAGGTGTCAGAGTCTGTGGGCTGCATCTCTGCTGATCGAGGAACCATGAAAATGTGAAAGCCTTTTATTTCTTCACACTTTAAAGGCTGCAGCGAAAAACACATGTGTTTAACACGAGCGAGGTGTGTTCGATACGGCTGTGTGGGCTGCAGCCACAGCAAAAAAACTAAGTATAGATTCTGTGGCCTATTTAGGCATTGTTTATATGAGAATGGACTACACAGAACCGTTAGTAGGCTTAGCTCGGACCGAGAATCCAAAGTATTATGGAAAGTATGGGGAAAAGATGACAGTGACCCAGTTGGACTTAATTTGTGTAAGATGGATAAAAGGAAACCAGAGGCCTTTTTTATTTTAATTCTGGTCTTTGTTTCAAGATTCAGTTTTTGACTGTTATTACATGAAACTATGTTGGTGAATTATGGGCTTACTACTGTTGTTCTCAGAGGGCTTTCTCATACTGTACTGAACATACTTGGCTTTTGTTTCAGTCTATATTTAGATTCCTTCTCTTCTCCCAGTATCATTAAGAGCCATGCAGCAGATCCTTTGACTTGGGAATATTGTTTCTTTCCCCACCCAAAGGTCTCAATTAATAATCCAGAGAGAGAGAGGATACACTAACATGCTAAAGGGAGGCTATATTGGTAGATATGTAGTGTACTTTGCAAGTACTCAGGAACCCTTGTAACCCCAGACAGTTCTTCACCTCTTTTGGGGATAAAATACTCAACCTGACCACCAAGGCATGTCACCCGGAAAAAAAACACGATGTTTGTTTCTCTTTCCACTAAATGCTGCTGAAGCGGGTGTGGAATAGAGTTGCTGTTGTATATGTGTGTATGGGCTCAGATTGATGATGAATTATGGCAGATTTTCAAATGGCATGTGACATTTTTTTCTCTCGTGCCCATGTACTGTAAGAGCTAATAGTTTTATTTATTCACGTGTGTATTAATGTACATGTTAATATGACATAAGGAAACACATTTTTGCCCTTAAAGTTAATTCAAAATGTAAAAAATGCAGCAAATTTTGGTGAAATTATTTCACAGACTCGAATTTGCTGTAATGGATCAGAGACAAAAATATCTCTCTCGATGCTCAACACTGAAAATCTAAAATACTGTTTAAAAACAAGCGCACAATGGGCTACATTATAATGCTTTCTAATCATATTACATGCTATCAGAAATAACAAAAAAGAAAGGAGTTTTCTATAAATATCCCATCAATATGCTTGTTACACTGTAGGCCTATGGTGGAATATGAGATCTCAAGTAATTACTTTCCTATGAATATTTTGTTTCCAGCATACATTATGAACAGACACTTCCTGTGTAATTACTGGAGGAAGGTATGTAGCAAATTGTTCCCTAGTGCATGCACTCCCACACACAAACACACTTTTCAGGCACTGTGCTGATGTTGTTATTAGATTATTACACTTACTTGAGCATTGATTTACCATAACTGCAGATGGGAGTAATGTTTTTACTTTGCTTGGTTAATGTTGTAATAATTTCTGCTTTTTATGGCACTACAATTATGTAGTAATTTTTACTTACCCTGTTGATGCTTTTATATTCAAATATTTAGCTCTGGCACAATTGTTAAAGGAATAGCTCATCATTTTGGGATATATAGTAATTTGCTCTTTTGCCGAGAGTGAGATGAGGAGATTGATACCTCTTATGTCTGCACGGTAAATATGAAGCTACAGCCAGCAACCGGTTAGCTCCACTTGGAGACCAGCGTCTCTAAAGTTCACAAAGTAACACGTTATACAGTATCTCTTTTGTTTAATCTGTACAGAAAAATTAAGTGTGAAAATGACACATTGTGGAGTCTGGTTGCAACCTCGCAGTGACGACAAGACTGTTCCTGACCAAGAAATAGAAGCCCCCTTTAAAACCACAACCTGTTGTTTCTACATTTCGGATTTTGCATGGATTAAACAAATGAGATATAATGTGTCAATTTGTGAGCATTAGAGGTGCTGGAAGGCATATTTTTTCCCCATGTCCTGTTTTTATGCTAAGCTAAGCTAAAAAGCTGCTGGCTGTAGCTTCATATTTACTGCACAGACACGAGAGTGGTATCAATCTTCTCATTTAACTCTCAGCAAGAAAGCAATTAAGTGTATTTCCTAAAATGTGAAACTATTACTTTAGGTCACTGGATTGGATAATAATTGGATAATCATTGGATAATAAAATCTGCTAAATCTCGTGTCATTAAAATACATTTTTCTATGTGATAGATGAGTGCTCAGGGCTGAATTCAGAGGAAAATCCTTGGCAATAACAAAAAGCAAAAAGGTGGATTTCCTGCTGTTATTTTTATCGCCCTTACTTACTCATATTTTTCTTATTAATATATTTGGGAAAATATGGCTTGACAAAATGCCTCTCAATTATTGAAAAAAACTGCCCTGTCACTCTGTCTGTTTTGGCTTTGCTCTATCCAGGAAGCGATCAGCGCGTGGGATATTTCAATGGACATTGACCAAGAAAAAGGAAATGTATGGAGATTCCTTTCATGGATAACACAATGACATGTGAAGGCAGAACAAACTCATCTTTCCATTTCTCACATCCCCTTCCTCCCATCTTGCTTATTCTCCTTTTGTCCTAAAGAAGGACATTTTTGTCCCATGGGGGATAACAATATTGATGTCAAGAGATGAGTTATTGATTGAGAGGAGAGGACAGGGAAACAGTTGACATGCAGCAGATTACTCCAGGTACCAAAGAGCTTAAGCACTCATGCATGTATGTTGTATGTATGAGGGAATATTCATTTCACTCTAAGCCGATATGTATCTATTGAGTTTTGTACAACATGTCAACCAGACGCGTGTTGAGGGAAAGAGGAGGATGTGGGCGCTCGTCTCCTCTGCAGGCCACATGAGCTTTGCTGCTACAAATCTTTACATGTTGGGAAATTGATGCAACACTGCTTTGTTCTAACGCCTTATGATATATATGCAGAGATAATGAGATTGCGTTATGTCCTGATTGAATAGGATGATGACATCGATATGAAATAGCCCTGGTCTTCAAATGGCTTCTGTGTATATTCCACATAAATACATCTTCTTGTCTAGTGGGTCATTTGACCTGCATTGGTTTGCACTGATTGAATCATTGGAAAATACGCGCACAGCAGTTGCTTATCCCCAAACTGCCTACTATATAGAGATAAACCAGTTTGGTCTGTTTCCTTTGATTCCTAAATGATGCTCAAGAAATTACTGAAATCGGATGCAGGCTCTGCAGAGTTGGTCAATGTCACAGAGAGAAAAAAAAAAGTCAAATGGCTGAGCGGAGACAGTTCTCATGTATCATTTTGTGAAAGATATCAATGACTATAGCAACATACAGAGCAAATAGATTCCCACTGGCAATTATGCAAATGTGGATGTGACATGTGAGTCTGCGCCCAGCATGATGCGGCGAGAGGGGAATTCACCAACTCTTGGCTGCTCTGCCGCTGCTGCTACCATTAGCATTAGCATTGTTCACACATCCCCTCATCTTAGGCGGCTTCCACACCCCTCCCCCCTCCCTCCCCACCACCACCACCATGTCTCCATCCTCCCCTCCTCCTCCTCCCTGCCTGCGTCCTCTCTTTCCTGTTCTCGCTGCGGTGTTGCTATAGCAACGGAGAAATGTGGGAATACCTCCGTCCTTCAGAGCGCGGGAGAGAGGGGGGGAAGAGAGAGAGAGAGAGAGAGAGAGAGAGGCAGGCAGTGGAAGAGGGAGAGGATGGGAGACAGACAGAGAGTGAAGGGGTAGACAGAAGAAGAGACAAGAGGAGAGGAGAGGAGGGAAGGGAAGGAAGTGTGGAAAAGACTGTTAATTAAAAGACAGAGAGCGAGTGGCTGTGACTCACTGCCTGAATGGACACCATTGCCTGTCACTTCGCCCCTGACTCCAAGCGTTTGTCCCCCTCCTCCACCCTCCATTCCCTAGAAGCTATCCTCCCATTGATATTCAGTCTCGGTGATGAAGAAGACGCCACTGTTATCTCTGACTGGAGGGGTGGGTGCCAGTGTGGGTGGGTTCGACTGAGATGGCACGGTGTCGCACAGCCATGGCGTAGCTTCACGCTGGGCCCTACGCACGCCATTTGTTTGACGATCCATGTGTTCTGGATGTCTCCATTTGTAGTGAGGCTGCAGTTTCCATGACAACGCCCGGACTAAAATAGCACCCTGCTTTCCACCCTCTCTCTCTCTGTCTCTCTCTCTCTCTCTCCCCCTCTCTCCCCCTCTCGCTCTCCTCCGCTCACAATACACTCATAACTGTTCATTCCTGATCTTGGGCCTCGTTCTATCAGGCTGAGATGTCCCACACTGCTCATCTCCATTCATCATATGGATTGAAGCACATGAAAGCCCCCCCCCCCACAAACACCATCACCATCATCGCTTTCTCACACACACACACATACATGCGCACACACACAGACACGCGCATCACTTCTCCTCCCACCTCTTATCTCCCATTTTCAGTCTCTCGGTCGCCCTGCAACAGATTCTGTCAACATGCATCAACCTCTGCGTTGCCATGACAACGGTCTTGAAAATCACTGCAATTATTTCAACAAAGACAAAAACACTACAGCCACTTGGGGGAGAGGGAGGAAAAAGGATGGCGTGTGTGTGTTTGTGTTTTATGTTTGTGTGAGTGACAGAGAGAAAGAGAGAGAGAGATGCAGAGTTGTGAGTCTGTGCATGCGTGTTTAGTGACCCTTCAATGAACTAGTGTGTATCAACTGTAGTCTTTTCTGCAGCAATGCTGGCGTGTGTGTGTGTGTGTGTACAGTATGTGTGTGTGTGTGTGTACAGTATGCGTGAGTGTGTGTCCCTTGGCCTCATATGGAGAAACGCCTTTCTTTTTCTCCCCTCAGACCCTTGAGGATGTATATGTTGTTCTGTGGATCAGTGCAGGTGGACTCACTGACCCATGTGCACAGGTGTGTGGTTTTTCAAAGTCAACCTGTACCAGTTACCACATGTGTGCGTTCTTATTCCATTACATTTCGTATTGAATACAATATAAATAAGTTCCGACTAACACGTGCTGAACGTGAATGCATGAGTATCTTTCAAAAGCAGATGGTTTTTATTATGAATACTCTTACTGTAAGTCAAATTAGCTGTTGCTGATACTGTACGGTACTGTACTTGTGCTTAAAGCATAAGGCTGCTGATGTTCTGTATTTTTGTCATTGTAAACAAATACCATGAAAAGATCAAGACCGTGGCTTTCAGCCTCATGTCCATTAGTTCTTGGTGAGCATGTAAATCTTTAAAAACTGGTCACAAATAAATGTTTTTTTTTGAAAAAGGCTAAATAATTTCCTAAAAGAACTGGGCATTGTAGTTTTTACCTAACATTACTCAAACATGAGAAAATAGTGCATTTGTTGGGGACTATTTTCAGCCACAGATTTGGTGCGCCAGTGTCTTGGTGTGCGACTCCTTTATTTCAGGTCAATTACTTTAATGACTAGAACATTTATGTTACACTGACAAGCCACCTCTGTGAATACTGTACTCCGTGTTACTTAGTACAATAGATCTTATCTTACACTTATCAAATATGATGTCAACGCTGTATGGCTCTAAATCTTCACACTCACTAATCCCATTGTATCCCATAAAGCTGCTTTGATACTAACAGATACTTACATGTGTGTCGAGTCAGGAAAACACTCCAGGCCCTGTAATTTTGAGGCCAAACCCACGACGGATGACATAGCAAGTTATAATGAGTGTTTGTGGCCCCGGGGCCAGTGTGTAAGTGTGTACTTGTATGTTTATGCATGTAGGAGTACAATTTGAGAAGCCAGGTGGGTGCTTAACTTAACCCATTTCTTTGTCGGATTGTTACTCCTTAAGAATACATGACTGTGGCTCTACAGTGGAGTTATCCACACTGAGGGGCCAAACATATATTCTTAAGTTCAAAAGCTGACTCAAATATGTCTGCCAGAGGGGGGAGGGGGTGTCTTGTCACTGCACAGCGGGGAATTGGCAGAGACAGTGATTTGGACTCCGGTTGACGATGAAGTAGATTGGGACCAGAACTCCCTGTGGAGAGAGAGAAAGACACGAGGTCAGGTAGGAGGGCTTTAAAAGCACTCCCTCCTTTACTGGAACATGCACTTAATGTCAATCTGGGTAGATTTTGGATGCACAGCAGTTCGCCTCTGTTTGTAACTCGTTTGACTAAAACAGCAAAATGTGTGAACAAGTATGCTGAGGTAAGTATATATGTTCATTTACATGATCTGCTAAATCTTTTTTGACAAGGCATTTTGTTGTACATGTACTCTACTGTATATGACATTGAATCCATATATTCTTAATGAATGTTTAAATCAGGTTGGCATAAATACTGGACAACAGTGTTACAGTATTTTAGAAAAAGATGACCAAACATACATATTTTATATTTTATGATTGATCTAAAAGACGCATTTTGCACAACTGTGCTTGACTAAAAATGTTCAATTTCTTGACATTTTTTCCCTCGTGCAAGCAGGAAACTCTGAACTCTGTGAAGGAGGTATACATCGACAAGCCAAAAAGATGTGGAAGTTCCAAAAAAGTTTTGGCTGTTTATTCCTTCTCTGTTGCATCTGCATGACTGAGTGTCGGGTGCTGAAGTTTGTCGTAGCTGTAAGTTTACTTTTTTTTGTGTGTGTACATAAATAATAATTCCTTTTGAACATAGAATAACAATCACATATTAAGCTGTTTTACAACAGTGTAATCACATGCAAAGGTGTTTATACAACATTACTGACAAGATGTATTTGTTGAATGTTAGAATTTTAACATCATCTGGAAGCCACTTTAGATTACATAAGAGTGACATTACTGCACATTGTTGCTGATTACACTGTATTTTTCTGCTCAGTGAGCATTATTATATTTACACATTTATGTCACAAAGGATTACTATGAGCCTAAACTCCAACAGTGTCAAGCATATCTCTCCCAGACACTGCAGCTTTGTTCATAAACCTCTTTGCATATCTTTCTTTTACACTATGGTGCAATGGTACAATAAAAAGAGAGAATTTAAGGATTTTTAAGTTTTTCCTTATTTTTATCTTCTTAGGTACCTTAACTGTGACCTCATATATTACACTAGTGTGTTTGCCACTTGTCACAAATGACTTACAACATACTGTATGATAATATTTCTATTTTCTGTTACAGTTTACAATTGCATCTATACTGTAGCTCGACAGTTACCATTTTTGCTAAAGTAAGGGTTTGGTTTAATACTTGCTATCTACTAGTTAAATTTTATTGTTAACTGTCTCATTAGTGTGTTTGTTATCTGTATTAAATGTATTTAATTTAATACTATGAATAATGCATACTTATGTTGACCATTTTTGTTTACATTTATTTGAATTCAACTATTTTATTCTGTTTTAGTTTAGTCAAGTTTAGATCGGTTTAATTCAGTTCTTGTTCAGCCCTAGGAAGGTGTTCTACATCAAAAAAGACAGTGAGTATATGTAAATAAGAATTATCTCTAAAAGCAAACCATGACTTTGTTGACTTTGTGGTTTGTGTGTCATGTCACTGCTCAAAAAGTGAGTCTTCAGGTTAATAATACTAACAGAGCAGCTCCAGCGTTTATGTCTTGATGGCATCATCAAAATGACTCCTCTGTGTCTCAAATCCAGACTGAACTGTCCAAGATCACAGGTTTCTATTTCTGACTTCTGTCTCAGGGTGTATTTTTCCCTTAAGTACACAGTGTAATGGCTGGCACAGCAGCATGGCGTCTGAATCCATGTGACATAATCTGCTATGACTTTTAAGGTGTTCCGACATGGTGATCGATCGCCTATTGAGTCGTATCCCAGGGATCCTCATGGAGAGGAAGTGTGGGCTCAGGGCTTCGGACAGCTGACTGAGGTACTGGGTGTTTGTGTGTGTGTGTGTGTGTGTGTGTTGGTGTGTCATCATTATTTTTATAAGCAGGTGTATAAAGTGTCCAAGATCCATCTATCCATTTTCCTATATCCACTTATCCTGTACAGGGTTGTGGAAAGCTGGAGTATGGTGGCCCTGAGGCGCTAAACATAACAACATTGGACAAAACAAAACACAACAACATTGTTTTCTATTTTGTCCAATGCATTTTGTCCAATGTTGTTGTGTTTTGCACCTCAGGGTGTTAAGGTAGATGCAGGGTGGACCCAAATGCAGACAGCAGGGAGGCAGGGCTGATGCCAACAAAGGTATTTATTTAAGCAAATGGCTTACTGATAGGTATAGGCAGGATCAGGAACACGGGAAACACACAGGAACAGAGTCCATCGGAACGCAAGGACGAAACACAGGGCTGTACGCAGCACACGGCAACGCAGGGAAACACAGGCAACACAGGACGAACTGACAAAGGAAGAGGACTGGTATATATAGTGAAGGGCTGATGGGAGAGTGGAGACAGGTGA
>NTHP01000559.1:14900-54850 GCA_003416845.1 Oplegnathus fasciatus | reverse complement strand
CAGGGCCAACGTACAGGAGCCTATCCCAGCATTAACTGGGGTGACACACTGAGCTACTAGTCCATAGTCTAAAAAAATGTAAAATGAACTTCATATAAAACGTGACAAGACATTCACTTACAGGAGGGCATTTACAGAGAAAGTACAACAAAGGCATAAGTCTAAGCTCCTTCTGCATCTCTATATAGGCCTGAGTGCAGAGGTTTTAGATGTTGCGTCAAAAATCACAGTATATTTCACTTATGACCTGTACAACATAAAATCAGTTTCTAATAAACTTAAGTGTTGAGCTGGAAGAAAAGCTTGTTTTAGACTTTTAATTAAATTCTGTCCTACTGTGACATTGTTCTGCTCTCAGGCAATTAGCCAGTTTACAGTGAATAAACTTATTATTTCTGGCTCTAGGAGGGGAAGGAGTGAAATTTGCTATTTTATGTAAATATGTTGAATTTGACCTTAAATCTGCCAAATCTTTAGCAAAAGGTCAGATTCGACAAAAATGAACAGCGCTGGCAATTTTCCTTTCAGCTGGGCATGAAACAACACTTTGAGCTGGGCAGGTTTCTAAGGAGGCGTTATGGAAACTTTCTCAGTGACGAGTACAACAACAAAGAGGTAGATGTGTTTTCTGTATTCATAATATGTGTGTGTGAATTTCCCTGGCCTTGGTTAGCTGAAGTTCCCCTGCGTGTTTCAGTGTCACCTAATGCTGTTGTCACGCGTGCCCTCGCTCCAACATGTGAAATCAAGTTCATGTGTGGCCAGCCACCATCTTTAATGGCTGTAACAGCATACACTAAGTTAATGAGCATGACTCTTATTGCTGATATCACTGCCATGGCCTTGTAATATGCTGTAACATGTGGGGTAGTCTTGCCCCTGGGCTCCATCTACAGTGCAGTTGGCAGCATGCATGTTAGTTCAGTGTGGCCCGGGGCTGCATGCTCAGCCTACTGTCATCATGAAGATACAATTCCGCTTTCTTTTCCTGCCTCTGTTTTCTTTACACTCACTGTCTTTTCTCTTGCTGTCTTCTCCTACCCCTCCCCCCTCTCTCCCCATCCTTGCGTTCAGTCCTACTCTCCCTCTCTTAAATAACACACAATTACCACAAAAATAACAACTCTTCTCAGTACCTGTCATTTGTGATTTGTCGCCCAAGTCTCAGTCAACTTGTACCGTACCTTTCCCTGCGCTGCCATGTCTATTTTAATTTGACAAAAGGGAGGGGAAAAAAATAAGCATTCCCGGCATCACAGGAACATCCAACCTTATCAGCGTGATTTACTGTGTGCAAAAACCTGACACAGGGTGACAGAGAGATATAGACAAGCGAAGGCTGATGTCAGAAGAGATCACAGTAAGAAGGATCTTTTTCCCTCTCCCTCTCTCATCCATTTGGATCTCCTCTGACTCTCCTCCTCTTCATGTTAAGGGAATACCTCAGTTGACTTGGGATGAATACAGCTCACTCATGATGCACTGCTGCGTTGCAGGGTGAATTTATTTTGCATCTTTATTAAATAAAAATAGAAACAGAAGTATGTGCATTTTCACTTTGCAAATGCAAATGCAATTCTTTTGAGATTCCAAGTGCATTTCCACTTTCTATAAAAAGCCCACTAATCCTGAGTGTCCCATTTGGAAGAACACGGTAGACAGCAGCATCAGTGACAGGCCTAGTACCAACATGCATTTTAATACCATGTTTCCAACAGTTATATGTGCGGAGCACTGACTACGACCGCACTCTGATGAGTGCCCAGGCCTGCCTTGCTGGGATGTTCCCCCCAACCAGACGCCCGCCTCCCATCATGCCCCAGTTACTGTGGCGGCCTATTCCAGTGCACACCATCCCCAGGGCCCAGGACAAGGTGGGCTGCTGAGCCACATAAATATTTCCTTTCACACAGCAGCCAGCTGAATAGAAACTTGTACAAGTTAATTTGAGTCTCTTACTGCAGCTCCATGTTGCTGTCTGTGTTCACCTCGGCTGTGAACCTGGCGTGCTGAAATTCCCTACTGTTTTAAAGTGTGAAATGAACATATAATTGTGCCCAGAAGACTTGCAGTACCAGCAGTAAACGCGCATTATTCCCACTGATGTTGTGCTGTTGTTTTCGATTTCTCAAGCTGTTGAAGTCTCCAGGCAAAGACTGTCCAAGGTTCAGAGCGCTGATGACGGAGACCTTTGAGAGTGAGCCGTACCAAAGGTTCCTCAGGGCTCACCAGGTAAGATAAACCACAGAAGAAGACAGTCCTCTAAATACACTGTATTGTAACTCATCCTCAGCATCTGTTCAATGACGTGAATGTTATACTCACAGTTTGTGTTAAACATCACTTTTCCATGAGTCATGTGCCTGTTAACTACTAAAAACGTGTTTGTAATTCTGTTGTTTTTTATCATCAGAATTATATAATCAAAATTGCTGTGAATAATACTTTCCCTCGCCTCAGCTGCTTCTTTTCTGCTTATCCATGCCTTGATTTGTAAATTAACAAACACTGTGAAATGCACATTTCGGTGCAGAGTGAAATATATACTTCACAGTTGCTGGTGCCAACGTTATCAGCACCTCCAGTGGACGTGTTAGTTATGCTGTAGACATCATGTCCTCTCAGTGATTTTCTCAGGCACGGTGACTCCAGTGCCTAGAAAAAGCTGCACAGTGCAATTTCTCTCACATTCTCAGAGACGCTAATTAACGGTTGGATTGAATTAGATTAAGAATTACAATGAAAATGTTTTAATTAAGCTGAGTCCCATGTGCTACCTATTAAGGTGGTGTTTGAGATCGGGACAGGGCCTCCTGCATTGAATTTTAACACCCTCTGCTGGAGGCACACTACCTGCAAGTTAGATAGAAGAACCAAAATGGTGCCATTTTTCACTGTGTTGTCTGGCCAAAGGCTGAATTTACCTTTTTACCTTTTTTTATCACTGAATCATGAAACAATACTAATCCATAAAATTAACCAACTAATGTCTGCAATTTTGAGCACTAAACACTGACACTAACGAGTTATTCCATCAATGCATTTGCAAAAGCAACCAAAAAAAGTGAGAAAAATGGTAATGGTAGAGTTATCTTTCTTTACATTATTACAACATTATCGCTACAAATGATTAGTTGAATGCTTTAATGGAGAGTAACTAATAGGTACTGTTCTTAAGTACAATTTTGAGGTACTTATACTTTGCTTGAGTATTTCCTTTTTATGGTTCTTTACACGTATACTCATATTTCAGTGGGAAATATTTCACTTTTTAGTCCACTATTTTTATTTGACAGCTGATAACTAGTAACTACCTACTTAGCAGAACTCTGAAAAAATTACATAAAAAATAAAATTATAAGCTTATAAAATACAATGCATTGTTAAAGATTGAATCAATGACCAACTGCTTTGGCTTAAGACCCCTTACAAAAAAAACCTATGAGTTGTAAGCAGTTTCATCAAAGAGACATTTTTCCTCTAAATTTCTCACATGGTTTCATTTAAATTACTTAAAGAGGTAAAAGTATCTAATATTTTACAAAAAAGCTTAAAGATTAAAGTCCAAAATATGAATAAAAATCTTTGTTGCAGAACTTTTTCTTCTTCACTACCCCATTAATCATCTCACGATGCCCCAGATTTATGTTGTGACCCTTTGCAGGGGCCTAATCCCAGGTTGGGAACCACTGGACTAAAATACAGAATTGTATAAAAATTGGTTAAAACTCTCTCCACCTTGGACCAGTATTAAGCTAATAATGTGATATTTAATAATATATGAGTCACAGGGGCCATTTTTCTGCATTTTTTCTTTTACGTACTTTTAGCTCATAATACTTCTGTATTTTTACTTAGGTGGGATTTTGAACGCAGAACTTTCACTTGAAATGGAGTATTTTTTTGATAATTGTATTGATACTTTTACATGAGTAAAGGATCTGAATATTTCTTCCACCACTGGTTGGATGTAATGCTCTAACTCTTTTCTTCACCATGCAGAACTTTGTGGAAGGACTTTCCAACCACACTGGTTACCCCATCTCCAAACTGGTTGGCAAAAAAATATGGAGGGTCTACGACACTCTTACCTGTCAGGTATATTTGATATTTCACAGCAAGCACATGGACACACGCATAAACACAATGACACTTTTACAAATGCTTCAATTACTGATACAAACACCAGCTGCAGAGCAGTGAGTCAAACAGGAAGAGGGAAAAGAGATCTGTTTTCTTCAGCACATCTGCAGAGAGATAGGGAGGGGGCTGGAGCGTTGGGAAATCACTTTTATACATACAGTAAGACATGAATAGAACAACATATTGAAATGATAATTAGAGCATTATGAGATGGGTGGATTCTAGGCCAGGTTGAATATGCTCATTCACACTTGCAAAATGAGCATCTGTTATCTTCAGACCGGCGCTAAAAATAGCCGGGATAATAGAAACGATGAAATACAGCCATTTAAACCCCTTTTGTTGCGATTCATGTGTTGTGTAATGTGATTATTAGCGTGGTGCAGGGTAATGAATGTTATTTGCTTGTGCAGAGGATCCATAACTTGACTCTCCCACGCTGGGCCACCCAAGACGTTCTGGACACCCTGAAGAGAGTGGCATCATTTGAGGTCATGTACAGCATCCTCAGTCACAAGCGAAAAGAGAAGGCTAGGCTCTCGGGAGGTGAGGATTCACATTAGAGGCAATTAATTTAAAGCAGCGTTCTGAGAAAAATGTTATTAGAGTAAAAACGCTCAGTGTATCTAATGTTGTGACTGCTGGCGGAGGCTTTGTTTATGCCTCAGACAGTGTAAAGTGCTGGGTCGGGTTTCCCAAAAGCATATTAGCACATATGAGCTAATGGGACAAAGATGATTACAGCGCTATGACAAGATGCTCAATAAGGTCAAAAGGATTGTGTTGTTGTCTGGGAAAATTTCATTTGCACTGTTGATGTGTTAATTTACCAGGGGTCTTACTGAATGCCATCCTGAGGAATTTCTCCAGGGCTGTAGAGCAAGGGAGGTCTCTCAAATTCATTATGTACTCAGCTGTAAGTTCAATGTTTGGGCACAAACACACATTTATAATCTATTGTGCAAACTGCTGTTTCACATGCTGTGTCTCCTCACCTCTTTGTATATTACTGCTGTGATGTTTGTTTCTCATTGCAGCACGACTCTACACTCATCACCCTCCAGGCAGCTCTGGACGTGTACAACGGCCTTCTTCCCCCTTACGCTGCCTGTCAACTCTTTGAGTTCTACCAGGAGTATGATGGGTAATGACGTCCTGCCAACATTACTTCATGCACTCTTCTCTTTGCACATTTAATTACACTATCTAGGTCAGATGGCCAAAACACGACACATTTTGAATAATTGCATTGCACTTTTTAGCCACACCACACCATTCAAGTACATTTCTGTTTTCCTTTTCAATCCGATGGAAATCTGGCAGCCATCCACGACCGCAATGGCCAAATTAGCACATGATACAAACCAATTTACATAACACTTACCACAACTGTGTGTCATCTCATTGTGTTAATCCTAATAAATCCCCAGTTCCTATTCTCTGGAGCTGTATTACCGCAATGACTCGTGGCGTGACCCCTACTCCAACCCTGCGCCAGGATGCAACGGGTTGAACCCGTGCCCTTTGTCCATGTTCACTGAGCTGGTGCAGGACGTGGTGGCAGAGGACTGGGAGGCCGAGTGCAGGTTTAGGACAAAATGGTCGCGCACAGGTGAAGAAGTGGATGTTTTATATTCTCACGCTTGCGCTGACTTCTATTTGAACACATATTCTGGCATGGTTAAGGTTTCGCTACAATACGTTTATTCCTGTATTCACTTTGGGGACCGGTGTGGGGATTTTCAGCACAGTCTGTCTGATTTAAAAATATCAAGGCTTTTGGAAATCTTCCAAATGTTCCACATTCACATGTACCTAAACACGATTGTTGTCTCCCTCAGGTGTCATAACAGCTCTTGCAGTGGCTGTGGGTCTCCTGTCAGTGGCACTGTTGTTCAGCATAGGAGTGGCAATCCACAGGAGGAGAGCACACTACTCCAGGGAGGTGTAGTGTGGACAACTGTCACACATGTGCCAAAATAATGAAAGGTGCTTCTCAGCTGTGGAAACAGCTCTCATAATATTGTGCCATGCATTTTGATATATTAGATGCTGACTGGGTGTGTGGAGATGTTTGTGAGCTCTTCTTCTATGAATTATGTTTGTGTGACTAAACGAATATACAACATGTACATGAAACAGAGAAATAAAATATATTCAAAATCAGCGATTATACCAGGCATGACTACATTTTATTTGATTCACTCTTGACAGTGTGTGCTCTACATACTGACATTCACTATTCATCCACTGTTTGGTTCATATAATTTCACATTCACATGCTGTTCGGTTTCTCACTTCTTCTCTGGGTCTGTAGCAACTGTGGGATAACAGGACAGATGATGAGTGTTAGCTTTTGTTTAAATAAGCCCAAATGTAATGGCAAGTATTGTGTTGTAATATATTTAGGTAAGAATCAGGGTACCTTTTTTATATCCACATTCAAACAATTCAATTCTGTGCAGCTGTCATTGTAAACACAGTCAGCTTTCAGCTTTGAGTGTGTATCACATAATGAAAACTAACCACCTAATAATTGTCTGTATTTCATACAGCAAGAGACTCATCTTGCACCTCCTCTATCATCCCTCTCCTCCCACCTGTCTCTAGCCTCTCAGCCCTCTCCTCCCCTCTGTTCTTACCTCGGACGTCCAGCTTGCACTCCACTTCGTCCTTGCCCAGATCATTGACAGCCATGCAGGAGTATTTGCCTCCGTCAAAGGTGCTTGGCTTGCGAATGTTGAGGGTCAGCACTCCCTGGTTGTTCTGCATCAAGTACTTGGGATCCTCACCGATGATCATCTTGTTCTTCATCCAGACAATCTTAGGCTACGGTGTGGGAAAGTCAAATTAATATATAATGAATGCAATAAATCCAATTAAGATAAAGTAGATTAGATAAAGTAGATTTATTTGTTCTTTTTATGCAAAGTTTTGTCCTAGTCGGGTTGCTGCTAAACATGACCTTTGATAAGAAAGGCTACTGTAGGTAGATCTGCATACAAGTCCCTCTTACACCGAACTTCAGACTTTCATTTGTTTATGACAACTACCACTGTCAGCCTCCTCCAGTGAATCACGCTCCACAGGCTACTTTAACATGCATGTTGTTTACCCTGGGGAAGCCTTTGACGGCGCAGCTGATGGCAGTGCTGTAACCAGCCACTACAGATCTGTCAACTAGTGGCTGAGTAAACTTGGGCACACAGGACACGTCCTTCTCCTTGTAGGGGTTTGTTTTGCACACCAGGCCTATGGAGAAAGGTGGGAGGGCAGGCAAACTTAGTCAACCCCCATAAATCAGTCAAGTGTGATGTCCTATGTTTGTATAAAGTGCAATTCACAATACAAACACACGCACACATACTGTATTGTACATGCACACACTGTCACACCTGTCTTGGCAATGACAGCCGTGTTCTTGCTGTGGCGCGGCTCCTCGCTCAGACCGCAGAGGTTTTCACTGTAGACACGGAACATGTATTCGTTGCCCATGATCAGATCTGAAGCTGTGCAGTTTGCCCGTCTGTTGTGCTCATAAACAGTGAACCATTCCTGGAAAGAGTAGAAGGTGATATTATTACATTTCAAACAAAGACCACAAATTGAGCGTCTGCATCAAACGCTGGCTGGAGGCAACGGCAGGCTACTGTAGGGATGATCTAGGTTTGAAATGCTCTTCCTCGCTCACCTTGGTCTTCATGTCTGCCTTCTGGATGGTGTATCCAGTAATCTCGCAGTTGCCATCGTCCTTGGGGGGCTCCCACTCCAGTGCTGCATTGAAGCCCCAGACGTCCGTCACCCTCAAGTTCAGAGGAGGTCCAGGCTTTTCTGTCGATGCCAGATGTTCAGTACGTTTAAGTTGTGAGATACTGTACATTTGAAATAGTCCAAGGTGCGTTTTTCTTCAAATGAATGATTTCTTAGATTAATAGTTCTCACAGATATACTCTAAAATCAGACACTGACAGATAAAGTAACAACACTGTAGCACAAGTAGAAATGGATGTTCCCAGTTGCAGAGAGCTGACAACCTTACCAATAATCCTGATGTCAATGGTGGCTCTGTCCTCCATGTTCTCGATCTGTAGCACCAGCTCATATTTTCCAGAGTGGTCTCTCTCTGCTGAGCGGATGAAGAGGATGCTGTCCACGTTTGAGTTACGGATGTTGACCATCTTAGGGTCAATGGGTTGACCATCCTTGTACCAGGTCGCGACAGGGCGTGGCTTACCCTATAAAACACACAAATGATCCGTTGTTCAGCATAAAAGGGATTTGCTACTAATATGTTTTGGAAAGATGTGACATTCACTCTTCCAAAATGATTGATGGCACAAAATAAAACAAAAAATATTTTGTTTTCAAGTGGTAGGTGATAACTTCTAATGTGTTAGCTGACAATACTGCTGACATACAGTACTTGACAGGCAAAATCCTGAATAGAAACAAAACTACTGTGTATGTAAGCTGGGTCATGAGATAAAATTAGGCTTTTCTCATTACAGCACTCCACAGATTTAGCATTGCACTCCTATAACATTGTCGGATTAATAGTAAGTTAAAAAAAATAAAAATCAATGCAGCAGAACCAGAGATATGGTCTTTTTTATTCAATGCAGCTCCCTCTGGAGCCACAAAAGGCTTTATACAACGTTTTCATAAATGCAGTAGTATTCCCCAACACCTGCAATCAGACGTGTACAATTAGTGGAGTTCCCCTTTAAAGATATAATGCCCATATTTGTTATAGTGCCTCACAGTGCCTCCAAATCCCCAAATGTTCTCCCAGCTGATTTGAAAAGACAATTCACGGCAGAGCAGAGTTACAAAACTCTACAACAACCTTTAAACCTTAAACATAACGGTGCACTCTGGTTTTCCGGCAAGAGATGGACATTGTTGCTGCCCCCTGACCTTATTTTTGTGGTTTGTAAAATTATATTACATATTTTAGTGCATGTTAACACAGCCTTTCAAAACTGAGGTTTGTTGCTAACCTGGAAGGGGATGGTCAGGTTGATTTTTTCTCCTACTTTCCTGATGTACTTTGTTCTCAGCTCGCGAGGGAGGCGGATCTTAGGATATTCTAAAGTAGAAAAAGACATCTTATTAAAATTCACTGTATTATTCTATGATAATTAAGCATCTGTCTATATAAACCATAACAAGCACTGAAAAAGTACGAAGTCAACTCAAAATGCTAAAATGCTATAACTGAATATGAGATGTAACATGTACTCTTTGACTCTTTGACAGACTCACCCATGATCTCACGGATGGTGACAGGCTGTGACAGCGTAGCAGGACCACTGCGTCCTGCACAGTTTACTGCCACCACCCTAAAGTTGATCTTCTCTCCCACGGGGAGGCCACGCACCACATATCCCTGCCTCTCACAAAGTTCCTTGTTTGCCACCACCCACTCAGTGTCTGAAATAAAAGGGAATTACACGCAGTAAATCACAGAGAGTGGGATTTGAATCTTGTTACTTATTATGCTTTAGACATTAATTCTCTTATTGGATCTATGATTTGTGTTTTTTTAAAACTCATTCACTTTAGCTATTAAATAATTGTCCTTAAGTTCTTATTTGATTTGAGAATGTTGTTAAATTGTCCATGAATGTTCAAATGATTATATTGTAAACAAAATGTTTGGTCTTATCACCTCCTTCCTTGCAGTATTCAATAATATAGCCATCCAGGCCCCCGGCTCCAATCCTCTCTGGGGCGAGCCACTTCAGGGTGCATGTGTTGTCTGTCACATCGTGCACTGTCAGACGCGTTGGCTCGCTAGTTGGAGCTGAGGGTGACAGAATGAGAGACTCAAGAGAATCACTCGGTTGACTGAAGATGGGTGATGCACAAAGGGAGGAACAGGGAGTAGCTGAGAAAGACGGTGTAAAGATGGCGGAGATACATACCAATAGGCATGAAGGGTTTGGAAGTGAGACTTGGCGGAGACATGCCGATGCTGTTCACAGCAAACACCCTCATCTCATACAGAACACCTTCAATCATCCTCTTAGCCTCATATGTGGTCGATTCATATACATCAAAGTTGAGCTTTGTCCATCTGGAGGAGCCTTTCTTCTTCCTCTCCATGAGATAACCTGATGGAGGAAAAGCAGAGAAAGCATAAACATGGGGATGATAATAATTCAAGACACGATACACACAGAAACACTAGAATTTAAATTAATATTCCATATGCTCAGCCCATTATATATGAAAACAGACAAAATCTATCCATTACCTTTGAGTGGTGCACCGCCATCAAATTTAGGAGCCTCCCAAGTCATGGTGGCGCAGTCCTCTCCCACTCCTGTGCATTTGACCATCTCAGGGGGGTCAGGCACATCTAAAATAAGTTAAAAAGTTTAACATAAGAAAAGTTGAAAAAATACAGTAGATAAAATATTTGAAAACTGGCAAACTGTAAACCACATCACAGCACATCAGTTACTAACGTGTTACCTATACACCTCCTGACAGTATACCAAGATCTTTACTCACCCACAATCTTCACAAACAGCACAGCCTTGTCCTCCCCAGCAGGGTTGGTGACACAGATGGTGTAGTTGCCCTCATCTTCCCTCTCTGCCCCCTCTATGACGAAGCAGCTCAGGTCTTTCCTTGACTCCACCCTTACGCGCCCTTCAGTCTCTGTAATTTGCTAAAAAAAAAACAACAACAGGAAATTGCAGCAGTCATTGCACTAGTCATTGAAATTGTCATAGTAAATGACTGAAGATGCAATCCACAATTTCATCTTTAGGAAACAACAGCTGGGTCAAGCAGGTCTAACTAAATGAGTCAGTGGGTGAAGAAGACCGACATTTATTTTCACATAATTTGGGTGTCATTAAACATGACACTAAAATGCACTTTTTACAGTTGTACGTTTACTTTAGCCAGGGCTGTGCAAAGACTCACTGATGTGTATGGGTGAAAATTACAAATGTTCAACATTAGCAGCAGGGTTCATCACTTAGGCAGGTACAGCGCCATACTCATGCAACTCTGGGGCAAAATAAGAAGCATGGAGCTGTCCCACTAGGGCACAGACATATCATGTTTCCACAAAAGGGCACTTTGGCACTCCGACCAAAACTATCTGCCCGTAGGCACAAACATTCCCATGGTTGGGTCAAATCTCAACAGAACAGCAGTTTTTTTTTGGTGAGGTAGCATTTAACTGAAAGCCAAGTGAAAGAAGGAGAGTTTATAGTGGGCACAGAACAGAAAAAGAACAACAGGCCATACTGCAGTAACAGGTTAGCTAGATAGCCTGCTGACCTTCCAAGATCAAGACCTTCTTCCTTTCATATTCAAGTTGGCTGTTGTGTTAGCTAAATTATGTCTTCTGGACGACAACATATGTATTTAGCGAGCACCATGTAATATACTGCGTAGTGACCCTTTTACTTGTCACGTCCTTACTTTATCTCCTTTTGACCAAACAACGGTGGGTGCCGGCTCGCCTGTGATCTCCACATCCAGACGGAGCTTGTTGCCCGCCACCACAATGATGGTGTTTTGGGAGACCATGTTTCCAGTGGTGTCCAGGTGGATCTTTGGAGGATCTGGTTAGTGTGCAACATACAAAGAGAGAGAGTGTGTGAATGTGGGTCTGGGATATGGACTACACACAAGATTAAAAATAGTTTTTAATCATTCATGAACTGATGGAATTTAAGGCTACCTACCTTGTCTTGGCACATAGTCGATCTTAATTTCTGTTTTGAGAGAAAACAAAAAGAGTTGACAATTTTATACAGGCTGCTGATGATTAATGCATCCACGATAGCACCTTTGTAATCATTCTGTCTTTCTCACCCAAGAAGTTGAGTTTGGCAGAAAGTGACAGAGCGTATCCATCAGGAATAAATGTGTAGTCCCCAGCATCCTCTGGCTTCACATCATCAATAAGCAGCCGATGGAACCTGAAACAAGGGAAACACAAAGGATGTGTTTGATCCTCAGTTATGACAGATATCCTACACATGTTCTTGAATCTATTCATATATCTTTGTACCTTCCAATGTGAGTCATTTTGATGCGTTCGCTTGGCAAGACCTCCACTCCATCTTTGTACCACTTTCCTGTGACCTTGTCATCAGACACCTCACACTTGAACAAAGCCTGGTCTGTTGCCTTGACTGTCAAATCAGCAATGTCCTGCAAGACCTCCAGTTGTTTTTCTGAACAAGACATTGGAAACCACAGGAGAACAGTTCAGGCAGGAGAGAGAGAGTGTGTGAAGGTAGGGGCAGAGGGAGGATAAGGTTCAGGATGGCAACATCTTGACACCTGCTGCCATGAGCTGTTAGTTTGTTTGTAAAGAGAGGAGTCAAGCTCTTGGGCCAGCAGTTAAATTCAGCCACATCCGCAGCACTGAACGTCATACATTTAAATGACAGAAAACCCAGACTAAATAGAGTAAATCTATATCAAATAAAGTGTGTATACTGATGTAACATCTTTGATTAGTATTTTCTTTTTAACAAACTAATGTAAAATAAACAAATTTGTAACCATGATTAGATTTTAGTTTCGAATATTTTACAAACTCCATAATCATTCACAAATAAAATAAAAACTGAATTAGAATGTAATATTTTCCAGTGATACCTTCAACCTCCAGCTCTCCTTTGGTGTGCCCCCCATTTGTCCAAGCATGGTACATTCCAATGTCATCCAGCGTAGCCTCCTGGATGATAAGTGTGTGTTTCTTTCCATCCTTCTTGAAGCGATATTTCGAAGAATCCTTTTCTTTGTGAAGCTCTATATCCTCAAAGAACCTGGAGAAGAATATGAAGTGAACATATCTCTTTGAAACGCGTCACTGTTAAATGTTTAATACAAAAAAGTGACAGTGAGCCTGCATCTGACGTAAATTTACATGACACTGTAATATTTCCACCATTCTGTGACTACTAAAACATTGCTTTGGAAAATATGAATGGGCTTTGAATTAATCAATGGAAAATTGTAAAAAAAAAAATAAAGCCTGTGCTTGGTGCACTATGTGAAGGGGACTATGTTTATATCTTTGAAATAAAATCACACACACACACACACACACTCACACACCTTGAAATCTTACGTCGCCAATGTGACTTTTCTCGTTTAGCTTTGTATTGATTACTGCATGTTAACTGATGTTCTTTGTTTTTTCAAGCTATATTTATACCTGCAAAGGCACATTGTGTCAAGTTTCACATTAAAAAAAGTATATCACCGACAAAAAAACACAGAAATCACGATAAAACAAAGGCAAAGAAATCAAGAAATTAAGCTTTAAATACTGTTGTAATTTTTTTCATGAGGATGGAGCAGAAAGCAGACTTTTCTGATGCAGAATAACAAGTTCCAGATCTCCTTGTGAGACGTGAAAATATGGAATAAATAGAAGTCTATCTAGTAGAGTTTGATTTATAAACCTAAGACAATGATGCATCTTGACTGTAGAGAAGGTCAGCCTGCATTTTGACAAAGAGTGCAGTGCTGTGTACCATAGCAGTAGGCTACATGTCAGTTATGAACCTTATACCACAGTGTTTAGAGTGGGGGTTAATGCATGCATATACTCTGGATGACATCATCATAATCTAGGACTGACTGAAAGAAAGATATCAAAAATCCACCAAGGTGATGCTGCTGAGTGTATGAAGGCTGTTGGGAAAACTGACGAGAAGAATCAGACGAAAGGTTCAAAGCTTGTCATGAAACTGTGACTTCCATAAATTTGTGAAATGAAAGTAATTTCATGAAACATTTTTCTATGATAAAGACATGACGATGGACTTTCTCTCTTTAGACTACAGGAACTAGTTGAATTGTACAAATTTCTGCTGTGCTTCTGCAGGGAATTAAAGCTATGGCCAAAAGTTGACCCAAACTTGCTAAATTACTGATATACTGACCACATGACGTGGGCGCCCTCCTCCGACACCTCAATCTCAAATTCCACTCTCTCTCCAACAACCACATGATAGTCATCCATCAGTTTGGTGATGGTCACAGGGGGCTCTGGGCAGAGCAGAATTCAGCAGAAACTCAATGTTAATGCCATAAGGTTTACAAATTCACAGTAATTATGTCATATTTTTACAGCTGATGCACTGTCAAAAAAAGGATGCTGCACCTTTGACAAACACCTCTGTGAAAGACTTGTCCTCGCCAATCACACACTCATACGCAGCATCATCAGCCAGGGACGTCTTATTGATGGTAAGTGTTCTGACATTCCCGTTTGCCTCCATGACATACCTTGAAAAGTGACAGACAGATTAAAGGTCAAACAGAATGCTGAAGCATTGAGATGCTTTAGTATGATTGTCATAAAATAATAACAAAAAAACTCTTGATGTTTATTTAGGTTTCATTTAATATTTAACTTAAGGTGATGTTACCAATCATTTTGAAAGACTGCATTTTTTCGCTCCAGTTTATGCATTTCAGTTTTCACCTGAGCCATAGGTTTTTCTCAAGATTAGAAATAAGAGGTGTTTATCCTGGGGAGGTATCTGCATTGGTTTACATGAGGTCAAGATATCTTGGCAGTGCAACTTGCTCAGCCCGCTGGGAGGCTCCTTATGACTGCCTAAAAATAAAATGTGTTGATGGCAGCATCGTTGCAGAGTATGACTTTGCGGCACAGATCATTTTAGCTTGATATTTTTAAACACTGGCCATCAAGTCCATCTATGCTTGATGATCAATATGATACAGCTTAACTCCACTGTCTAATTATGCAAATGTTGCATGGAGCTTAGCACAGTGAAAAAAGACACAAAAAACGGTCCATGTGAATGATATTTGGTGTGTGTGTGTGCATGTGTTTATGCTTTTAAGCATGTACTTTGCTGAGGGTTTGATCTCCTGGCCGTTCTTCAACCATTTGACCTGGACATTGGGATCAACCACCTCACACCGGAGGACAATCTTCTTGCCCTTTTCCACAGAGTAACAAGATTCAAGCCTCTTCAGGAAAGCTGGGGTTGTAGGCAGAAAAATGAAGAATTAACAACTCATCAGTTCACAAAATTTTTCCTTCTCTTATTTTCTGTGTCCAGTTTCATGGTGCCCTTCCTCTTGTCTACTTCTCTCCCCTGCTGTCCTTCCCTCTCCACCTCCCCTGAGGTAATATCTCACCTCCTAATTCATGCCTGTCATACTTCAAATGCTCCTCTTCTTCTTCTCTTCCCTTCACCTCTTGCTCGACCCGACTTACCCTCGCTAGGCTTGGGCTCGACCTTCATCTTTTTCAGACGTTTGAGCATGCCCCTCAGGTCAGTGATGCCATACTCAAAGGCGATTTTCTCATACTCGCTCGGATGGGCATTCTTAAGCAATTCCCACACATCAATGTCTGGTTCCTCCTTTTCAGGCTTCTTCTTCCTGTCAGTCAAAGAAAAGGGATATGTGTGTCATTGGGACTGGAGAAGAAAGGAAACAATCAAACTGTGTGCCTGATAATTTTCTCACTTTTTAGTAGCTTTCAGCAGAGCACTGAAATCCAGATCTCCCTCGTCCTCTCCAGCATCCCTGTGTGTATGGAAACAGACATACAGTGTAACCAAGATCAGGCTTACCTTCTGACATGGCACAAAATTACATTTACTATACTGTCACATACCACCTGTGCTGAAAGACACACAGATGCACACTTACTGGAAAACATTATAAATAGTCTACGTATGCATTTTCCCTCTTGTGTATTCGCACACGCGCACATAGGTTACTGAGACAGGCTGAAATGCAAACCCAAGTGCACTTACGCTCTCTTGAAGGCAGACAAAATATCTGCCTGCTCCCCTGCCTGCTGTGCAGCTGTAACAAGAGAATGCACATTAGGGCTGGATCAGATTGAAACATCAGCACGTATGGAATCTGTGGAGGCCAGAGTCCGTTTTCACTCACACTCAACAGAGATCTCAAAGGTGGAGCTGTCACACTTGTCTTTTGCCGTCACCTCACACCTGTAGCCCCCAGCATCTCCAGGGACCACTTTGATGATACTCATTTCATAAGTATAGATCTTGGGGAGAAAATATGACTTAATTACTTCTTAGTTATTTCTGAAAGAAGAGGATCAGATCACACAGTATGTAAAATGTAAAAAAACGTCTCTGTCTAACACACACCTTAGTATTTCTGTCATACGTTTCTTTGAACTGCATATGTTTGCCAGCCTTGCTGCCAAGGTCCATCCACTTGCCCTTCAGCCATTTCATGGTGGGTTTCCTTGTCAGGGTGGTCGAGTCGACCTTGGCTATGAAAGTCACATCCTTTCCTGCCATTCACAAACAAAAATTAACTCATATAACATTATGTAATCAGGTTACACATTATGGATTGCTACTGTTTCTGTTTCTGTTTCTAACCCTAACCTGTAACAGCGACTACATTTTCTGGTGGCTTCTCCACGAAGAGCCCAGTGAGCTCAGTCGACCTAGGCTCTGAAAAGAAGGAGAAAGAAGTTAGTGTTTCTTTAAATCAATTGTGATAGACAAGCACTGGAAAAATACATACAAGATGCCTGAAATGGCATTGGCAACATCTGCAGTATGCAACAAACCAAAGTGCAAAGGACACAGTGAAATGCTCGGACATTTTTATGAACACCTGCACAAACTGTGTACATACAGCATACATGAAACGTAACAAACACTAAATGATAACCAACAGGATTTGACTAAAAGGACTAAAAGACAGAAGAGGAAGTATGACAAGTAAACAGTGTCTGTAAGTTATCATTTTTTTAAAGCTACAGTATATATATATCAAAACCAGTCGCATCATTGCAGAGTTTGCTTCTCTTCCTAACAAATGTATTTATTGTTTTTCTTGTTTATCAAAACATCTGCAGTTTTACACCTGATTTATGCACAAATTTTGACTACAATTAGCCATGTGCTTTTTTTGACCAATAACATCAGAAATATGCAAAGTCTTTATGGATTATACAGTATGTATTTATAAAACACACTCTGACATTCTGATATAGCAATTTATGAAGTGTAAATGTAAAAAATGTAAATGAAAAATGTAACCTTTGAAAACAAAGGTTACATTTTTTTGTATAAAAGTAAAGCACAAATGATTTTATAATGAGTTACTGTGCTGTACTTTATGGACAATGACAGTAAGTTAGGCCAGAAACACTGTTATCTGTTATTCATTGCCAGTAGAGAAGTGATGGGGGTTGTCTTCCCCAGTCATAGCAGATAAAAGTCTAAGTCACCTGTTTTTATTTTACTTTGTAAATTGTTCATATGAAAAAAAGGTCCAAAATCATATGTTTATATATATGAACTTTTTGAGTTTTTTCTATGTTATCCTGTATGTACAGCAGCACAATAATTACAGCCAATGAGACGGTTGCATTGAACATATACTATACAATGACAGAACACAAAGTCATCTGACCAGTACAACACATCCTCGGCTAAGAACACATACAAGGACAAAACAGCAATGTGGACGCTTCATGCATTCAGAAGCCAAAGTTGCAGTGTCACACAGTTGCTTCAGCAAAGTATCATTACCAATTACAATGTCCAGAATGTGTTAATGAACTCTGACTGTGCTAAGTATAAAACTTCTAGCAAGTGCACCTGTTGACCTCCATACATCAGCACTTCCTACCCATATCAAAGGTGTAGCATTCAAAGTGCAACTGAGTAAACAATGCATACTTAGCATTAACATTAGCATCTAAATAAAGTCATACTATATAATGCAAGTCCCCTGCAGTTTTATATATTCAAAAAAACATGACTGTACTGTGACAAATCCAATCCATTAATTAATCAACCATATACAACCATCTGCTCTTTACTGGGCATGATATTTGACACAGAACAACACATAGGATGCATACATCTGCATTTCATAACATCACATTTGCATGCAGTAGATAGTCGGAGTCCCGCACTGTGCCTCCAGCTCGCCCTTACCCTCCTCTGCAGGCTTTGCCTCAGCTGGGAAAAACAAATATCCCCGTTTAACGTATGGAAGTATAACAACTTGCTGTTATACTGTACCATAAGTCAGTGTAAACTCATGAGGTAAAACAACGCAAGTGAACAGCAATTACAGAATGATTATTCTGTAGAATTATTATTAATTACATTAACATGCCACACAGTGAAATGCAATCAAATGTAAAATTTTACACGTGGAGGTAAGATCATGACTGTTATCGATCAAAATGGAAAGTAATCAAATGTATTGATTACTGCACTTTTAATCACCAAACTTGGGATAAATTGAAATTACCTTGATTACTTCTTTTGGACTGATCTTGCAAGGCTGCTTGTCACAAAGAAGGTTATTACTTTACTCCATAAAGAGCATGTGCACCCCAAGCCGCCTAAATAAACCACTGAAGTGGGACATAAAGGCATTTTGTTAATTATTTTTTGTTTAGAGCGATGTGTTATGAATTTAATAATTTGTATCAAAGTTTGTTACATTTCCCTCTCAAGATACCCTAAGAAAAACTCAACTCTGGGAAAACTGTGCACTTTGCTCTTATAACATTCAAAATGTTTCCATGGCAGGAATTTCTTTCTTTCTTTCTTTTTTTAAGAAATTGGCAGCAAGTTCCTTCCGACATTTGTTAGCAATACTGGTGCAAGTGCCCTACAACAGTCTACAGTTAGCCAAGTGATGATAATCCCCCCCACACACACTATACCCCTATGGGTTTGGCTTTAAACAGCCTTGGTATGATAAGCACTTCCCACACAGACGTTCCACTCTAATAGACACCCTGATGGCAAACTCAGTGTGGTGCAATTCCCCCTCTGGAGTCAAGACTGGGGATCAAACAAATGGCAGATATGAATAATCGAACCAAAATCAATGGTTTCTAATTAAAAGCATATCCCAAGAGTAACTGCACAGCAACTCTATGTGGCCGCCAGCAGACAATGTTTTGATCTTCATCAGGTCAAAAATGTTTTCCTCATTTTGTGCATTTGCAAGTGTCCCATACACATTTCGGCTTTTTTTTTTTGGTCTTATTTTCACTGACATTTTACTTTCTTTTGTACTTATTCACGTCTCTATGCCCCAAACATCTTTCCTCTCCAATAGTGTCCATGGAAAAAGATGATTTTATAAAACAGATAAATAGAATTAGTCTTTGTATAAGCCTGTTCCCACAGCTAAAAGTGGATATGGATGGCATCTACACTCTGAGTTCTGACCAAAGAAAAGAACATCTCCTCAGGTTTCCCCCTGAAGTTTATTCAGCTGCTGTCTTCGGATTAAGCCTACTGTAGCTTGCTAGCCATGCTATAAACCAAAGCTAAAATGTTGAATCAAATCACTTCAGCATGTAACATTAGCATTTTACTAAACATAGCTTGCTTGTGGACAGAACATGGTGGATGCCTGAGAGAAATGCTCCCACTGCAGGAGGCACATGCTGATAGTAACTCCCACAAGGTGTTTCTATTGTGCAGAGTTTGCATTTCCTGAGCCCCTTTTTCTTGTTTCATGCTCCACTTTCCCCCCAGTCCTGCTCTGCCACTGTGCTTGTACTCCACTATGTGTCACAGCTCACACTAAGCTCCGTCTGGATCATCTTCCCCATATTCAGTGACGGGCATTCATGACAGGCAAGAAGGGTGATAAGATGTGCACTGTGCTAAGAAGAGATAAACAGACAGGAAGAAACTGTGGTAGGACCAATATCACAGGACCCATTCCCCAAGGAATTTATGGAGATGGCATCCAGGGCAGTAACCAAACTTAACATTTAATGACCCCTCTCTTCGCTCAGCAGGCCATATTTCATGGCAAATTCAGCTCTGCAGCCAACCTCCCCAAGATAGCAACCTTGTTGTGAAGGCACAAATCAGCCATGCCACCTTTGGAGTGGTCTGTGGCTACCCACCTCTCCTCTGCATGACCAAAATCCCATCATCCAAGTCTTGCCACACTGGCCACACAGCCTTAAAAGGAAGCAGCCATGTTGGACAATTTGGTCATCCTCTTGGCCTACCATGCTATGTGGTAAAGTCATCATAGAGACCTAACAGAGCGGAGGAAAGCTACAGACTTCTCCTCAACATGTGACAAAATGCACGGCACGGAAGATTATGGAGTTGCCACTATTGCCTCGGGTTAGGCCTCACCCAGATGCCCAAGTGGGAAAAGGAAAAGATTGTTAATGTCAGTGTTCCCCCTCGGCCCCAGCAGATACAGGACATGTCACATACATTTGAAGGACACCACAATGAATTAGCAGCCTTTATCTCCCTGAAGTCTTGGCACTTCCATAACCCTTCTCCATCCAATCTACTCCTAATCAGTCCAGACAGAGCAGACGTCCAATGCATCGCTCAGGGAGCTGTGCCCTTGAAAGACCATGGCAGACAGGGGCAGCTTTGTAATGTGAGTAACAGCGCTTGCATTTCACTTGTAAAACCTGAGTTGTGGTGCAACCCCAACATTTTTCAAACAGTTGGCTTATGAATCACACTGCATGGCTGTGATACGCAAACATGGTTTAGTGAGTGGACCATCTACAGGCCTTTGGACTTCAGATAAAGAATGCGACATGACCCAGTGTACAGAACTTGTGCAGTTTGGAGGCACTGAGTTTGATGTGCTGGCTATGATATCTTGGATGACTTCACTGTTTGAGTTCTCCTTGCAGTTTCCAAGTACAGCATGATGTTAAGTTGGGGAGCAGCTATAAAAGTGTCATCACATCCAGTGACACTTGGTATTTTAGTAGCAACAGCTGCCATTGTTCTACAATGACTGTTTCACATGAACCTCAGCTGTGTTTCCACTCTCATTGTTTAAATTGCCAGAGGGACAGAGGCAAAAGAGAGCTGGTATCATAGGTCACAGATGGGATGACCAGCACTTTGCACATGGGGAAACAAATTCTGAATTGCTGAGAGAACATAACCAGCATTATTTGTCAGTGAGGTGTCTGGCAGTATCAACGGATAGCAGCGGTAGAGGACACAACAGGTGATTGAGACAAGGATAGTATCACACACTAAACTGCAAATGAGACACAGCCAAGGATCTGGTGAGTTGTAGGCCTGAGGCGTGGCTTATTCTGAGGGTAGCTACTACTGCAGGCTCTGAGGGGGACTTTTAGCAGGGATTTTCATGGGATCTGTAAGATATGAGTGCTGAAGCAAGCAGAGCCTCCCTGCATACTTATATTACATTTTACATTTTGGATCTCGCTAGCAGCTGTGCGGCACACCACAGCAGAGAAAGATTTTTTTTAAACAGCCTGATGAACTGACACTTCAAGACCACTGTGATGAGTAGTCGCTTTGTCTTTGGTAATAGTGGTGCAATTAGAAGAAAATTCAAAGGTTCTTTATAGAGCAAAGTAAGAACTTTCTTTTCACAGCGTCTAGCCAAAGAAGGCTTACATACAGCTATTGAAACCAACAAATTTCATGATGTGATTTCAGTCCAAATTGAAGTAGTCAAAACGAATTTCAAATAAGAAAATACACCCAGGTCCACTTAACACTTCATATATTATGTGACATCTTGACTAGCACATAATACCAACACAAAAACCATACTTTTAGAGGGGCAAAAGTAAATTATCGACAGACACGTCAATGTAAACGTTGCTCTTTTCTTACCATCCCCATCTGCTTCTGAATCTGCGGCAGACAAGGAAGCAAACATAACTGAAAAAAAAAGCAGCTAGGACGCAAATGCTTGTTGTTGCACAAGAGGTGATGTACAGTTGCAACAGACTCCAATAAACAAACGTGAAACAGAAGCACCATGCACCATCACATTTCATTAAAATCCACCAAAATCCATTCACAAGTTGAGGTGTTTTCCTTTGACATGTTTAGCGCTACTGCATGCAAAAATAAACAAATACAAATACAAATAGAACATGTACAAATACATACAACACTTACAGTAGAAACACACAGAAACCAGAACTTAATATGCAGTATATGCTGGTATAGCCTACTCTACTTGGAAATACAACAGTAAATTACAAAACTGATCACACACTGTACGGTAAAACCAAACCAAGATCAAGCTCACACATAACATATACTATACAGTATATGTATATATCAGTCCAATGATGAAAAACAACATAAGGCATTCAACGTGAAATATATACTCCTGTTATCCAAATCATAGCAGCATTAGCAGTCATTGACTTAAACACTAGCATATTTATTATTTTTTCATTTGCATAAAAGACATACGTTTTGCACATTAACTTGTGTATTTTTGGGGTGTACAAAAATACATTTACGTTATACAGGTCACCTGAGACCGACCTGAGAGGTCTTTGAAAATAAAACACATAAGAGTCATGCAGATACTGTAATTTTCACACAGTGTGGCACATGTATGCACTCATATGGGCTCATACATTAGATGGATTATGTAGGCAGACAAATTAAATTCAGAAATTTCAATGTACAGGATTCTGCCTTACCTCCGTCTGCTGGGAGTGCATCTAGGGAAAATGAATGAAAATTAGCTTGAGTCCCAATATATACTGTAATTATTCTCTATATTTAGTCATAATTGAGGAAGCTGAGGAGAAAGTTAACAGAAAGTGTGTATTATTCCCTGACACTAAGAGGTGCCTACCATCTTCTTCTGGCAGTGGTTTGGCTGGGCAAATAAAAATCATGGTTAGGTGATTGAAAACAGAAACATGATGAGACCTGGACAACTATAAATTGGGGAATATCCACAGACAAAACATCTCCAGACAAACTCAACCAAAATACATAAACAGAAAACATTTGTGGATATTTGCTCAACCTTCACATGCCTGCAGTGAAATATAACCCGAAGGTCATTGTGAGAAACGTGGAAAATTGCATCCAGTTGCAGTCAGTCAGTTTATTTTAAAATCCACACGGATGGCTGCACATGGCTTGTCTGCTTCATACATATGGATCATTTCTCTACAATCCAAAAGGATGTCCAACATGCTAAACAACTCAAAATCAACTTAAGGAAACAAGAACATTAATTCCCATTAGACTGGTCATCAGCACACGACAACAAAACAGAAAGAAAAAATGGATTCACATGATGACACACAGTACATACATGCGCAGAGTGCATGACATCACATCGCTGATTTCTGACTCTAGATTGTTACAATAAAATCTGTTACCACACACTGGAGATGTAGGTTTAGCTAACACATGTGACACATGCTGTAGGCTGGCTAAGAAATGCAAACACGCTGAATCAAAGTGGCATAATAATTGCATTATCCCCCTTCAGCAGCTTCATGTTGTCTCATGATGTGATCGACTTATAGGCCTATCTTCTTGACTCGGTAATTGCTCAACTAATTATCTATAGCAAAACCACTTGTCCTGTATTATTCAGATAATTACCCTGACTGATTAGTTCAAATGCATTTTTCAGCACTCAGTTCAACTCAAACCCACACCATGTCACATATTAACATCGTGTGAATGCACTGAATCATTCAAAGTCCCAAAAAAAAGAGAAAAGGAAAAGAAAATCATTGTCCCTCACCCTCTTCAGCTGGCTCCTCTGGGGCTAAAATTAGTGGATTTTTGTTAGACATAGCAAATGAAAGGTAACACCACGGTAGCCCCATTGGAAAACATATATTTGACATACTAAAACAGCTGAGCTAATAGATTTTATCAGTGTGTAACACATAAAATCCAGAGCAGCATCACATCAAATATGGCTTGTGAAAAAACAAAGCATTTTTCTCATTGTGCCGTCTGTGTTGTTACATTTGAAGACAGTTGAGTAAACAGCTTCGGTAATCTGATAATGTACAGTATAACAGTCCCTCAGTGAAAATGCCTGAAGGTAAAAATATAGAACATATGCATAGCATGCCGGCATACATGCATAAAATCAAGATACCCATCCTGATAAAAAAATAAAGTTCATAAATGAAGAATTGGTGTGTGCTGATTGCACACCCTCAGAAGTGAGGGCCCATGTTTGCTTGACACAGGCAGTTGACATGATATGTGAGCAAAAGTGAAAATGTGAGAGCTATAATCAAGTGACTCTGTGATAATATAAGGCACACAAAAGGTCAGTAGGAAAATGCCGTGCAGCAGCTGACTTACCCTCCCCCTCCGGTTTAGCTGGGACATAGAAACGGAACAAGCAGATGATTAGAAACTTCACATACTGTATTTGTACACAATTAGACATATTAACAACAATCATTTCTGATAATACTGTCATCAAGGGGTGTGACTGGAATGATTTTGAGTGATGATGGATCTCAAAGCATATTTTCTCTTTTAATTACACCTAGTTTATGATATATAACTGGATGTTTGTCTGAAACTGATGGCTCCATATAAAACTGTTATTTCAGGAATGTTTAGAGCATATCGGATTTCCTGTTGAAGCTAGTATAATCTTGGGACATAAATCTAAAACACTACCTACCAGATAAGAGGATACATTATAAAAAAAATGTCCACCTTTGAAATTTCTACTAAGCTGCGTAACCCCTGGCACATATCTTTGAAACTGATACTGATGAAATTTAACACACCATCTTTACTGTTTGGCAAGACACGTTCCTTGGGTCAAATTGAAGTTTCAGAAGATGAAAGGCAGTCAATTTGTTTTGAGTGTGGGGCGCCGTGGGTGTAATTGTTGAGGCCTAAATCTGGTAAAAAGAAATTCTCAACCGAAATAGAGGCAGATTATATACCCAACTCCCCGAGAGTCTTTCTTGGGGTCACTGCAGTTGCTGGTAAAGGCCAGGGACTGTATCTTATGACTTTCCTGAAGTCATGCCACGTTCTCTTAAGTTGAACTCGGTTTCCTTGAATAGTCAGACCGACTTGACCTGCCTTGCTTTACTATTCACTTCAGACTTGTCATACTTCTTGCTAAAATAGGTGAAATTACATTGTATTCACTTGGCTGTTTTATAATCATGATTATTTTGTCTTAATGCTACAACTGCATTTGTGTACAACTACGTTTACCCCATATGGCCTCTTACGTAACATTTAAAATATGCCTACAAATGCCTAAGAGTAACAAAGCTTGTTACTTTGTCTGTACAAAAAGAGAACATTTGCAAATGGTACTCACTGTACCCTCTAAGACTTTGGTGTAAATACTTCATACACCCCTGTGAGAGGATTTAACACCTGCATCGAGCGTAAATCTGCATCAGCATCTGCTAAGTCTATCCACTTGGGGTGTGAATCTTGATCATTTTCAACAAGTTTGCGATAAAGCGGGGTAATGAAGTTCTGAACAGCTGTTCCTCGCAGTTTAAATGTTCCCCTCAGAGACTGTCTGTGGTTTCATATATTGGCAAAGTTGTCAGAATTATGGTAGATGTGTAATTAGTAGATATGCTTGGTGGGTGTAATTTTTTTGCTCGTTTTTTGTTTCCTTAGGCGAGATTTCTTTCTTTTATTTTCTTCCTTATTTTGGTTACTAACGGTGTATGGAAACAGGCTCTCTGTACTACTACATACTGTATAAATTTAACCTCAGTTACCTTTAGTGGTTTAGTGGTTTTTCGTGGCCAGTTTAGGTACTGCAGGTTTTCGCCTCGCTGTTTGTTTACCTCTCTATGTTTACCGCTGACAGCTTGATTTACAGTGCGTGTAATGACCCAGACATAAAGAGAGATATTGGGTGGCCTGTCCTTATCAACCCTCTGAGGATCTCTGGGTGTCTCTAGACATCATGCAACAAAGTTTATGAAGGTGTCTCAGTGACACATAATTTAATGCAGGTTAGCTTGCATGCATTTTAAACAAACGTATCTATAAATGTAATTTATCTACTTCTATCAGGTTACAGGTATTTGCAGTGTGTAGTTTTGAGTCAGTGAATCCATTTTTGAAAATCAATTTCGAACAATTTTCTCTCATGTCTATCCTGCATGCTTCAAATGCTAAAAAAAGGAAGAAATAAATACATTTTAAATTTTGTTTTGTGTTTTTTGTTTTTTTATTAAAACCCCAAATTGGGATATTTCCACACACATAGCTGAAAAAATTGAGTTATAAGTGGAAAACTGCATTTTATGTATTTCTAAACCAACCATTATTCAGCCATTATCATTTAAAAAGTACATTTCTTTATAAATTCTCAGATCTGAGATTGTGCCTTTAGGAGTGATTTTAAAAAGGCATGATTTATTATCCCGGAGAAGATTAATCATTTCATCGTTTCATGTCATGGTTTTATATCCTAAAGAAGATGAACAGCGTTGGGGCACTGGAGAAACTTCACAGAGCAGTTTTGGTTTAACTTGCCCTCATAGTGTTTCATCAGGTCACAATGATGAAAGAAATTCCAACCATGAATCATGCCATCGCTTCCAACCACCGACTACAAAACTGTCGTGTGCTTGATTGACTACATTGGAGTTACAACACATTCAGGAGGGAGCATCGGGCCTGCTGACCAAGAGGGAACTTTCTGGATGAAAGTGACAGATTACGTAATGATTTATCTCAGATGGGACTTACAGCAAAACCCGATATGCTCGGGTGTGTGAAACTCTATGGACTTATGAGGAAGTGGAAAAGGTCAGGGGTTATTGCGGAGTATTTTTAGCTGTTGGCTTAGGGCGGAATCTGGCTGCTCAGTGAAGCAGCACAGAGAACGTTTCAACTCATCTTGGGTGTAAATACAGAAATAATTCATATTGTGGGAAAATAAGTGGTGTTACAGTGTAAGTTAAGGGTGAAAATGCTGTTTCATAGTATTATAATAAGACATATATATTTGTTGGGCTTTTTAAAATCACCTTTTTCTTCAAGTATCACATTGAGTATTTCTAAGAAACATCAAGTAGAGTTATAAATTAAATAGTGGCAGGTTATCTGACCCTCATACTCAAAGCTTTGCTGTTTAGTTTGGCTTGTAATGACGGAGCGGTGGCTGGTGTAGACATAAAGTAATCAAAGTGGAATCGTATCCATATTACATGGATAAATTCTCTGGCTGTATATGGTGAATAAAAGTAGTGCCTGGTTATGTTTCTGGGATAAAAATAAAAAGGGCCCAGCTTAGATCTGTAAAAAGATTAGCCCAGGGACAGATGCAGAGAAAATAAATCAAATAGCGCAAAGTAGAATTAGGAGAAATGTGCTAACAAGTCCAACAAAGCTCATTACATTCACTATCACAGCATGGTCGGTGTAGAAATTAGATGAATGCTGTTTGAAAGGCTCAACACTCTTCCTGCTGTCTTGGCCTGTAAGACTAAACTCCTCTAACTGACTCATCTGCTATGACAGTCGCTTATCTTAGGTTTCTGTCAGTTCAGTGATTTAGAGCCACACAGGGTCTAAGTGGAGGACGGATGGCTCGACGAAGGTGAAGGACAACAGACAACTATTTATGAGAATGTAACGTTCACCCGAGGATGCCAAATGCCAGTTTTATGGGAGAAAAATGTATTTAACAGACTGTCACAGCAGCAAGCTTTATATATTTTTTATCTTTAGAAGATGAGCATGAGCAAGTTCAAATTTGCAAAAAATTATATTAAATCAGTGTTTTTATGATTAATATTGCATTTCTATGCAATACAGGTTTTAGGGTCAGGGTTAATGTATTCGTTTGCATCCAGGAAAAATGAAGCTCAAAATGTGAATGATTTAAAGTCATAGTAACACAATGAAACCAATTTCCGCTCTGAATATTGTATCAAAAGTGATTACAATGTTCTTAACAACTATAAAATACATGAAGCAAGTCAGTTACAGTAGCTAGCATGAAACAACAACTGCGCCCCTCTCTCCATAAAGCACAGAGATAGTACACATATAGCTGCAGCAGTATGTACCTATGAACCTGCTGCCGTTACTTTACCTCGACTGTTTCTGGAAGCTTTCCAATTAAGTCAACAAGATGGCGCTCTTTGAGCTCATGTCAGTATCACACTGACCCTGATGATGTCATAGCAGCTGGCTATGTGATTATTTACGGCCTTTTAAATATTCGTCTTGGACAGATAACAACAAGGAGGCAGCATCTTTATGAGATGCTGAATCTGTTCAGCAACTGCAATTTACATGCCATTTGGGGAGAATCTTTAGCAGCAGTAAACAGCCTCATCACATTTTTGGATATTTTTAGATCATATTTAAAGCATTTGGTCTGTTTTGGTTCAGTGTAATTTTGAAATCATATAGTTCTTTTGATCTAATTTTACATTATGGCATTTTGTTCTGTCTATTCTAGCTTTTGTCATGCTCTACAAATATTACTCCTGCTCGAAAACGAGGAGGAATTGTGTGAAACTGTGTGAAGATTTAACACTCACTTAACTTGTGCATTTCAGTCACAGTGAGCGATGAGATCATCTGATATTTTGTTTTCCTCAGTTAGGCTGCTAAACACCTTTGCAATAAACAACTACTGTGGGTCATATGGGGTTAAACATTTGAGTCTGAACCCCCTGTAGCTCATTATTGCCCCCGGATCTGTTTAGCAACTGCAATTTGAATGCCATCAGGGGTGAATCTTTAGCAGCAGCCTTATCACACTTGTGGATATTTTTAGATCACATTTTAAAGCATTTGGTCCATTGTCAATTTGATATCAACATTTTGAATTCATGTTATGTTATAGATATTTTTTTCAATCTAATCTTACATTATGGCATTTTGTGCTGTTTATTCGGTCACATGGAGATAAATCCCCAAAAAACTAATCTTCTTTCACCTCAACCACATTTTGTTATTTGTTTGTATCTTATGCCATAACAGCAAGCATCATGCTCTTCTCCAGATACATCTAATCTCCTATTCAAAACCAAATATATATGTATTTCTTTCATCAGATCATCATCCTTATTCTTTTTTACTACACACTATATATCATAAACTATACATATAAGTACATTACATAATTAATTCATCCTAGACATATACCAAAATATAATAATTCTTGAAAAAAATCATTTTCATCATCATCATTTTATACAATACATCAATTCCTGCAACATCCTCAGATATAAGTATAATACTTTATATATAACTATTGCGAGCAAATATACCTCACTTAAACCTCCAACCAAACCAAACCAAATTCAATCATCAACATTGCCACTGAAACCCAGTCTCCAGACTAATTACAATGAATTATGCTTTCACAAAAAGTATCTGCATACCTGCAGGGACTGGCTCAGGCATGGTTATTCCTGTGTCTTGTCTTTGCTGCTGGAAGACTGAGGGCTTGTGGTGCTTATTCCTTTTATTTCTCCCCTCTCTGTTATTCAAAGCTCTCCTGGAACTCAAGTCACCCACACCCTCCAGTGAGCGAGGAGTGCAGGAGAGACTGACGACACCCTTAAGGAGTTCAGGAAGAGAAGCACTCAGAGCGAGAGCGTGATAAGGTGCAGAGACAAGAGGGTGAGGTGGTGGTGAAAGGGGTCTTACACATTTATGATGAGATTAATGGACTGACTAAATCTTTTGAGCTCTAGTGTTCGCTGGAGAAATACAGAATACATTGAGATGACCAACAACTGACCCGTTTTGTGTCACTTTATCTAGCTCCTTGTGATGTCAGACTAATCTTTCAATCATCACCTCTTACAACCCACATTAAGAACAGGATCAACAAGTATTTGCAAATAGTTTTTGAGGCTTCTTTTAGTGCACTTCACTTGGTACTACTCTAGATGTGTTGCATTGTAAAATCTGGACATGGGAAACTAAGTATCAGAAGGATTATTTAGTATACTGCCTGTTATTGATGCTTGACACACAACACCTTTTGAACAGAATTATCTGATCAGACGTTTGGCAGATTTAAATAAACATTGCATATTATTAATATTAATCAGTTAAAGTGATGTGACAAAGACGGGTACGTTGTTTGTTTTTTCAGACTCTGAATGTTGTTAATGTCATAATCATATGATGTCCAGCGCTGTAAAATGTTGTACGCTGCCACACAATGTGTTACAAGTATTCAAAGTGTTCAAATGTGTAACATACTGGACGGCAGTGGTGGAAGAAGCATTTAGATCTTTTACTTAAAGGAATTTTTGGAAATACGCTTATTCACTTTCTGGCAGAGAGTGAGAGGAGAAGACAGATACCACTTTCACATCTGTACGATAAAAAGCTGGAGCTAGCAACTGGTTAGCTTAGCTTAGCATAAGGACTGGAAACAAGGGGAAACAGCTAGCCTTGCCCTGCCCAGAGCCAACAAAACCTGCATACAAGCACCTCTAAATCTCACTAATTACTAATTACTAATACTAATTACGTTATATCTTGTTTGTTTAATCCATACAAAGATAAATTGTAATGACGACAATTCACCATTTTTATGGGGAGTCATGTGTCCAACTATTTCTTGGCAGTAACTTACAGGAGTCTCTACTTGTTGCCTGGCAACTGGTTTAGTTACCTTTGGACAGAACCAGGCTAGCTGTTTCCAGTCTTTATGCTAAGCTAAGCTAACCTGCTGCTGGCTGTATTTTCATATTTACCATATGTGGTTTCAACCTTCTCATCTAATTCTCCGGAAAAAAACGCAAATAAGCATATATATTTTTAATAAACTATTAATTTAAGTAAAAGTTGCGATACAATAGTATAAAAACACTCACGCACTCAAAATCTTACAAGTACATAAGTGTCACCGGCAAGATGTAATTAAAGTATTGAAAGTAAATTAATTTCCTATGTGGACAAATTGCCCCTGTGATTGTTATATTGTTGCAGTTGCAGTATTTTTGTTATTGGATTATTGATGCATTAATTTGGAACAAGCATTTTACAGTTGGTTAAGCTGGAACTAAATTTAACAACATTACAAAGTGTTAAGTAGTTCTAAGCAACTAGTAACTATAGCTGTTAAATAGATGTAATGGAGAAAAAAATACATTATTTAAATATAAAGTAACTGTACTTTGCTGTACTTTATTTTAGTGTAAAGTACAACAAAATTATACTTAAGTACAGTACTTGAGTAAATGTACTTAGTTACATTTGACCACTAGTGGTTGGTTTCCCAAATGCAACCCTAACGCTTCTAAGGTCCTATTTGTGGCACAAATATGGTTGAAAGCCAGACTTACTGTACATGGTCAGCTGGCAGTAACAGTGTACTTCTATAATGTCACCCTACGCAGCTGTGTCTGCCTCCAGTTCCTTGGCGTTTATGATCCAGGGCAAGATACAAGTTTTAGACACGTCTTCATTACCTGTCGCCATCTCCTCCTTCATTTATCAGAAATGTGCATACGTCAACAGCCAGAGCTACTGTGGAGACAAGTCCCCTGTTGCTGGGGTCAAAGTGTTAATCCGTGAAAGGGTCGGGCACGTCAACCTAGAGGGACCACCAGACGGGTGTATCTATATCTGAAGTGGTTGAAATGTCTCTAAGAAAAAGACCAGCAAGGAAAATTGACAGTACAGGAGAGGGTGGGTGGGGCTTTGAGGCAACTATTCATAAGGTGACATATAGTCTGTTGTTTTAATCATGCAGCGGGATCATCACAAGTCACTTCACACCCTCAGGCTATCCTTAAATATGACAGTCTACTTTCTTATCCAACCTACTATGACTGTAATTTATTATGCTAATACAATAGACACACAAGAATGCAGTGAAATGTAACCTGGTACATTTACTCTCTGATACTATGTAAGTACAATTTGTTCCTTACTTGAGTATCTCCATTTTGTGCTACTTCTACTTCTACTTGACTACATTTCAGAAATATCATACTTTTTACTCCACTACATTTGTTTCATAGTTACAGCTACTAGTTACTTTTACAGCTTAAGATTGTACATAGGAGACACATGATCGAATGATCAAAAATGATAAAATATGATGCATTGTTACAGATTAAGCTGCCCAACAGTATATAATACAGATTAACTATGGGTCCACCTCCACCAGCTACAACATTAAAATGTATGTTACAAATTAATGCTTTGAACAGGACTTGCTTTGGACTTCTGCTGCGTAATGAGTACTTTTACTTTTGATGCTTTAAGGCATTACTTTTACTTAAACCAACTCTGTGGAGCTTTTCATTTTGTGTTGATTTTGGCGGTCCCTGTGGACAAACACAGTAGTGTTTCACCTAATGTTAGGATTTCATGTTCCCTCCGTTTCACTCCCCGCTGCAAGGAGACTACTTCTCCAGGAGGAGAGCGGGCAGCAGCTCCGGAGACAGACCTTCAGTTAGCGGCTGAAGCAACTGGAATTCAGCCAGAGCAAACCCCAGCGCCGTTTCGTCTGATATCGCGGAAAACCCCGACCCAATGACAGGCATTAAGAATAACTATTAGAAATAGCCGGTCTTCTCACTGTTGGTCTCATTTGCTCATGTAGATCATATAGAAATTAAATTGAGACTGTTTCATAACCACTTAAAAACTCCATAGAGTACTTTTAAATAAAGGACCTGAATACTTCTTCCACCACTGCAAGAATGTATGGTAAAACGTTAAAGGAGAAGTTTGACTTTTTGGGAAATATACTTTTTTAAAATTTAGATGAGAAGATTGCCTGGCTATCTTCAACATTAAAAGACACGCCTACCAACACTTTAGCTTTAGAGCTTTGGAGGCATTGTAAGATGTATTTTTGAACTTTGGACTGAGCCAGGCCAGCTGTTTCCCCATGCTTACTGTCTTTATGCTAAGCTAAGCTAATTGCTTGCTGGCTCTAGCTTCATATTTAGCGTACAGACATGAGAGTGATATTGATCTTCTTGTGTAACTCTCAGAAAGAAACCGAATACGCGTATTTCCCAAAATGTTGAACTATTCATTTGTAACCTGTTATTGTCCATGATAAAGTTCAAGGCTAAAACTTTTTGAAACATCAAACTACAGGACACTCAAGCTAGTATAGTTGAGTGCATTTATTTGCACAGTGATAGTGACAGAGCAGTGAGGTGGTGAACAGTAAACCACATAAATGACAAGTAGGGAGAGTAATTTAAAATAGCCCTGATGCAGAAAATGGAATCACAAAAGAAGTTTATAGCATGGTAATGGGAGTGTGTGTGTGTGTGTGCGTGTATGCACATTATGATGTGTGCATAAGTGTGTGCAGGCAAAGAGAGAGACAGATGGGGAAGGGCAGGGTGTATATTAAGTTAAAACTGACAAAACCCAGGAGAAGGTGGCAGAGGTACCGTATGCATACTGCATTAAGAGCCTGGGGGTGTGCACTTACATTGCTTCTCATTAGTCCTGTTAAGTTTTCTTCACTTTCTTATCAAGGTTGATCTCGACACTTTAGGATTTATTGCGGATATATTAAGTGACAGATTTTGGTGCTCAGAGTTCCTCTTTTTATCTACGCTCTCTCCCTTGGGTTGTGTATATTCCTCTACTCCTGTAAAAGTTATCCTACCATTCATATTCATGACTGCCACAACAAATATTGAGGGACACATTTTATTAACTTTGCGGATGATTCCGGCGTTTCATAGTAGCTTTCCGGAGGAGACTTGACTCTGTTGTTGGTGACTTTGTGTCATGGCGCAATATATTTTAGAAGTTTACAGCCTGCTTCCAAACCCACTCTACAATCTGATAAGGGAATTGAATTGGAGGGCAACTATAAATATCTTGGGACTTTTACTGATAGCAAACTTCAGAGGCAGTCACAGAGATTATTTGCAGGGAAGTACAGCAGCTTTTGTTTTCCCTACAGAAAATGAAATCTTTTAACATCTGCTAAAATAATGACCTTGTTTGACCAGATTTTACTGCAGTTGTTAAGGGGGGCTTTGTGTGTTACCTCAGTATGGTTACTGCTGAAAGACGAATATCTTTTTTGACTCACAGAGGAACTGATACTCTCTGGCTGCTCCTTCACACTGGATGAACTTCAGAACAGGGGAACCAGAGTCTTATTTATTCCTTCTGCAATTAGATGGCTTAATTTAAACATGAAATTCAGCAGCAGTGTTTGCCTGTATACAGCAACAGCTTGGCAATTTACACTAAAGACTGACCAATTATTGTACTGTCTGGTGGGCAATATAGGTATATCTGTTTGATTTGTGTATTACAGTGCATTCATATTAGGTTTTTTCTGTGCTTTCCGTCTGGTTTTATTGTTAACATTATTTGTTTATTATGTGATTTCCCATGTATATGTAAATGCTTTCTGCAAACCATATTTCCCTCACGGCACAACATTTTAGCTAGAATTAGTGAGCTATAATGGTGTTATGTTTAAATTACAATTAATATGATGAACACCCTGCCATTACTAAAGGGAGATTCCCCCACATCTACATTTAATAACATTTTAATTGTATTTTCTACTCGATATGTGTTTATAATTGATACCAATATGTGTACAGTCAATCAGTTGTCAAGAAGTTATGAAAGTGTTGAAATTATTTAAAACAACACTTTCCTCTTTCAGTAAATGTTGTGAGTTTTTCCACTTGAATTACCGCCTCAGACCTGTGTGGCAAGATTTTCACAGGGGAGAATCGTTTGTGAATTTCGTAGCATGGCTAACGGAACTGCAATCCATTTTGTTCTCATGAGCAAATCATAATGATAAATAAAAGTGCATGATAAATTCTGCAATTTACACATAAAGTTAAAGCAATTCAAAGTCAAAGTTTTTTGTTTTTTTAAAAAAAGCACATTTACTGGCTGTAGTCCTCAGTACATTTATCCTTAATGTATGAAACCATGGCTCCATCTTGTGGACATAAGAAGAAGTTCCATTTAAATTACTGAGGAAGAATTTTACTTCACTCAACAACTCTGTTGAGGTTGATGTGCTCATCATTCAAAAAACTAAAATTAAAATAATATAATAATAATAATAATAATAATAAACTGAGGCATTTCAGAAAAAGAAACACACAAGGCTATAAAAAGAAATGCATGACACAAATACACCAAATATCAGACAAGACTGATTCCATATATTCACATGAATGACTAGTGGCAGTTTGTTGATCCACATTATAATTCAGACAGGAACAGGCAAAGTGTCACTTCAGTAACAAATTACACTTGGAAACACTTTTCTGTCAAATTTCAAGCGTCTAGAAAGTATTGTATGTGTGGTTGTGTCTCTCAACTTCTTTTGATTCGTCAAACCTAATGTAAATTGAAAAATAAGTCCAATAGAATATCACAGTTTTGCTGAGGAAAATTTAAGTTTTTGCAAAATGCTCAGATCATTTCTGGTCTGTACTATAAGTTAGTTACTAAGTTATAGTAAGACACACAGCCTCTAAAAAGAATTCACACACTTTATCATTTTATGGCTCTACCAGACTCCAGAAAGTGAAAAAAACAGTTAAGTTTTTTTTTAACCAAAGTTTATAATAAACTGTATACTGTGTACAGTACACCCAGAGGTGGTTCAATATGGCGTCAGATTTGTCATATGTTGCGAGCACGATACAAAAAAACACGCTCATGACCAACTTATATTATTTCACATGCACAGATATTAACTGCCACTCGCACAGTACAAGTCCTCACGCACAAATTCAACAACTGAGAGTTGTCCGGCAGCAAGCGCACAAAGCAGCCACAATGCGCGAGAGTGTTTCTGCTTGGCGAGCGCTGGAGAGCAGACACGCTCTCACAGGCTAACTGTGCTACCGAAGTTGAGTTGTGCTCACGCAAATTGACCTGACTTTTGACAATTTGGGGGCGGAAACCAAGAGAGAAAGTGACCAATAATAAGTCTGGTCAGTTCACACGCACAGTTAACCTGTGAGGTGCTCTCCAGCGCTTGCCAAGCAAAAACTCTCTCGCACGTGGCTGCTTGTGTGCTTGCTGCTTAGTTCTGTACATGCAGGTTATATTCTTTGCCTCTCCCTAAGTTTTGTTTCCAGTGCTGGGGAAGCTACTTTGAAAGCATAGCTTTGCAAGCTACCAATTACTTCACACTGGAAGAAGCTGAACTACAGCAAAGCTGCCCTAGGGAGAAATCTAGTTTGGTTGACTAAAGCTACTTCAAAAAAGTAGTCCAAACTACTTTGTAAAAAAAAATAAAATCAAATTGACAATGTACATGCGATACAAAATTATAACAAAATATAATACAAAAAAGTCACATGCCAGCAAAAAATGCCACTCAGTTGAGTTTATTGCAAAAAGTGCCCACTTGTTCACAGGTCAAACATAAAAAATGAAATACCCCACTATTCATGGGAAATTGCAAGAATGTCAGCTTTGGTTTTGTTTACAATGTCCATCAGTCAGATACCTGCCTTCCAGAAACAAGAGTCCAGGTGGAGCCTCTAAATTTGGTATTACACCAAGCAGGATTACTCAGATAGCCAAGTAACTTCTAAAATAGCAGGCAACAACTGACACAAGTGGGAGTGCAGGCAGCAGAGGAAGGACCCAAGCGTGGACAAGAGCAGGCAGAATGAAGCAGATGAATAATTTATCGTGAGGTGGCTTACAGGCAAATCGGCAGGAACAGGTAGACAAGCAGGCAGGTAACTGGCAGGTGGACGCACGTAACACGAGAATAAAGCTGGCACATGGCAAAACAGACAAACTCACAAAGAACAAAAGAACAGGACTGATATATATAGTGAGAGGCTGATGAATGATGAGATGCAGATGAGGAGGTGGGCGGAAAGCTCAGGTGAGGGGAATGAGGTGATTGCAGGGCAAGGGGGAGTGGCTGGATGAAGGAACAGAGGGGCAGACTGTCACAACAACTTCTCTAAACATTTGTTAATAAATAGCAATAATCAATACTTATGACTAATTGACATCTAATATATTCAAGTTTAGTTTTACAAATTCAGATTCAAAACATTAACCCTAACTCCATAACCCCATCCTTAACTATAGCCACATATTTTTCACAGGTGAGCTGACAATCCAGCTTCCTGGAATACCCCTGAGACCTGAACCTGCCCTAAACAAAACAATCCCATTTAGGCTTTTTACAAGGACAAAGGAAGGAATGCTGTATTTTTGTTGTAAACAAATCTGAGTTTTGTATTATCTGACTACAACTAAAACTGAAAACATTTAACTTGCACCTTTTTTAGACAGTTTGACCGTCTTGAGCACTCATTCCTTTCCTTTTATGGCCCAAAATTGTTTGTAGTTTCAGACTGGGAGCACACCGACTGCCATCTACTGTAGGTAAGACACTGACTATGGGTAAGTACCTCATACAACCCCACTTCAAAAAAGCAGAATTATCCCTTTAACTACACAATAAATGGAAAAAAGCAATTTAACTTTTAATCACTATGCAAATATGAATGTAGTTGAACTTCCAGCAAGTTACTGCAAAATATAGTTAAACCACTAGTTTATGTAATTACATGTAGTTCACTACTCCCCAATACTGTTTGTTTCTCAGTCGCAGCTGCTTGTACAACTCTCGGTTGATGAATTTGTGCGCAACTTAACCTATATATTTATATTATGCAAGTGGCAGTTAATATCTGCGCATGTGAAATAATATAATTTATTCATGACCATGTGTTATTGCGCTTGCGACATATGATATAAATCTGACATCATAGTTCTAGTCCATTTTTTTGCGGTGGCCCTGAAGGTTAAAACACAACATTTCAGAAAACACAGCATTTCACAAAACACGACATCATTACAGAGATTGAAATCATAAGGGAATATTTTACAGTTTTTTCTGAATGCTTAGAGTAAGCACTAACAGTGATTCTTGAAGCGCTATCTCTGAAACCATTACAGTTTTTTGCAATTGCCAAGACACAAAAACTGGTACTTGTGGTACAATTATTGAAACCACTAACTTATGTAGCTTATCTGTTGACCAGGTATGTTAAACCGTAAGCACATTGTCTGCTTTACACTAAGTTTGAAATTCTAAAACACACTTTTTGCAAATAACTACACATGCTTATCTATATTAGACACATCATACCAAACTAAAAGCCTGCTTGTATTGTTTGCTAAACACTGTCATTGAAATACCACACTCAATTGTCAGTCACCTGCACCCATAATGCACATGTGAAAACACCTTTAACCAATTAGATCACTTAGAAATCAGAGCTTGAACTACAAATAGGCTTCAGGTTTGGTCTTCGGTGTGCAGGGCTGAGTACGCCACTCAATGCCGAGATGCTTGGCCGAGGTTTGGCCAGAGAGGACACCGCTTGTGATGCTGATGAGGCGCTGTGGCCGGATGCACATCGAAGAAGGGATGGACTGCAATTGCAAAATGCTCTATTTTGTTTACAGTACAATACAGTAACTATGTTCATGTCATCCTCAGTTAAAGTAAGTGTGTCTGATACTGTTATGAGTATATGAGTATTGAGAATAAACACATTTGTTTGTTTCCCTATTGCATTTGTGTTCATGGTCTATACTTACAGCATGCTACAAATGAAAATGCCAAAGACTCGAGATAATAGTGTTTTATACTTAGCACATCAGTGTGCAGTTGGCATGTGTAAAGAGCTATTTATTTGGTGTTTGTGTGTAAAGTTGTATTGCCAAAATACAATTTTATTTATATAGTTTTGAATATAGTGTTTGCTTTTGCAAAAGAGATATTTTGTTTTGGTTTTTGTATGTAGAGTTTNATGTGATGTGGATGAAGTCTTATGGCCAGACCCTCAAAGAAGGTGGGATTTAGCCTAATTTTTTTCTGTTCTTTTTTCCTTAACACAAATGTTTTTGTTTCTTCTACTGCGCGTTTGTTGTTTGAGGAGTGTTACAACATTTTGAGAAAAAAAATAAACAACTTTTTCCCCTTATTTGTATTGATAGTGTGTTACGTTCGGAATACACATCCATACTTTACACTTACTGTACCGTACTGTATTGTCGCAAAAAAACACGAGTTTGAAGACTTTTGCAAGAATTGTTTGCTTTTGCAAGTGATGTATAATGTTTTGCTGGTTTGGTGTAAGGTTTTGTGGTCAGTGTGTAGAGTTTTGCAAAAAATAGCCTATAGTTTTAAAGACAGTGTTTAAGCAATCAGAAAACACTGTAACAAAGGACATTCATATTATGTAATTATTGATATGCTTTCAACATATCATGACATTAAAATGTCCCGTGGAACCCTGAAAGCACGCTTGAAAGAAAAAAACACCTCATTCCTAAAATGTTGTGTTTTCTGAAATGTTGTTGTGTTTTGAGTAGCAACAACACAGCAGCTTTAATGTTCAGGCAAACAAGTCACGGTACATAATATAACCTCCTTAACAGCTACCCAGCAAGGAGATAAAATACCGCAGACAGCATGGTGAGACAATTAATCATCAGGCAAGAAAACAGGAAGGGAGACACAGAGAAAGAGTGTATCTAACTCACCTTACATGATGCCAAAGTCCACCCTCTTGCTTCCCTCTTGGAGATGAAGTATCAGTGTCATATAATGTCCCACTGCACTTTTGCTGTGATGGCCATTTTGTTAAATTGTTCACAGGACCCTCTCTCCATTGCTGCTAGCTAACTACTCTCACAAAAACATAATTCTTTGACATCATTAGCAAAACTGTCAAACTAACGTTAGCTAACTCTCTTTTGTTTCATTGAAATGATATTTCTTAACTTTCTATTGCTTATTATGTTCACTTCTGAGTTTCTTTCCCACAGTCCTGTCACAGTTTTGCAGTACAATAACAGTCAGTGACCACATATTTACTTCATGTTTGCTCCCTTTGGTAGAGTTCAGTCAGGGTGCTATACCATCTTTGACCACACAGACTGACTGATATTGATAAGCCATTACAACCCAGAGAGACACTGTTTCACTCATTTGATTAAACTCTATAAAAACTGGAGGAAGACATGGCTGCAACA
>NTHP01000559.1:0-12892 GCA_003416845.1 Oplegnathus fasciatus | reverse complement strand
ATCGTCTTCTTCTGTCGCTACAGGATTAACTTCTTTAAGGTAATTCACACCGTTTTAATGTATGATAATATTCAGTGTTTAATTTATTTTATTTAAATGAAGTCACACAAAATGATACAGTATTTTTGATTTACAAAGTGCATAATATACCTGTGGTACCAGAATATACAGTACACAATGCTACAAAATATATATATGACACCTCTAAACAATATTTTACATTCAGTTTTGACAAAATTAACACGTTAATGATACGCAAACACTTACACAAATAGCAGCTTCTTGATGAATATGTATTTCTATGTACAAAGATTCTGAATATGAACTTTTTGTTTTCTTGCATTATCCTAAAATATGCATTGCTTATGAACACATTTTCAGTTGTACTTGTGTCTTGTAAATGAAGTTTAAATGGAAATGTAAGAAAATGGAAATGGAAAGCCCACACGCCTTACTTTACTCCTCCTGTTTAACTAAGACACATGATGACTTTTGTCCTACCCAAAAACCCGCCAACATCTTCCCTTTGAAGGAGCTCTTAATCTGCTGCAGCAGTGTGATCTCCTTTCTGCCTTTGCTCCCCTCTCCCTCCTTCACTTCTTCAACTGCATAAAAATTGATAACACCGGCTGGATGGTCAAGGTATACCCCAATGGTTGTGCACTGGGGAATATCCCAGATTTCTGTGTTAAGGCCATTGAACCACACCTGGTAGTGGGATCCACCCCACCCGAGACCCCAGGACTGTTCATTCTCTCCCAGCCCGCAGGGTCCGTCGCTTCCCCTCCTCCCTGCCCCTTCAAATGCAACTCCGGCGACCACCCATCCTGAATATTTCACTTCCCAGTAAGCTCGGAAGCCCAAGATGCCTTCTTTGCAAAGAACCTTAAAGAAAAAGAAGAAATTTGTTAAGCACAGAAAAAAGTATCTTACATCCGGATTTTTTTGTTTAAAACCTACCTGGGGGGCATGCTCATATCTCTCTGGTCTGTCCAGGACAGGACAAGTGACATCATCTGTCATGCGTGACACCTTGATTCCCTCTGTAATCCACAGCATTTTATTGGCTGTCTTGTCATCCAGGGAAAGGTTGATCCAGTCTGTGGGATGTGGAAGATTTGCAGCCGTGACAGTCAGAAAGAGAAAGTACATAGTATGAAAGTGAGGAAAAAAGTTTGGCAGAATAATGGGAGCATATTTAAATGATTGTTCTTACATTTTAGAAGATCTGCTCTGCATGTGGGCTCAGGGATGTTGGGCTCGTAGTCTGGGATGTTTTCTGAGTGACGAGAAAAGCCCCATTGTGAGTAGCTGATTGTAAGATGATAACAAGTACAAGCAAATACAGAGGCATTGTCTTGAGAATACAGTGCATTCACAGTTTGCTCTTTAAAACAGTGATTTATATATTTTCTATGATTTTCTCTAAAATCTTACCTTTTGGAGGAGTCACATCTTTAGATTTGGTGCCTGTAAATATAAAACAAGCATGACTGCTAGTTATTCTGTACTTATTGGTTACTGCAATATAGGAACATTTCGTACTAACAGTATATAAAATCTGACCAGAAAAACTGCCAGACCTTTAGTTTGACAACTGTTCAAACTGTCAAAGTGAACCACTCTGCTCTAATCTCTGGAAAACTAAAATAAAAGTAAAATCTAAAGAGACATATCCTCATCCAGTGGTATGAATTCTGGCTCAAGGAAGAACTTCTGATCAATTTTCCATGCCACTAACACTAATTTGTACTCCTGGCTGAAGAAACTGTAGTATTCTACATTATAATGCTTTATCTGCTGAGGACCAGAAAGGGAGTTCACTTACCAGGTCTGCTGGTTGCAGGCATGATTCTCTTATTGGGAGCACTGGTTGGCATCTTTGTCGCTTCTTGCCGTGTTGAGGTTTCCTGAATGTTGGCGTCTGTTAGCGGCGTACTGCTGCAATGATGCAAACAGCTTCTTTATATACCCCCAGGAAAGGGGGTATTAAAGGTTTTGGGGGGCCCCTGGGGCTCCCTATGAGAAATTTTGGTAAGGTATGTAGAGATAATGATCTCACTAATGGGCGTGCCACGGAGACTGCCAAACCAGGATATCCAGGTCAGCGCCAACACCTGGCCCGCTGACCCATATTTAACTGAGTAATTCTGAATTTGCTTTTACAATTATCCTGTCATCTCTTTGTAATCAAACACACATCTTGGAAAGTGATACCTGTTCAGGAATGTGGCCATCCTGTACAGAAAAGTGTAAGACTGGAAGAACACAGTTTGATGGCACTTTTAGATATGGAGATGGAGAGAAGAGAAACCTGAATAAATGGAGTTCATCTCAGCTAATTTTGTGCACTTTTAAAGAAGAGCACTTCAAGATAAAGATGTAATCCTTTAAAAAGTAGTTTTTATAAAGTTCCTGATTTTCTCTGTTATGTCCTTTAATTATTTTTGTGGTAGATTTTGAATCCTTAATGTGTGTTTAGACACAATAGGACTGAAATGCTTCTATCATACCATGTGTTCCCTTTACATATGAATATTCTGCAATATATATTATATATGTTCTGTAGGCCTTCCCTGTGCTTGTAAAAGTTAATCAGTTATTTATAAGCAACCCATCAATGTTAAATGATTGGTGACATTGTCCCAAAAAAAGTTTTCAGAATTAAAACATGAGACATGTATTTGTTACACCCATTTAGCAAAAGTACATCACTACACTTTCCCATTAACCACACTGAGTAAAAAGATAGTTCCCCCCTAATTACAGATATTCAGACCTATAGACTCTCTGAAAGGTTAAAAACTGACGTCATGACCTTGATCGACCAGAGGAGCCACTGAACAGGGTCACAGCTCAGTCTTGTGGCACAGATCACTTTCATCTGTCAGCAGTGTTTTTAAAGCCTGGTGCCTCTGGTTTCTGATTATCCTATGAGAGGAGAACTGGGTGAACTCAGATGGGTACATATGCAAACCCGTTATCCACACTCCTCTCTCCTTTATTTTCAATAAATCCCACTGGGCAGTCAGGGACAGGTCCAACACTCGACTGTAACTCCTGGTATGTACTGTTTAGTATGTCGGTTGCGCTGCAATCAGCGCCCCAGTCTGTCATCTGCTTGTGAAGGCAGGAACACAAGAAGGACGAGACAGCCTTGACTAGAGGTTTGGCAGGGTGCCGAACAGTAAACACTTCAGATACACAGCCCACGGTGGAGAGTATATCACAAGAAAGGGTTTACGACCAGCGACATGCTTTTTCTTTAACCTAGGCCATCTGCATTAAGACATTTGATTGTAAATGGTTGATGTAATAATGCAGGTCAAGAGCATAGAGGCATTAGCCTGGCATGATGAACTGAGGAACCTCCAGTCAAGTGACTCGCGGTCGTCTAAGTATTTAGATTACTGGGCTGTATTTATATATATGTGTATGCAGAGTTTGCCTGTTGTATACCCTACATTTCAATGTATGCTTATCAGAAGTTATTTAATATCTATTAAATATATATTATATGTATTTAATTGACTTATTAATGTCTAAACAATCATGATGTCAGCATCCTGTTTGTACAATGCTTTTTCATCACTAAATTCAAATTAAATGAATTTTGTTTGTATACAAATATGTACACTTTTGTAGATGTTTTTATTGTGAAATTAATTTAAACAATTACAAGTTTAAATAATATATTCTCTTTTAAAGTTTATATGTGTATAAAGATCGTGCTTGAATGTGATCACTTAAGTAATAAAGTAATGATTTCAAATGTTGTCTTGCTTGACACAATAATGCTATATAATTAAGTCATACGTGTGATAAAACTTCACATGTACTTGACTTAATCTTAAGATATTTATACAGCTGTGTCAATGGAAGCCTGACAAAATAAATAATTACATTTTTACATACATTTTATAAATGGATAAATGGATTCAGATTTTTTTTACATTTTACATGACATTTTTCAATGTGCAAATAGGAGAACTTGGTCAATGCAGGCTTTATAAGTGTTGCTGCATGTGAAGTATTAATACTTTATCACATCACATTGATACTTCCTCTAATATAGAACGTATGTTGACTTTTTACACTTTTGAATTGTGAACATATTCATACTTTGTCAATATGTTATACATTTGCACCAGTTGGACCTCACACTGCTTTGCAGGTGCATACTCAGAAATGTGTCAGTGTGTGTGTGTGTGTGTGCGTGTGTGTGTGTGTGTGTGTGTGTGTGTGTGTTTGCATGCAGCAATCACCCCATCCACCATCGATGCATCAATGCTGTCACTGTGCAATGTGAAGGGATCGGTGGTAGTGATGTAAAGAGAGGGGGGCGGGGTTTTCTAGGGAGTGTCCTGCAGACATCGAAGCATCCATCCAACCTTTTTAAGGAAAAACATACATACACAGCTCCAATTACAAGCCTCTTGCCTCCCCCCTTCCTATTGGCAAGTTTGATCTCACGCTCATGTCCACGTTCAGATTCCTTCGCCTCTGTCCTACATTAAAGGTATATAAGACTAGCATTAAGCTGTCACACAGCGTAGCCAACAGAGACTCATCACACTCAGAGAGACCAGTGACATCAGGCTGACACAGGCTCACTGCAGCAGCTTAAACAGCCAGCATCAAGATGCCCACAACCACAAGAATCATTTCTGACAGCCGGAAGTCAGATAAAGGTGAACTTTATTTTCTGCATGTCACACAATTTAGAAAATCTTGGTTTAAACACATAAAACTGAGTATTTAGTTTTCCTGCGAAATGTCTTGTTTTTTCGTGAACAACTGATGTACCGCCTAGATTTTGAGAATATTTCAAGATTCATCCACTTTTCTGTCAAATCAAACCTTTAATCTGCAGCATATAGTATGATTTAATGCATTTAATACAGAACTCATCATCATTATCAGCAATGCTTTTAATGTACTGCTTTAATAACCTCAGCCTGTGTCTGTAGCAGTGAGGCTTTTTTATTGTCCTCTGAGGCAGATCCTGAGTGAATGGCTCACTAGAGTTTATGTCCGTGTGGAAAGCGCAATATTTCACCGGCTGATTTCATGCTTGTCGTTATGAGGGGCGTATAATGGTTTTATTGCCTGGGAGCAAGGGTCTGCAAGTGTCAACATCATCTGCATTAAAAAAGATTTAACATGCTGTATGTACAGTATAATACCAGTCTTGAAAATGGGTGTACATTCAGTAGGATTTTAGCTTCAGTATTCAGTGAAATCAAGGCTGAACTCATTGATGTCAGCCTCTCTAGACTGTGTTATCCTGACAACAAGGAAAACAGAAGTAGACTCATATGGAGCTCCAACACAGTCTCACAACTAGTTTGCAGTTGCCGTTGTTTAAAGCACATTTCCATTATAACTGTTAGCTTTTTAATGGTAGGAATACAGCATCTTGACTATAATGAAACAGAAAATTGTACTTTTCATAAAAAATATACTTCTTCCCACACTTAAAGTTGACAATATCGCAATCGAAACAGATGCAGTGAGGAGTTAATCACCCATATTCAAAAACACTCATTCAAATCCCGTCACAACTTGACTAACAAGCCCCGTACAGATTGCCACAGTGGGGTTGAGGCTGCTTTTAAGCCTAAATGTTTTGTATGGTGTCAGCTTGTAATGAGGGCAGACAAAGCAGTTATTTTCATCACCTTCTGCTATATCCAGACAGGTGGCTTCACATTCTTGCGTGGTCTCTTACAGCCTCCAGTCAACAGAGAGATAAATATCAGCTCATTTAGACGTGACGCGCATACTGCACATGTAAAAATAACCGTTAAGTTTGAAAAATGTGGATAATGATGACAAGTAGATTTATGTGCACTGCCAGAGTGCAGCCTCACCTTGAACTCTTTGTCTCAACATTTACAGCACCGTACCAGACCTGCAACATTGCGCTTTAATTCATGCTCTTAAAATTCATGCTTTTTGCAATTTTTTCTGCTTGCCAAAATAAACTTCATTGATATTCTGAGATGGTGCGGATGTGTGAATGAAATCAATATATATTTTGGAGGTGATGTTGCTTGTTGATATAAATAAAACACATCACTTATGTTGGTCGATGTTGACATCTTAATGCTGAGAGGATTAAGCGTCTCCTCCTCTTGATCTCCGTCCTTAACAAAAAGCTGGAGACTGCATGCTTACACATGACACCAAAGTATTAGTTACGAAATTGGCATTAGGGATAAGCCAAGTTATGTAACTGTGATTTATCAATTATTACTTCAAGGAAAGTTATGGCACAATACCAGGGCTGTAATCAAGCTTAATTTGAAATCTAAATGCTAGCAGACTAATTATTTTCCATCTGTATTACCATAAGCTCCTTTTATTAAAGAGAGCCCCCTACAGTATTGGGTTTAGGGATGGGGAAGTTGCATGTGCTATAATTTATTATCTTCACATAAGCTCTAATGCAATACAGCTACTTTTGATGGGAGACCAGATTTAAAAAGCAATTTGTCACTTTTTGGATAACTTTACTCAACTCTCCTGGTTGTTGTTTACCTCAATAAACAAATATGGGATCTTCATCCCTTATCTGATTTGAGCAAGCAGATCATGTCCCTCTTCTTATCTGATGAACTGCTCTGAGCGTCATGCTGCACTCTGTAGTGTGACCGAAGCCAACCCTGCAGCATGTGAGGTGTCTTGGTCATTCCAGCCGCCTGGCATGAATCAACCACTGGCTCCAGAAAGCGTGCAGTTGCTGATGTGATGATCTGACAGTGGCAGATGGTTTTCTAAGTACATACCGTTTCGCAGCGGCTCACTTCATCATATGTTGGCACACCTGCCACATGCCGTTTCCTATAGTATTTATAACAGCAAGTATGTTGCCCTCAATATAGGTTGCTCCGGTGAAAACACATTTTTGTTTTTGTTTATGTTTTGTAGCAAAAAAAGCCAAAGCTGGAAACACACCCACAGGTAAGACAGTCGCCGCATTTTACAGGCTTTTTACATGTTTTGTAAATGCAGATAAAAATCTCATCCTTCTACAGTTCCCCTGACCTTGTCTGATATTTGACTGATGTTGTTCTGTCACTCGCTCCCCAGAGAAGATCCCAGCCTACGAGCCAAATATCCCTGAACCAAAATGCAGAGCTGATCTCATCAAACGTGAGACTCTTACTCTCTTACCTGTTTTGATCCTCTCACAATTTGGTCCGAACATGACATTTAATCAAATCATCATTTCTTTCTGTTTGTTCAGACTGGTACAATCTTTCCCTGGATGACAAGACAGCCAATAAGATGCTGTGGATCACAGAGAGCGGTGCTAAGGTGGCCCGTATGACTGATGATGTCACTTGTCCCGTCTTGGATAGACCAGAGAGATATGAGTATGCTCCACAGGTACAGTATGAAGATGTAATTAGATTATTTTAGTGTGAAATTACAGTACTTAAAATGTGTTTTCTCAAGTGCCATGAACTTGTCATCACCATGCCATAGCCGGTGGAGGTTGATGTGATTGTAAAACTCAAGCAAGAGTATTACAGATCAGAGGGCTGTCCCCTGTGTTTATTTAAATCCTGAGCCAGCTGGTTTGGCATTGCAAACCGGAGAAAGTGAGGCTGCTCTAAATTCTCTGCAGTGGCAGCTGTAATAAATCACAGGTTATGTTAGATTACCTCTAAATTACGCTGTCGTTCTCATCCACGTTCCAAAAGGTTCTATGCAAAGAAGGCATCCTGGGCTTCCGAGGCTACTGGGAGGTGGAATTTTCAGGATGGGTCGTGGTCGGGGTTGCGTACGAGCGAGCGGGAAGGAGGAACAGCGATGGATCCTGTGGCCTGGGAGAGAATGAGGAGTCCTGGGGTCTTGGCTGGAGTGGTTCCAGCTATCATGCCTGGCACAAAAGCCAGAGTTTAGAGATCATGGATATTCCTAAATGCTCCACAATCGGTGTATACCTTGACCAGCCTGCTGGTATCCTTAATTTCTATGCTGTGGAGGAGATGAAGGAGGGAGAGGAGAGCACAGGAGGAAAGGAGGTTAAACTTTTGCAGCAGATTAAGAGCTCCTTTAAGGAGAAAATGATACCAGGTTTCTGGGTGGGGACACAGTCACACTGTTTGATCACAAAGAAGGAGGAATAAAGGACTGAACCAACATGATAATGTCATATCTAAAAGTCAGTGGTCATGAGCTGAACTTTGGCTGAGGGAGGAGTGAAACTATCTCATCCTTTTGTAATAAAGCTACTAGTATGGCAGCTTTAAACACAAAATGACTGGACAATACCATCAGGGTCACGTTAACATTTGTCTTCCAAGTCATTGTAACATTTACTAACACAACATTAGCTTGCATAAGTCATTTGTACATTACATTAAAATTAAAACATTAGTGCAGATTAGATATATTCCTTACATACAGTATCTCTGAGGCACAGATGCAGTACATAGGTTAGTACATTTCAATAAAGGGAACAAAGTGTAATTAGGTAGGGGTTCAGTTGGGTTTCACCTTTGACCTTCCACTCTTTTGGACTTTCCTGTTACCACAGGACCACTCAAGGTTTATAGTGATATATTTATATGTATATATATTCCTGCATTGTTGTTTGCTAATAATGTATATGGTTACCTAGTTTGATATGAATGTATGCAGAATGTTAAATATGCAAAAGTTTAAATAAATAATAAAACACTGAGTAAGACACATTTTGTCCTGGTTTGTTGATCCGAATGTTAACAGCAACATATGCAAAAGTGCATATGTGCTAAATGAATTTCCTTTATCAGTTGACTGATAGTACACTGATAATAGAGTAAACAGGTGTTTGTTTGATTGGTGGGCTCGTAGCATTATATACAGTACGACCTGTATATGTAATATTGTAACTGACAAAACTCAAACAAACAAACAAACATAAACAAACATAAACAAAACTTGGAGTTGGAGCCAATTCTCAGCCCAGCTACTATATTTCTGCGCCAGCAAAGGTTGCCAGGTGATTTATAATTAATTTTTGAAGAAAAAGGAGATACTGCAAGAGATGTTGTAATAAAAGCGATCCTATTTATTAAAACATACTATTTTCTTTTTAAGTAAATACTGATGCTCCTGATGCAAGACTTGGTAACTCACTTTTCACATACACAGAGAGAGGAATTAAAAATAGATGGATTATGTGAGCCAAAGATCTTTATCTGTCACGTAGTTTAACATTTTTCATCTAGTTTGACTAAGGTGTCTTTGTTTATGTGGCTCTGCTTTCTCCTGTACCACTCGTGCTGACAACACTGACAAGACCAGTTTCTGAATCTTACTTTGCAACCATCTTCTTGCTTTTCTGAACACACTCCTAAAGTTTCAGGGGTGTCAAATGCCTGTGCTAGCCTCACTTATAGCCATATGTCAAAGTCAAGTGCATACACCCCCTTGACCCCCTGCTGAGAGCCCGTTCCACTGACCTCAACACCTCTTTCAGACACTCTTAAAGCCCCCCTCAATTTTACTGAGGGTATAAAAGTCAAGTGGAAGACGAAGACTTTACACCTTTGCTTTGGATGAATCAAAGAATTTTGAAGCCTCTGGACGTGGATTATTAGCACACAGCCTCAAGATGCCAACTAGACCAAATTCTACAGTAATCCTCTCAGAGACCAACAAACCAGGTATAAGATTTGTACAATGTAAAAGTATTCTATTTACATTAAAATTAATATATTTGCATTGTAACAAACATGTTATGTATAAGCATTTTGTCAAATGAGTAAATTGTTTATCTGCTGAGACAGTTACTGACAGATGTGTGCCTCAGCAGAGCTTGTTTGCCTGCCTAGACTTTAAGAAAGATGACTAACTTTACAGTATATGCTGCTAAAATTCTTTCATTTAACATCGTTGCCTCTGACTGCTCCTATTTGGATGGTGGTAGCTGTCTTATCAAACACAGTATTTTGGATTTTGTTAACTCACTGTGAGTGTGTTTTCATGGATGCCAAAAATCCCTCATTATGTGTAATAAGCAAATGAAGGGTGTCATACCAAAATGAGACAAATGTCAAAAACACCCACACACACATTTGAGTTTACAGTATGTGCTGTACCTTTTAATAGAATTTGTTTTGACTGTTTTCCATAATAGGTAGGGATGATTATACCCTCACCCACTGCAGGGGTACTAATGAGTGGAAAATGAGTTTTTCAGAATAAGACACTGACTGTAAACTGTTGAACAACGTGTGTTATCACATTTTTCAAACTCTCCAAAAGTTTACAATATTGGAAATGTATGGCATGACACAATTATAAAATAGACATGGCATTGTCATGTGTCATTTCTTGACATGAGGGCTTTTAGTCTCACTCACAATTGGTCTCAAAAGTTCATGAATAACTTCTGTATTCTTTGAAAAATGCCATCATAATGCTAAAATTTCTCATCCAGTATAGAGTTTAATACCAGGATTGTTGGAGCTGTGTTTGTGTGAAACAGTAAACAAGTCTTCACATCCTTACAGTTTAACCTTTGGCCTTAACCTTTTTTAGGAAAGAAAATTAAATCCAACAAGAATGAGAAGACAAATGCAGGTAATGGACCCGATGCATGAATTAGCTTATTCATTCTCTTTATGCAACAAGCCATGAGTTTGTATTTGAACCCATCTCCTTTCCTTACAGAAAAAGTTTCCGTTTATGTGCCGAACATCCCAGAACCAACAAGCAGAGCTGAACTCATGAAGTGTACAAGCAGATTTTTTTTTTTCAAATAATTTAATGTTCAGCAATGTTTTCCAGGACTTATTAAAAAAACCACAATTGTTTGATTTTCTCCTGTAGACTGGATGAATTTGTCTTTGGATGATAAGACTGCCAACAAGATGCTGTGGATTTCTGACAGCGGGTCTAAGGTGTGTCGTAGAACTGCAGAGGTTTGTCCTGTCCTGGACAGACCAGAGAGATACGAGTACTCTCCACAGGTAAATCAGAATACAACACAAATACAGTTACAGGCTATCTGGCAAAGAAACAAATGTTTTTTTCATTTTTCTTCCTTTTTTTCATTTCTTCAAAGGTGGTGTGCAAAGAGGTTATTTGGAACACGAGGGCTTACTGGGAGGTGGAGTACTCGGGGTGGGTGGTAATTGGAGCCGCCTATGAAGGAGCAGGAAGGAGGGCACATTCTGGGCCGAGCGGCCTTGGAGAAAATGAGGAGTCCTGGGGTCTGTGTTGGTCAGGAACACGTTACCAGATCTGGTTCAACGGTGTAAACAAAGACATAAACGACGTCCCGTATTGCTCCACAATTGGAGTTTACATCGACCAGCCTGCAGGGATCATAAGCTTTTATGTTGTAACTGGTGAGGGGGCAGAGAGGGAGGTTAAGCTGCTGCATAAAGTTAAGACTACTATTGAGAAAAAGATTCTTCCAGGTTTCTGGATGGGAATTGAATCCTCCTGCACGATACTGAAGAGACCAGAATAAATTGCTAAAGCTAAAACTGATCAAATTTGTGTTGATGATGCTACAGTCAGGTTTTGACACTTTAGTGGTTAACTGTGGCAGATGTTTTATTCACAAATTCCTGTAACTCTTATTTAATACCTAAAGTAGTTTTTAATCACAATTAATCGAACATGCGTCAGTTCTATTCTGTTTATGGAAGTTGTTAAAAGAAAAATATTTATTGTTCTTAGACTTGTCACGTTTTTTGAGAAATATTTTTCCATTTTTGTGTACTTTTTTGTCTGATATTCCTTTATTGTATGCTGTATGTCTGGTTCTGTAGCATCAGATTGGATATTTATAAGCTGAATATGATATTTATGAATGTTGAGTGTCTTGTGACTTTATGAAATCTGAAATAAAAAATGTATTACTATAAATAAATGCTTATATACAATTACTTTTTAATCAAAATATTCTCCCTTGTCATGTTTATAATTTATGAATGTAAAGATTTGATTTTGTCATATTTTAACTTTAATACCTCTTTAGCATTGCAAAACTTGAACTTTGCTGTAGAGATGAAAGCAACAAAACCCACTGAATTCCGTGCACATTTTCTACAGATAACCATTTAAAATGAAATTAGCGCATGACCACATTTATTTTCTGTCTTTGAACATTCCCTAATGGGTGAAAGGCTTTGTGTGTTGCTAAGATAAGGTTGCACACACAGTGTAGAGTGCTCACAGCATCGATCCCTTCTGGATTTGGCTGAGTAAAGAAGAAGGAGTGAAAATCGCTCCCCTCTGGGTTAAAGAGGCTCACTTTGATATGTGAGAGGCTCCAGCTTGAAGATCACTTTCCTACATTGACAGGTGGGTCTCAACTCCTGCCGCCTTCACACCTAAAGCATGAGCTTTACGGGAACTAAAAGGGGGGCACACCGACAAACGCAGAACATTCACACTCCTAAAAGCCCATTACATCACGCAACCTCTTTTAACAAGAAGAGCCCCAGTGAGCGACTACACACATGAGTCATGCCAGTATTTCATGCACTTTAGCTGCTGCCATTTTTATTACATACTGTACAATGAAGGCTGTGCGTGGCTGACACAACATGGGAAAAGGTATGCAAACATGTATAAAGACCTATGGGTGCATAGGTCATTATAAACTACACTCTTCCATAAGTGGGTCAAAAAATTATCCGTATTAAAATTACTGGGTTGTGTGAAGTGGCTATAATCAATAGCCTATCTTTATTGTAAAAACGTATCAGATGACAATGTGAAAACAATGTGACAATGTCAAGGAGTCAGTCATAGTGATGAACCTACAGAGAATGATCATCTGAATGTGCGGCTCCCCTTTAAAGTTTCAGCTCTTTTTTAAAGCTAGGGTTGGTAATGTTGAAGAAACCAGCAAGAATAAGCTAGATTTTGAAAG
>NTHP01000558.1:301432-314174 GCA_003416845.1 Oplegnathus fasciatus | reverse complement strand
TCTGGCTAGCTAACTTTGGACTTTACATCATTTTCATTGTGTCTGTGCCTCAGATGTGCCTAAGTTATATTTCATACCTGTAATGTCTAAGGAGCTGGATTGTGTTCATATTTGGTTTGTGATCTGGGGGAGATCGAAAATGAAATGCACTTTTTGTTCTGTTGTCCATTATATCACCATCTTAGATAAAGGCTTTTCCTTAAAATGTCCTCTGAATGTAGACTTCAGTACCTGTTTACAGAGTGTTTCACCTAGCTCAGTTTGTGTTAAATGCCTACCAACAGCATGGGAGGACGCTTTATGTTTGATGTGTTAAAGGCACAGTCTGTGCCTCAGATGTGCCCAAGTTGTGTTTTAAAGCTGTAATGTCTAAGGAGCAGGATTGTGTTCATATTTGGTTTGACATTGTTTGACATGTAGGGAGGTGTATTGTATTTGCTCTTTTGCTCTAATTATGTTACTGCTCTTGTTTGTTATGTTTGTAGTGTCTTGTAAGCCCATGCGGGCTGGACACCTTCTGGTGCATGACACATTGAAAAATAAATTACTTACTACTTAATTTCTTTCAACAAGAGAGAGGAGAGGAGGAGGCTGCAGCTCCAGAGAGAGGAGAGGAGAGGAGAGGAGGAGGCTGTTGCTCCAGAGAGAGGAGAGGAGGTTGTAAACGTAATGTAATTAAGAAAGACTTTAAGGGTATTAATGTTGTCTAGCTGGTAAACAAAATGATTTCCTCATTGTTGAAATCCCATTGTCATGCTTTCTTGTAGGTCCAACAATTGAACATATTTGCTAAGAAGAGGAGGTTATTAAGGGGTGTGTGTAGTTTTTGTACACTTTTTTCCAACAGCAGTAATTAGCTATAATGGACTGACTTGAGATACAGGCACTATCCTGCTGAAGTGGCCAATTGGATGGCTCGAGCCACAGTTCTCCCAAGGCACAGGACAGTGCAGGACACTATTAGAAACCAGATGTCAGTGATTAAAGCTTGCTAACATGTTAACTGGTGTCTTTAGGTGATATAGTTGTCATGTCATGCTGTGAAAAGCTTTTCTCATGTTTTCGTGGAGTGTTCTGGCCTGGAACACAGAAGTACGTAGTGCAGGGTTCCCACAGTCATAGAAAAACATAGAAAATCTAAGTTTCCAGGCCTGAAAAAGTCATTAGTAAAATCCGTGAACGTTTTGGAAAAGTCATGGAATTTTTCTGTGTGTAATGAAATTAATTGTTACAGTGATCTTTAGGTACTTAAGGTGGTGGATTCACACTATTCATACAATTCCTGTAGCGATGCTGGGGGCCNGGGTCAATTTGACCAGAGGGATACCAGAGGGTCCCAAAAGTGAAGACAATACAAGGGTTAAACAATTTGCTTTTGGATTTGTTTTGGAACATGAGACTAATGAGACAACGGTGTAGACATTTCGCTAAAACGAACCTACGTTACTTATGATGTAGTTAGACATGACGCTTCTCATAGTAGCCTCATTATGTCTCTTGAGAAGGGGGCAAATGTCAAGCTCACTGAAAACGACAGAAACTGAANACCTTTACATAAGAGCTGTCACTCATGTACCTCTTTTATATTTATATCAGTATGATAGGATGGACTCCACCTGGAGAGGATAGCAGGCAGTGAGAGAGGAGAAAGAGACATGAATGTGACAATACTTACTGTTTGTACAATGAAATGTACTTTTATATTTCAATGTATACTTCTTGTGTAATGGGTAACTGCTGATTAGGTGTTCAAATACATTCTGTGTATTTGAACACATTGAAGGATAGTTTGCCGCTGACAGTACAGTTACCAAATACTGTGTATGTACATCTGTCTGGCTAGCTAACTTTGGACTTTACATCATTTTCATTGTGTCTGTGCCTCAGATNGGGTCAATTTGACCAGAGGGATACCAGAGGGTCCCAAAAGTGAAGACAATACAAGGGTTAAACAATTTGCTTTTGGATTTGTTTTGGAACATGAGACTAATGAGACAACGGTGTAGACATTTCGCTAAAACGAACCTACGTTACTTATGATGTAGTTAGACATGACGCTTCTCATAGTAGCCTCATTATGTCTCTTGAGAAGGGGGCAAATGTCAAGCTCACTGAAAACGACAGAAACTGAATTGAAATGACCTTGTGACAATTTTTCTTTTCGTTGTAGCGGTTGTGAAATCAATTTATAAATGACATATCTAAGCTGTCTTTTAATTGACCAAACAGCAGTTGCAATAGCTGTAAAGAGTACTGTATTATTGTATAGTGAAGGCAATGCACTTTAATACAGTTTTGGACCTGGCTCTGCACTCTGGTTTTTTTCTTTCTTTTTTTAAGTGCTAAAACAACAGTCTGGGTGGAGGCCTGCATACTTACGTTGCCGCATTTTTCAGACTTACACCCAAGGAGTTTATAATCGTGTCCTAACTGAATGCTGCGCGAGTGAGCATCAGCAACAAAGTCAGTTTGATTGCATTGTTTTCTATTGTAATGTCCTAACTGATGCGGCGCGCCATTTTGAGATGAACTTTTGTGGGACGCCCTCAGGGGTGTGTGTACGTTTTGTGAACTTTTTTCAACAGCAGTAATTAGCTATAATGGAATGACTTGAGATACAGGCACTATCATGCTGAAGTGACCTGAGCCAACTGGATGGCTCGAGCCACAGTTCTCTAACACAGAAGTACACAGTGCTTATCCTGGATGGCTAGTGGGAAGACACAGTGTTTATCTGTCCTTCACATGACCACATGCCATGCCAAGTGAATTTGAAGATGATATCAAAACTAGTTGCCTATAAAAACATACCTCAAAAAGTGGCAAATTGTTGCATAGTGTTGCTTTAAAGGCAGAGTCTGCGATTCTGGCGAATGGCTGTTGATATTTGAGCTTGACGGCCAATCAAATTGCACCCCTGCCTTCAATGCTCCTGAAGCAACATGTGAATTGGCTGCAATTGTTGATGGCTTGGACCACGCCACCTCGTTTGTTTTCCATTTACAGCTCCAGGACTGTGCACGAACACCAGAGTTTTTCTGAGTGTGCACAATGAACAGACAAATCGAGGGCCATGAGGACCAATTTGCTGAATTTGACAAAAAGTGTACTGGATTAGAATCGCGGACTCTACTTTTAACAGATTCAGTACAGAAGCACAGCATAACAGTGAACTGTCATTGTCAGGTGTTGAGGGGGGAAGACAGCAGATGGGGTCGCAGCAGGTGTGGTCTTGGCAGGAGTGAATCTTCAAGCTGATGGACCGCATCCAAGTGGCCCCTAGTTTTGTTAAAAGAAAACACAATCCAAAGTTACTATCAGATTAAATATGGGGTAAAGTTCGTAGCTGAATCTCTCCTGTTTAGAAAATACAATCCACACCTCTTCTGTGTCATGCAGTAACATATTCTTATAATAGGAACTGCTCTCTGAACTGCTCTCATACATCCCTCCATCATCATTATCATCAAGCTCTATCAGTGGTTCCGCATGCATCCCAGAAGTCTGGAAGATCTGGAGGTATGCCTCTCTGACACCCTTCAACTGCATCTACAGTGTGTTTAACTTCTGACTCCATATACAGCACAGACCTGAGTCAGGGCCTTTGGCATACACACAACACAGCAGGTCAGTCATAAATCTCTTCATACTTACTTTTCATGTGACAGTTTTAACATTTGTGTGAAAGCAACCATAGAAAGTCAGTTTGTGATCATCTCAAGAACATAGCCAAACTCAGAAGCTTTTTACATAAGTAGGATTTAAAAGAACTAATTCATTCTTTCATTTCCAGCAGGCTTGAGTACTACAATGGCCTTCTGACAGGCCTTCATAAAAGACCATAAAACAACTACAACCTATTCAAACTGTAGCTACCAGAGAACCCGGAGAAGTGAGCATATCAACACCATTCTTAAGTCCTTACATTGGCTCCCTGTCAGTCACAGGATTGATTTTCAAGTATTGGTAGTTTTGTTGCTTGTTTATAAAGCATTTAATAGAATAGGGCTTTACGACTTAAGAAATACTTCAGAAATGAAGCTAGAATGAGTTGAAGCAACCTCTCTACTGTCCGAACCTTCCTCCACAATGGCATTCTGCAAAGTCTGCCTCAGCTCTTTCAGGAGTATCACTTCCTCTTCCTCAAGCCTTCTTAGAGCCATCACCTAATCAAAGATCCTCTTTTTGGTGAGGGTGCCAACTGTGCTTGAAATCAAACAAATACAGAAAACTTATTACTTGTTATTATATGACCTTTGCTGACAAAACACAAACAATAAACAATAAAACAAATGTAGAACATACCATCACAAGGCAGCTGCCAGGGGAAAACATAATTGTCTTTGAAGAGGTCAACTGACACAACTTTGTCTGCTGCTTCCACCACGGCATCATATTCATTCAGCAGTGCAGACAGTTTTGTCTTTGCCTCTCTAATTCATCGCCTAAATGTCATGCGTATGCATCCCACCCGTCCCCAGACACACACACACGCACAGAGAGAAAGAGATCAATAAAAGAGAACAATAAGACAAATAACCCAACAGTATAGCAATAAAAAATACTTTCAACCTTTGAGGCCTGAAATGATTTTTTTGTACTTTTTCCGTACCAAAAAATACCTGTTTTCTTGTAAAGCCGTTGGGTTTGCTGCTTGACACACAGATAAAGGTGCTCTATCTTCGTCTGCAAATCCAGCAGGGAGCCCTTACCCCTTGATCCTTTTAAAAACAAAACGTATACTGTGCATGGTTTGTTTAGGTAAGCACATTCAACACAAACCATATGCACACAAAATGACATACCACTCTGAGCCCAATCCTGGACGTCATGAAGCCACTGATTTGTCTATCTCATCAAGTGACAGCTTCGACTGAAGGGCTTTAAGACTCTCCCTCCCCTTTACCAGATTTGCACGGGTCTGAACATGTGAATATCATACATTTAATATATAAATAATCATACATTTAATACATAAATAACCAATATTGTAATATTGGTACCGTAATGTAAGTACTGTATATGTGCAGAGACTACCTTGACCTTGTGGAGTCTTTTACAAAGCACGCTGCACATATTGTGCTCCTTTGTTTTCTTCCGTACCATACTCCTCAATGTCAGTATGTCTATGCGTGCTAGGAGACAAAGGAAGAAGTTACACCCATTCATTAAACAATGCACAAAACAATGAATTGACAGCCAGCCCTGCTGTTATCAAATTTTGCTTTAGCAACGTGTACCGAGTGTATTAAACAACTATGGTGAAAGCTGGAGTGACAAAGCAAGGCAATCACAAATACAGATATCAGTGTCATGGTAAATAGCTCACTAACCTGATTTAGACATGAATTTAGTTGTGATGGTGAGCAGAGACAAAAAGCTATTCGCTTGCTCCACCTCCTCACCCAAGGTGGAGCCTGCACCTCCCCACTTGATCTAAAAACACAATGTATGTAATTTATGTGACTCAACAAATGAATTATGGCTGAATATGATGAACCTGGTGATGGTCACAGACAAACAAAAACAGAAACACACTTACCTCACATTTGAGATCATTTATCTATTAAAGGGTTTTTTGGGGGGGAGTTTTTCCTCATCCAAGTCGAGCATCTAAGGACAGAGGGTGTTGTATGCTGTACAGATTGTAAAGCCCTAGGGTTTAATCGTTTTAATAATGGGATTCCCGGGAATACACACCCACACCATTTCCCGTTTCTCAAGAAATATAGTAACAGGAAAAACATTTTTTTTAAAAACATTTAGTCCATATTGGAATATACAGAAAATATGTAGGCGTAGGCTACAGTTTACTTTGCAACAGCTGAGTGCGTGCGCCGGTGGAAGGCTTATTAATAAACACAAAGCACCATGAATTCAAAGCACATAGGCTACACGGGATTACGCCATGAACATTAAATTAGTAGTCTATGGTAACTTTTCCTTTTGGCCCACCGAATTCATCTGTTGTAGGCTCAACCATCTAAATTAGGCTAACACAACACAATGTCTGCCACCAGCTTTGCCTGGAAATACTTTAAAAGACTGAACAATGAAGATTCAAAGTGTGTGCTCTGTGAACGAGTGATTCAAATGTGCCGAAGCCAACAAGTGATTTGCTGTGAACGCTAACAGAATATGTAATCCGTCTCGGTTCAATAGAATGACTTTGAAAATGACAAAAGACTTGTTTTAACGAATTTCGTTTGTTCATAGCCTAATGAAGAATTGTCAAATCACTTCCATGAGGCTGTTCTCAGCAGACAGATCACAGGCAGTGAACTTGGTGTTTCATATTCCTCGCAGCTATAGCGAAGTTCAAGCTGCATGCAAATTTATACTATGTTCATTCAAATGTTGATTAACATGATGGTTTTCTTTTGCCTTAATGATTATTAATAACACCAAATAATACACTAATGCGGTCGGGTCAGGAACCCGTAAGTGTATGCATGGCCTATTTCTCCATGTTGCATTTTGAAATGTGACCAATGCGTTTTGACTGTAGATGAAGTTACCGTTAAACTAATTAACAGTTAAAAGCAGAGTCCCGATTAAACGGCCAGTACTGGCCGGGTGTGGCTACACCACGTTTTGGCAAATAAACACAGGTCTGAATTAGACGCCGGGTCTGGTTTTAATAGAAGTTCTTTGGCTGTATATAACCTCTTACAGCCCACCTGGTTGCCCGCTTGAGCTGTTCTAAGCTGCTTAGATCCGTGTACAAATCTGAATGTTTCTTTTGTTAATATGAACATCATGCTACACATCGTTAGATCAGTTAGATCCTCTACAATTCAATTGTTCAGTTCATTTTACGGAAACCATGAGCACCAAAGTATAATTCATTCAGATTTAATGGCATGGTAAACAAGACAGACGAAAAAAAAGGGGTGACTCCCTTTGAAGCGGTCATAAAGTCCAAATATGTGTCCATTCCTCGAGTATTTATATTCCTTTAGTTTTTAAGAGTCCACAGGTCAAAAGAATCAAAACGTTTTTTCATACAAATTAATCCAAGTTGTGAATATTGTCATGTCAAATAACCACAGTAACCTTCGGCTTTCATCCTTTCTAAGGTAGGCTATTTTGATACGGGGCTCTCTCTCTCTCTGGCCTAGATGCGCTGTCTCTCGGAGCTAGATTCGTAATTGATTGTTATTTGATATCTTAATTTTTATGCAAGAAATATTGATACTGGTTTAAATAATCAGTTTGATAGTATTTCCCATCTCTGCTGAGCAAGAGTTTTGTGCGAAAGGAATTAAAGGTCCCAAATATAGGCAGGATGAGAAGCAAATAAAAGCCCGGGCTATTAATTGAAGTTTTACGGTATGAACAAGTCCGATTCCTGGGATAGTGTGCTTCTATTCCCGGGATAGAAAATGTCTCATTTTCGGGAAAAATATTAATCCCTATAAAGCCCCTTGAGGCAAATTGCGATTTGTGATATTGGGCTATATAAATAAAACTGACTTGACTTGACACGTGCCTTGGCATGCATTATGGACAGGGAGGGCCTCAGGTCCATGAGGTGCACATATTCTGGACATGCGGAGGTCACCTTATGCAAGTATGACACAAACTTGCATGTGACATCCATGCAGAAAAAAGTGACCTGCTGCTGGGTAAGCATACATTTCGCCTCAAAAATGAATGAGGGCCCTGTGGGAAGTAGGAAGATATATATGTAAGTATATGCATTGCCATTTTAAAGAAGTATTACTGCAAATAAAAGTCATTATGCACCTGAGGAGTATGCCATGCCAGCAAACAGCAGCCTCAAGGCCTTCTTCATCAAGGCTGTTGCTGCTTNTCCTCTACAATTCAATTGTTCAGTTCATTTTACGGAAACCATGAGCACCAAAGTATAATTCATTCAGATTTAATGGCATGGTAAACAAGAGAGACAAAATAAAAGTGGTGACTCCCTTTGAAGCGGTCATAAAGTCCAAATATGTGTCCATTCCTCGAGTATTTATATTCCTTTAGTTTTTAAAAGTCCACTGGTCAAAAGAATCAAAACGTTTTTTCATACAAATTAATCCAAGTTGCGAATATTGTCATGTCAAATAACCACAGTAACCTTCGGCTTTCATCCTTTCTAAGGTAGGCTATTTTGATACGGGGCTCTCTCTCTCTCTCTGGCCTAGATGCGCTGTCTCTCGGAGCTAGATTCGTAATTGATTGTTATTTGATATCTTAAGTTTTATGCAAGAAATATTGATACTGGTTTAAATAATCAATTTGATAGTATTTCCCATCTCTGCTGAGCAAGAGTTTTGTGCGAAAGAGAGAAGCAAATAAAAGCCCGGGCTATTAATTGAAGTTTTACGGTATGAACAAGTCTGATTCCCGGGATAGTGTGCTTCTGTTCCCGGGATAGAAAATGTCTCATTTTCGGGAAAAATATTAAACTATAAAGCCCCTTGAGGCAAATTGCGATTTGTGATATTGGGCTATATAAATAAAATTGACTTGACTTGACACGTGCCTTGGCATGCATTATGGACAGGGAGGGCTTCAGGTCCATGAGGTGCACATATTCTGGACAAGCGGAGGTCACCTTATGCAAGTATGGCACAAACTTGCATGTGACATCCATGCAGAAAAAAGTGACCTGCTGTTGGGTAAGCATACATTTCGCCTAGAAAATGAATGAGCGCCCTGTGGGAAGTAGGAAGATATATATGTAAGTATATGCATTGCCATTTTAAAGAAGTATTAGTGCAAATAAAAGTCATTATGCACCTGAGGAGTATGCCATGCCAGCAAACAGCAGCCTCAAGGCCTTCTTCATCAAGGCTGTTGCTGCTTTTCCTTTGCTGCCACCAGCTCAACCGTACCACAATGACCTTTGCCTGCCACCTGTAGATGAATTGAGACTTAGTATCTGTGTTGACTGTTAGTGTTTCTGTTAATATTAACAAATACAGACACTTACATGATTTGTCTTTTCATGGATGTTTTCCACCGAAGATGCCATCTTTTGGTCATTGCAGATGAAAACATCCAAGTAGGCACGCTCACTCGAGCTACACATAGAAACCATTGTAGTGCATTCGATTTACTGGTAGTTCAGAACATGGTTGAATCTAAATAGTTTTTTAAAACAGGGAATAAAGTAATTAAAAACATGAAAGTAAGTTATACCTCCCACACTTCTTAAACCGATAATGTTTTCTATTTCCGTCCACTGCCATAGCCAACATGCGAGGGGTGCAAGCTGGGCAACAAAATGGCTGCTCCTTACCCAGCTTCTCTACTTCATAACATTCTGCATAAAGTCAGACATTTGGAAAAATTCAGATAAGATCATACTGAACATTCACTGACCTACTACAACATATCTTCAGATATATTGAGGCATAAACTACTAAATGCTGTCCTTATGTTTTAACACAAACTAAACTTTGTTTCTTACATTGTTCTTAATACTTTGTCATAAAAACCAAGAATTGGCTCATACTCATGGCTAGATTTTTCTACACAACTTTCAATTAACTCATTTGCTCACCCTTCCATGGCGTAAGGTCTTCAGAGGCCTGTAATACGAAATGAGTTCAACATACCCAGGGTATCTTTTCGTTATCTGGCTTCACTTAACCACTTAACAAAGGCAATCTCGCAAAGTGGTCCTACGACGCTGGTTATCACCTTGTTAAGTCAACCCAGGGTTTCCCAATCCAGTAATGAGTGCGTTCACTTAAAAGGGCCGGTGTTTGCAGCATATGACCAATCGCAATCATAGACAAGTCTACTGGCAGCAGAGCGGCAGATTTTATAAACGAAGAGCAAACTATAATATTAGAGAAATAGGGATACGAAGAAGTGAAACACATAATCCAGCTAAAAGCAACACAGTTGCAGCTGCCAAATGCAGCAAAAAATCACCAATTGTGTGAATGTGTAAGTTATCAGGCTTATAATATCACTGCCCCATCATTAGGGCACAAGAAGATCTGATTGATTACGCTACATTTGTGTATACACGACTTATATAAAAAATCCTCACGGAAAGCCAAAGGGCTTTGCCGGTCTCTGCATAGAAGAGACCCTCTCACGATCCGTGTAACGAGCTCCATTGGATCTTCTATGATTGGTTATGACATTTTCCAAGATAATTGATTGGTCAGTAGGCGGTGCTTTTATAGGCGCTGATCTCTTATCTCGAACATAACCTGCTCCGGAGCAGGTTAGGTTCGCAGCATAAGTTACCATGGCGATTTACCCCAGTAAGAAGTGAACCACCGTTATACAGTCAACAGTAAGATGATCAAATTGCAGGGATATGTCCAAAGGAAGAGATAGTGAAATTTTATTTATGGCCACTTACCATTCATGTTGACAGGACCCAGGCTATTGGCTGACAGTGAACAGTCACAGATGTTCTGTGGTAATGTCATGGGAAGAATACAATCTATAGAGAGGTCAGACAAATGCATAAGTAAGTGATGACCTTGCCAATATTTAATCAATATCAATATAAAAAAAAATATATATATATAAGCTGTGGACTCCACAGTCACAGTCCTCACAAAGAAGTGATGAAGGCATGCACTTCTTGCACTCCACCACTGCCTATTTAACACAGCATCTGCCACAATGCAGACTTTGAATAGCCTCTGATGCCAGGGCAATCAGTAGGAGCTGAGGCCTCTTTCCACCTTTCTGCTGCCATTACATTTCTTGTGGACAAGTCATTTGAAGCAGTCGGAGGCTCGGGGACCTCCACCTCAGCTCCTTGGAGCTCCTGAAGCAGTGCATCTGTTTAGGAAACAATTAAACTTCAATTTCTGTGGTAACATGGTAAGATATTTTGTTCATCTCAGTGTCCCAAACCATATTTTGCATTTCTATCATGCCATCACCAACAAACATCACTTCACCACTTGCATGTAGCATTCATTAATCAGACACTACCTAAAGGGACATGGATATGCAAAGTTTTACAGACGCTTATATTTTAAAATCTGCTTACTGCATAAGCACACGTACTCATTTAAAATGACTAGTGTGTGTTAAATACTTGTTGAGCACTGATGGAACACTTGATATTGTCTGACCTGCAGCTGAACTCCTTGTGTTGTCCCAATGCTCGGTCACTGGTGGAATTAATGCTTCAGCTGCAACACATTAAAACGACAATCAAATCTTGCATAATTACAAATATAACCTCACTGCTATTTATTTGTAAAAGATAAGTTCACTGACAATTAGTATGAGGTAGGAGCAGTCACTAGTAATACAACAACGCACTAACAACAAGATAATTAACTCTCCATCTCAAAATATTGGAACCAACATTCTTGATAAAACAAAATGCATACAATGGGCCTATGTGTGTGTGTGTGTGTGTAGGTGACATTTTTCATTGTTACATTTTCAGTTTTCCTTTGGATTTTAACATATTTGGCTTAATTCAATAAATAAAGCAAGACGAGACCAACTTTACTTTAAGTATGCAAATATCTCTTCAAACTGATTAGGCTATAGCATTACAGCATTATTTTTAGAATAATGAATGAAAGTAGCCCACATTGAGGAGCTGACTGTAAGCTATAGCATCCAATAACACAGATTATATTTACAATATGGTCCTACATTTATAACACTGTATAAGTTTGACACCTCCTTCTATTGCAAAAAAAAAGAAAGTGCAGATGCAGCTTACCGGGACGATGGATCAAACGCAATGAAGATTGGCACCAACACGGTGAGTGATGATGTTTTCCCCCCAGCACAAACCTAAGATCTATTCACTAGGCATGTCCAATCGATCACATACATTATCATTACTGATCAAAAGCTTTATTTATCAGAATCAAAGAAGAAATACTTAAAATTGATGGCCTTAATATTAACCTATCGTATTTTTGAGTTATCAAGGACACTTTTGTGTTTTTGTGTTGAGAAATGTGAAAGAAAACGCTCACCTCAATGTAACATCAAAATAAATATATTGTACATGCATTATACATATATACACAAACACATCACAGCTGTACATAGTGTGAACTGACATGTGGCGGCTGTGGATATGAAACTCCAAACTCTGCCTCATGGAGCATCTCCTGCATCCTAACTATGAGCCATGACTGTCTGTCTACAGGCAGTCATCTCATGGCTGAAGCCAGGCTCATGAGAAACAAATTGATGTCACCTCTCTCCTCACTCTCATTGGCACCATAGACTGTATATAAAGATGGATGACATAACAGCTCCCCAAAAGTGAAGCCAAAACATCTCGATCGCCCCCTGGTGGCTGGCTCCAGTATAGGTCATAAGTCCCGCCCCCTCCTTAGCAGATGGGACATGAGCCAAACTAAAAAATCAAAGTACACTCCAAATAAATGTTTCCCAAAGACGGTTTCTGTCATTTTAGGTAGTTCTTATCACGCTGATGTTTGTTCAAGTGTTTATTTTTCTGATAAGTTTGGTTTTAATTAGTTATTTGACGCTATAAAAACGGGGTGAAACAATCACAGTGAAATAGTGGCAGAGCCACCTGCAGACGTATTTTCGGGAATTGCACGTCGGCAGGAACGTCGAGAGGAGATGTAACTAACTTTAGCAGGTGATCGCTAGCTAGAAGTTACTAATTACTGATTACAGATCGAGTCGGGCGGGTGTGTGGGCGGGACGTCCATACCGCGGCTCCTTCCCCAATCAGTACTGCGCAGACTCTGGCTCCAAATGACGTCACCAGCGCAAGATGGCAGCGTCCGTATCCGGGATATTT
>NTHP01000558.1:290881-300970 GCA_003416845.1 Oplegnathus fasciatus | reverse complement strand
TGTTTGTTTGGTAAATTACATCTGTGGGAATATCGTGGCAACAAAAGACGCTGCCTGCTGAAGTGACAGCAGATTCAGCTGTGCTGACGTCATCAGAAGCAGACACTGCCTGAGATGATAGTTCAAAGGAAAGGATGTCTCTTTTCTTTAGAAACATGTCTCCTCATTTCCTCTGCCCTCTCATCTTTTTTTTGTATCTCTCCTCGCATCTTCAGTGAGAACTAAAATGCAAGGAAAAGACACAAGTGAGGCAAACGGGAATGCAATTCAAGGACTTGGCATGTACCCAATGTGTTTTTTAACTCGGCCTTTATTAGTGACCAACCTTCATTTGTTCCTGCTGGCCCCTGGCTATGAGACTCGACAATAATTGCAGTACTGGCTTTTATGACAATGTATGGTACCTACTAAACAGGTCAGGTGATGGGGAATGGCAGGACGGGGTTTACACTGCATTTAGTCAGGACTTGTATTGTGCAAGTTTTCAGTGTTTTCTTTTGTTTGAGAGGCAATATACTGTGCATGTCAGCAGCTGAGCTACAGGCAAGCCTGCAACTCCAAGTTTCTTTAAATCAGAGGCTTCCTGACAGACGGATATCACATCCCATATGGAACATTTTCCTTTGTTTTATTCCTTGGATAGGATGTTCTGTACCTGCGGAACAACAAATCACAATCTGACACAGATCTCAAAAGGAAAAAAGAGCGTTAAAAACACTTACTGTTGATTTTGAGAGTGGGGGAGATTTTTGTTAACATATTTAGTACCATATTTAATTTTTTTTTAATGGGAATTAAATAGAATTTACTGACTGAAAAGATGCAGTATTTTTGTTGTATCTAAGTTCGATTACCATAATTACTTCTAGTTTCTGTAAGGAGCAGTATTACTCTTTAATTTAACGTAGGTATGTAAAACATATTTTTTGCCCTGATTGTAAGTTGCTCTTGTGACAGCCTCTGACTCTGTCAGTGCTCCTCCTGTTGTCTTGTGCGGACAGAGCCATCTGAATAATACTGACACAGAATAATGTCTTATCTGTCTTTATTAAACGATAAGACAGAAATAATATGATAGTGTTTGTGTGGGAGAGAGAGATAGAGAACATTCACGATCAAAATGTTCCAATGAAGCAAAAGATTTCATTTGTAGATGCCAAAATAAATGTAATGTCTTTATTCTCTCTTTATGTTGGGTAAAAAGTATTTTAAATTTTGTACATAAACATCAGTGTCGTCACTGAACCTACAGTACACGTCATCTTGTACATACTGGACATATTTCCTTTACCCACAAAAACAACACAATTTAGAATATTAGAATCAATAATCCCTCGCTGAGCGGACAGGCCAGACAGTCCACAAGTCCCGGGCTTATTTGTCTTGAAAGGATGCCATGAATACAAATGGACTCTGTTCATAATGTTAATGTATTCAATGTATCAACTTTATTTTGTATTCAATGTAGTTTCTCAGTATTGCCTTTTTTTTTCAATATATCTTTTTCAGGCTTGAAATAGAAGGACAAACATTGTTTTTCCTGTCATCTTTATGCTTCGGGAACATATTATTTGGAGGAGGCCCATTTCCTGTATATGGACACAAACAAATCACTCAGTGCTATACTGTCATTTCACAGAGAGATGTGTCTTACTTGATATCATTAAAATTCTTGTTTTCATCTTCATTTGATTTCTGCTGCATCTGATATAATATTAGCTTGGACCTTTATGTAGGCACAACAGGAGAAATAATACACGATGTGGGTGATTTACTGACGATGAAAGATCAGTTGCTAGCAATTTAAAGCATTTTAAATGAAAGCCCATAGATTGTTTCACTCTCAAAGACTTAACTTTAGACTTAATTCCTTGAAAAACTACTTAATTACGATATGTATATTTTACTTAATTATTTTAAATATAAGCAGTGACTATTACATCCTCTATCCTATCCTACCTGCTGCTGAGATAAGTTTCTCAGAGTGTTGGCCGTCTGATGAACATGGTGTAGATTGATGAGCGGAGAAATCCAACAAGTAGAGACGCCAAAGTACAAAGGATCAAGAGGTCACACCTGAGGGAGTGACATGTTAGACAGTGCTCTCCACCAATACCATTTACACCCTTTGGGGAATTTTGTCAATATGTTTTTGTTGAAAGAGAGGCAAGTACATCAAGGGCAAGTCTTCAAACGAAAACCCTCTTTCATTTTTCCCCATCTAAGTAATCCCCCTCCGACTAGTCTAGATCTAGTCCTGATCCAAATACCAAGGTCTCAAAATAAATAAGCAAGGAGGAGCATGAAAAGAAGACCTAAAACGGGACAAGCCCAAAAAGCAGAGATTGATGATATCAGTGACATCTCAGAGTTACTTTATAATGTATCCCAGAATAACCTCTCTGAGATAATCCACAGAAAGACTACAGAGAAAATCCACATCCATAGCCCTTGAAAACTTTACGTTTACATACATTTTATAAATGTCAGCGTGCTGCATGTCCACAGTTTGTCTGGACTGTTTGGTTGCTGCGTCTTGTCTAATTCACAGTGGATTGTAGATTAATTTAGTCCTTGAATCAGTTTCTTCCAAGAACCAGTAACATCAGATAACATTACAGACAGAGACATAATGTGACTGAATGCAAGATGCTTTTTATTAACGGTAGTGGTAGTAGTGAACAGATCAACTTCTGAACATTTGGGAAGCGGCGGATACTGTTTTACTAACCAGGAGTAACAGTGTGTGATTCTGCAGGTGTATGCAGGTCGTCCAGTAGACTGCCAGAGACTTGGACCTTGACCAAGTGGTTTAAGGGTTGGTCCAACAAGTCCTCCAAATTAAATGACAAAATAAGCTGTTTGTCCATGCCCTTTAAAACAACATAAAAGCATTTTCTAATCTAACACCATTATCAGCAGAATGACAAAATTTCTCTTCCAAAACCTTTACAAATCACTATTGGAAAATAAGTCCATTTTAAGATGTGACAATGCTTTGGTTACGTTTTGGTTAGGTTTAGGCACAAAAATGACATGGTTAGGTTTAGGGAAAGATCATGATGTGGGTTAAAATAAGTCCTTTGTTAAGGTTAGGTACGGTGGCCCTGAGAGCTCAACGCACAGCAAAAACCATGCCACGCGCTTGTTGTTGCCATGGTTGGTGCCATGAAGTTAGTGAAGTCGGCTATCCGCCAGTGGTGTTGAACAGTTTTTTTTATGGAGGACCAAAACTGCCAAAATCAAAAATAAATAAATAAATAAATAATGACTCAGTAAATAAATTAATATGCCATTAAATGCACCAAAAATTATGTTAAAAATAAATGCAAGCATTAATGAATTCATAAAATGTGACATAAATTGATATTTCTTTTTTTTTAAAATTTGCTTCTGTATTTATTTACCTTTGTATTAATTCCCCTATTTATTTACTTTTCCATATAATTTTCCATTTTATTTATTAATTTTAAAATGTGTGTATTTATTTATGTATTTTCTTTTTACATTTCTTCATGTATTTCTGCTTCATTATGCAAATGAGGGGGCTGTCATTCAAAGTCATGAGGTCAACTTTTCGCCTATTGGCACAACATCAGAGTGCATAGATCGACTATACATGCCTTGCTCCCACACCGGTAGGCTCTACTACAGAAATGGCTACTTCCAGTCAGGAGATTGCTAGAGACCCGAGGCGTTTAGCTAATCTAGCTGAAAATACTGTCAGTCAGGACGTTCAGTGAGCTAAACCAGTAGCACAGTACACATCCCACTGGCGCCGAGCTGGGCTGGGTTTGTGGAAGCGACCGGTGGACAGACAGACGGATGGAGAGGCAGACAGACAGTGGCTCCATTAAAGATAATACTGTTGTTATTAGACACAGACAGACAGCTGGGTAACAACATGGCGGGTGTTCGTCTGTCCGCCTGCCTGTCTCAGGCCTGCAAAGATCTGTATGTTCCAGCTTTATTTATTTTTGATTTTGGCAGTTTTGGTCCTCCACAGTTTTTTGGTGGGAAAACAAGCGTGTCTCAGTCGTGTCTGAGAATGTTTATTACGTTTTGGTGTCTCCTGGAAACAGTTTCCATTGTCGCCTGTGCTACTTGCAACATTTCTGTATTTGGTGGTGTTTTCTTACTTGGAACATTTTTCTAAATGCTGCACATGTGGTGTCAAATTGGTGAATTTTTTTCTTAATTTGCTTATTTTTTGTCTATTTGCATGTGTTTTCTTAAGTTGCTGTGTGTTGAGCTCTCAGAGCCAGGGGACCTTTGTCATCATGGTTACAAAAATTAACGTGGTTAAACCTGCAATAACAAATTTTCGGGGGCACTTGTGGGCAGCGGAAAAACAAAAGTCCCTTTAAACAACTTCTACGTTGCATCTTTTGTAATTAACAGTAATAAAAATCCAGACATATATTTAAGCCAACGAATATGTTTCTGTTTTAATAATATAATAATAATATGGTTTAATAGACTATAAGACTTAGGCTATAAGACAGGAAGTCAAAACACCCCCATATTCACAACTTTGAACTTGCCCAACCTAACGGAGACTGCCGGTGTAGGTACCCGATGTGCTCGGCCTGCCAGATCGGCTTGGGGTCCTGCGTTTACAGATGACGTGGCACATTAACATATTATGATTGGCTGTACGTCAGAAAGTGTACGGATGCCGTGTGTTATACTGTATATATACGCAGGTATATACAGTATATATATTGTAGGCCTATAGGAGGTCAAAGTAAAACTTGTCAATAGTGCGTTGAAGACGTTTCACATCTTTTTGAAATATATTTTATTGGGTTTTTCATCTATTTTGACATTACAGTAACTTTTATAGATGGACAGAAAAGGGGCAGATATAAATTAACGTTACACCTTTTTTATTCATATTTTTTAAAAACGCAACACAGCACCCTTTGTCCCAACCCGAAAAATAATAAATTAATTAAAATAAAAAATAAATTCTCCATAGAAGGACATGCACTAGCTCCAAACAAACAAACAGATCATGGCACAAAGCTTATGTAATGTAATCGCTGTTACGTTAATTTGAAATCGTTGAGCAATTGATTTTGTAAAGGACAGTATTCCTTTAAGTTAGATTAGTTAGCTAGTTGACGTTAGCTAATGTTAGTTAACAAACTAAGACCATAGAGAACTCTGGATCAAATATTATGTTGATAAATCCGTACATTTTCTGACGTACAGCCAATCATGACATGTTAATGCGTCACGTCATCTGTAAACGCAGGACCCCGAGCCGATCTGGCAGGCCAAGCACATCTGGTACCTACACCGGCCTAACTTACTTTACTCGGCTCCTAACTAATTGACACCATGTCAAATAAGTCGTAGGATGACAAAAAAGTAGAATGTAAACTTTGCTCACAGCAGTTTTCTTATCACAGCTCAACAACCAACACGGCATATCATCAAAAAATGGTAGGCATACCATTTTTTTGAGGTTGTCGGATGCTCCGTCAACTTTCGTGTTTAACGCTTGATAGACTTTGAGCATGAGTACGTAGAATTTCAGTCGACCAAGATTTTCTTTGGTCATGATCATGGTCATGCTTTAAAGTGTAACTTAACCCCCTGGTCTGAGCCTAACTCCACCCACTGCATATGTTTGAAAAATGCTAAAAACTGTGCATGGGGCGTGGGGGGGTGGGGGGATGTGTGCTCAGTTGCTCAGTGACATCCGCTGGCCAGAGAACAGAGAGCAACACAGGCTCACAGAGGGCTCTTTAGAGGTGGAGGACTTTTCCCCTCCTGAATCCCCTGAAGCGTACATTAGTGTGGTGGAGGACCACGGTAGTCCCGAGCTGTATCAGTTCGAGCCGCTGGCTCCAGCCCCAGTAATGCCCGAAGCCGGGCAATGCAGTCTCTGACGGGCCGAACACGTAACGTTTGGGTCTGTTTGTGGAGCGGCCGCTGCACACTTCCACTATAATCAATAAATCCCTCAGTGGTTACGTTACGTTACCGTTACTTTAGAAGGCTAATGTGAGCGAACTTTGGAATAAGTTGTAAAGCTCTGTAATTATGATGAGGAGTCTCAATCAGTGTGTATTTGAAAATGAGCGGACTTCACAGACACAGACACACACATTAAGAAACACCTTGTACTGACTCCACTCAAGTGCGGGCTGGTGGAGGTGGAGCTGCCCACCTCTGATTGGAGGGCACACGGTTGGTTGGTGACGAAAGCAGCCACCATATGTCACACACCTCCAAATCAGCCAACAGCAAAATTCAATCACAGTAGCCGTGTTTCAAACAGTAGAGGCAGTCGCTATGCATATTTTAACACAATAGGTAGAATTCAAATATGTTGCACTACAATGTAAAGATTTGGACCTGGATCCATCAACAACACTACTAAATACCCATATAGATTGGTTTTCAGCTGAAAAAAGTGGTTTGGGGGTTTAGTTACTCTTTAAAAAAAATGTTGACTGTCGGCTGGAAACGCAAAATGAACAGCAGTTGAACCATCCATTTTCCCCCGACCTCCTCTGTACACAGATTTTGCTCTTGTCAAAATCACTACGGCCACTAGAGGTTTGTCACTTATGTGGTTTGGGGGCATTTGCTGAAATGACTTGCGCTGTCGTTCTTCTTGGGAGGACAGTCTTGGTGGTTCTCTTGCATGAAAGTCTGATGTGCGACACACTCATCCTCCCCCAATACCTCCTCACGTTCACTTCCTGCCTCTTTAAATAATGGCCCAGGGGTGTGCAGAGTAGCCAAAAACTGTACTCAAGTAAAGGTACTATTATTTACTGAAGTAGAAGTAGAAGTAGTCGTCAAAATAACTGTTTGACTTGGAGTACAAAATTACCTACTGAAAAAAGAAAATAAATAAATACCGGCACATGACGTCTTTTCCCCACGTCTTTTATTTTGCGTGGATATGACTGGCATCTTTTCAACCTCAGATGTTCGTCTTCAGATGAAGGTAAAGAAGTGAATATGCACCTGTATCTACGGTCAGTTTGTGAGAACCAGTGTAATTTGCTCTCAGCTTTTCTGTCTTGCTTTATGAAGCTAGATGAATGACCATGACTAACTGAATGGTTAATACAGACATAAAGATCCCCACTGTTAGCTTGAATATTTACAATAGAAAGCAGAAGCAGGAGTGTTTGTTTCAGTTACAGTATGAATGTGTATAATGTTATTTGCTCTTGGGTATAAAACAATTTCCCGTGAAATGAATTGTGCTATAACAATGAAAATGTCTTATTTTCTACACCACAAGTATGCTCTGATTTTACTGATTATTTCCAACCATTACTTGTTTTATCTGTTAGCTTTTTGAATGATTGCTTTAAAAAAAAATGTCGGCTCTCCTGCTGTTGTGGTTCCTCTGTGTTGTGGATACTTCTCAGCTGTTGGTGGGTCGGATGTTGAATACATGCGGAAGGTCTGATTCTGGTCTGACCCAGACCTGTGAATTCTGCACTACTACACTACTGTCCTACTGGGTCCATCAGTACTGTATTCCCTGAGATTACACAATCAATAGCATTATGAAAGCTCTCAGCGCTTCAACAAGGCAGACTCTGATGTAAATGGACCGTATTATTGGCCGTGTTCCACCATGTCTGTGAAATACAAAGACCTTTTTGAGCTAATGAAAGTATAATCACACCCCTCAAGCATCCTTTCAGTGGTCTGTTGATTGTTTTTATTGACTATTGCCTCATGCACTTGTAGTTAAATGAGCCTTTTCTTGTTTCAGGTATATAAATAAAGCTTTTCACTATTCCAAGCAGTTTTTTCTTACTGGCTGCAGCCAAATATTTACATACAGAGAGGGTCAATCAGTAGTAATCTACTGCTTCTATCTAGGGCTCAGGGTTGTTATTTGCCAGTGTATGATTAAGTTCTCCTTTTCAATGTCAACTGTTCGCGCTCCTCACTTAATTAGGAAGAAATCATTACCCATAAAGAAATGCTTATATTCCACATTCAATTTTGTTTCGTTGCTAGTATGAGCAGTGTTAACTGCTTCACCCTCGTAACTTCAATTTATTCTGTCCCACTCTGCATCACTCAAGGTTTGCTGTTTGTGCAGAGTGCAGGTCCAGCACAGGCCCTGAGATACCTCAGTGTTACTGACAAGAACACACACTGGTGGTAATTCACTGAGCATCTTGAATATAATCATCTCTTCCAGTGGACACAAACACAAGCAACCTGAAAGGTCCATGTAATTACATACACTGAGTCTTGCCGTAATGTAATTACTCTCCCCACGAGGGCAAAGTGTAACAAATTTGAGCATTGAGTAAACAACTGAGACAGCAGCCTCATTAACACATACAGTGGAAAACAGGCCACGGAGACGCAAAGACAGAGGTACGTTGCAGTAGGATGGCTGGGGGTACCGGAGCATAAAACTGCTCAAAATTGACTCACAGCTCCTGCTCAGCCCAGGCTCAATGGATGTTCACCTGTTACCTGGTAAACACTGTGAAATAATCTGAGTGGCAAATCAAACCCACTGGAAGACAGTTTTATTAAAGGTGAGAACAGTGATGTTGGTAAGAATACAGAGTCTTGAAAAGGTAAAAGAACAGTGATCCCTAAGACGTTTAGAGAGTGAGTGGTGTGTGGACGATGAAATGTGGCCTGCCACATACGACCATACTTTATTTATTTGATAAAATATCAAATGAAATCTACAGTACAAAGCTGTTGTCATGGCCACAAAGTATTGTGTGCTAGAAAGCTGTAATTTCAACCATGATCATTTATTTTAAAAGGTTTTTCACTTTATAGACACCGTATCAGTTTATATTTTGCAACAGATGATACCAACTGGTTTCTAATAAGGCATCAAGGGTTTATAAGTTGTATTTGATTGCATTATTATTGGTTAAACAATCCTTCACTAATGTTTTATTGATCATCCTACTCCAATACATGCTTTGTCTTTTTGATAATTTATGGTAAACCTATGATAAATTACACACTTTGATGAATTATTAATTAAACATTAATAAAGCATTAGTTACCACTATTGTAGCAGTTGGTCAACACTAATGTGATCTGTCTTTATTAGGTAAAAGCTATGATAAATATAATAGCCTTCAGTGCCTGCAGATGCATATTAATATAATTCAATATCCCTGCTTGCTGCTTTGTGTATGTTGATGTTGGTAATTTGCTTTTTCTAAGACAAGACACAGAATTCACAAAGGACTTGTGCATTAAACTGTACTCTAAACACTTATTACACCGACAGCACTGCTAATATATTCACTGATAAAAATTCCTGCAGCATATTACACACCAGCATGGCTCTAAGGGCATTAGAGCCAACTAACTTTCTTGTTAAAGAAGATTTAGTCTGTCTTTCAGCACCCTTCAAAAGGCATGCTGATAAATTAGGTCCACTGTGTGTATGTGTGAGCGTTCTGTTCCAAGGTGTGTCAGGGGACCCTCAGAGCCAAGGACATAATTTATCGTATTTATTGTATAATAATTTTCTTGCTGATGGTCATCCTATTGTTGCCACACCTTGTACTTTTGTGAATCATTTTTTATTATTTATTCTACAGTTTCATTATTCTTCATGAGTCAACATCACTACACAAAAAACATTTGGCATTTTGAGTCGGTTTGTGCGTTAGCCTTGCATGGACTTTTTCCTGTGACATTTAGACTTCACAGGTGCATTCTTTCCCTCAGTCTTACAGTATATAGCAGAAGAATACAAATATATATATATGTGTGTGTATATATATGTATATATATATATATACACACACACATACATACACACACGCAGACGGGGGACAAATTAAAGGAAAAACCTGAATAAAAGAGTGGAGAAACATATCCAATGCAGATGCTTCCATATAGGTGAGAAGCATTTCCTGGCATGGTTTGGGTCCACTCGTCCCTTAGAGGGAAGGGTCGATGTCAATAGAAAGTTATTCTGAGTGATGACCTTTATACTAAAATGAAACATTTCAATCCTGATAGGAAAGGTCTCTTCCAGGGGGACCATGCTTGCATCCACAGGGCACGATTGGTCACTGAATGGTTTAATGAGTATGAAAATGA
>NTHP01000558.1:252531-290811 GCA_003416845.1 Oplegnathus fasciatus | reverse complement strand
GTGAATCATATGCTATGGCCTTTGCAGTCACCAGATCTCAACCCAGTTGAACACCTATGGGAGACTTTGGACCGACGCGTTAGACAGCGCTCTCCACCACCATCATCAAAACACCAAATGAGGGAATATCTTTTGGAAGAATGGTGTTCATCCCTCCAGTAGAGTTCAGAGACTTGGAGAATCAATGCCAAGGAGCACTGAAGCTGTTCTGCTGGGACGTGGTGAGACACTTTATGTTGGTTTTTCCTTTAATTTGTCACCTGTCTGTATATACTTATATGTGTAAAAATATGCATGACACCATCTCTCTGAAAAGATTTTAATAATATTAAATATAATATAATAATATTAAAAATTTCCAGAATAGCTAGTAGTCCAGCAGAACAGTCCAAAATAGACCTAATATGTCAGAAATATGAGTATATGCACCAGTAAAATTCTCCTCTGGTCAGTTGAGCAGATGCAACCCATTTTCCTGGGCCTTGAACAGTGCATATCATCAATTTTGGTGCATCAAAGTGGTGAGAAAACTTGAAGGCAAAAACATAAATTTTACACTAAGTGTACTCAGTAGTGAAGGGGAAACAAGCAGAAATAATTATTACTATAAATATGACTAACGACTGATTAATAGGAAATATAATCTGCAGATTAATCTGTGATTAAAAATAATAATTAGTTGAAGCCTTAATATGAACAAAACCAAGGGGTAAAGATTAAAACCCTCCTATTGTGCTCATTCCTTTTTTCCTATTATGGTGTTCCCGGCCAGAATTGGCCGGTCCGTTTAAACTGTTCATAAATCAAACATAAAGCAGATAAAGCAAAGATGATGTGAGACATCTTTTAACCAACTTCATCATTCATCATTTCATTATGACAAGTTCTACACTGTGTACAAACCTCAGTTATCTGAAATAATAACACAAAGTTTTCAGTAAAAGAAGTACAATTCATGTATTATTTTGACTATAGTTAAGAGCACAGGAAAACACATTGAGAAATCACCACAGACTGGTATCTGTTTAGCCAGGATACTGTTTTGAAGCCATCATTTGGTACCACAGTTCAATGTGGTGGCTGCCATAAGCGACGTGTTTCTGGTCAAAACTGACTGATGTGATTTTATTCAGAAAGAACAGTCATGACAACTTCAGTCTAAATTAACATTTATTTCAAAATAGATTCAGTAGATGGAACACAGATTCAACCTAAAAACAGATTGTAATGACAAGAACACAAAGTGGTGTGTGCGTGTGTGTGTGTTTGTTTGTGTGTAAGTGTGCGCCGGGGGGGNNGGGGGGGAGGGTGTGGCGTGGGTTTGAGGGGGAGTTTTCCATCTGCTGGTTGAACGTAATATGTTCTCACACATTTATTTCTTGTATGGCCGGTCATTCCTATGACCGGGAACACCACACATGGGTAAAGTTTGAATAAAACCATTAAAAATCAATAAAAGTGATCATCACTCACACGTTCAAATGCCTGGTGTGGAGGAACACATGAAGCCTTCGGTCAGTCAGATGAAATATACCATATTTATGCCAGAAGAAAGATGTAATCGGCCAGAGCGGGCAGTGTAATCGATAGTTGATAGTTGTTATATTTATTTGCTTACGTTTATTTACCATGCTGGTAATTTTAGTACTTAATCTATATAATATTAACTGGGGAAAATGGCTCAGCTTTCATCAGTTGTGATCGCTGCAAGTATCGGCGTTGGTTGGTACATAAATCTACCAACCAGCGATAGTCAGCAACTGGACAGAGGAACATTATTAGTTCAATTAGTTGACGAGCGTAAAACCATTTTAAGAGGAAAATTCGGCCCCGGTGTTACAGGACAAGCCAAGAGGCAGGTGGGAGAAGAGCGCAGCAGACTAAAGGCTCTTTCCCTCTGGCTGTGCGCACCAGTGAGGAGTGCGTAAAGCGGTGGGATGTGTTGCAGTCTAAAGCGAGAGGGGAGATTGCAGCACACAAACAGGATGGTTGCCAAATATCAAAATAAATTAGGGTCGTGACCATTTTCATTTATGGTGTTACAGCATTATTGCGTTGGGCGGGAGATGTGAGCGCATCTCTAATGAGATCGACCACAAACATGATCCCTGCACGAGCTAATCTGTAGCGTTTCATTAACTCACTGTCATTCAGCGTTTGGAGAATATTTCTCCTACATTTTTGTCTTTCCGCCATTTTCTCCTCTGCTTANAGGAGCTCTCTTAAGGGCTCAGATGCTTTGTGAATAACTTTTATCTTTACCAGGATCTACTCTTAACTTTAATGGGAAATTCTTAGAAAACATCATAATTCTAAGAATTTTCTTAGAATTTTGTCACTAAGAGCAACTCTTAGTACTAGGAAGCTTTATGAATACGGCCCCTGATCTGTGGACACTGTGGACACCTTTAAAAAGCAGCTCAAGGTCTGCATTTAATGTCTGTTGCTCTGTCTCTTATATGCTTTGCTGTCTTTTCATTGTGTAGTCTTTTATTGTGAAGCACTTTGTGAGGTCTGTTCTTGAAAGGTGCTATATAAAAAAACTTTACTTACTTATTTACTTACTTACAAGACCAAACATCCCACATCGGTGGTAACAGGGGCACCACCAGGGATTTTGGGCCCCATGAAAAGATATCACATTGGGCCCCACCACCACAGGCCATGCCAACCCTGCGCAATTGCTGTAACCACACCTCCAGAACCCAGTCGACCCATTCAAAGCCTTGATCTATTTGACGCAAGACTGATACCCTCTATAAGAAATGTGCTAAAGGCCATCTTTTACAGTCTAAATGTAATTTTAATGGTAAAATTCTTGAATGGAAAATGGAAAACATTGATGAAAACTTAAAATAATTATAACTTAAATATTAACCCCTTGAATTAAAATAAATTAACATTATCATCGATAGAATGGTATAAAAAATGAAAGAGTAAAAAGAGCAGCAGATTTTTGAACTAAGTATGCATACCAACTACACCATATTTCAGTCTGCATCAAAGCCATGGACACTTACCTTGGCCAGATGACTTGAAGGTATTATTTTTAACATTGGCTGCCACTTTAATACAAACTGAGTCAATCAAAGCTTGAAACTGTCCAGCATCCAATACAGACCATAAGCTGCTTTTGTTTCATATAATGATCATTAGGTGGAAAAATAATTACATCATTGAAAAGGATTTAAATCTTTTCTCTTTTTTTTCATGACGATAAAAAAACTAATTCCCACGGACCCCCTGCAATTATGCCAACTGATATTTCATTCAACACAATGTTGCTCACTTCCTTCTTCATTTGGGAGTAGGGGTATGGGGATGAGGAGACAGGGCTGCTGAGCCTGAAGCTGCATCTGTTGGGCCTGGCACCAGGCAGGGACAGGGACAACTGATTTAGTATGGATAGATTGCTAAAGGTTTGCCTGCACTGATTAAATGTCAGCTAAGAGGAGCGAAATGTAAACACTCAGAATTTACTGTGAAGATAATAAGTAACTAATGTTAGGGGAGCAAAAGTAGCCTATTTCACTACGGACTAAGCTAATTAAGCTTTCTTTGTGAAAAATTGGGTGACATACTGTCGCCCTTTCTTTTTTCTCCTGTCTATCTTTTCTTTCTTTTTGTTTTTGGAAACCAGATTTTTCTTTAGGAAGCTCAGACATGATGCTCCACCAGCACTCCTCACTCACAATTTACTGCCAGCAAGTACCGTTCGAGCCTGGTTTGGAGGCAGGACCAAACCATTTCATGTAAATGTTTTTTTGTTTTTTGTTTTGCCAAAATCAAGAAAAGAAGAAGAAACCATTTTATTAGTACATTTTAAATAAACTATTCTCTTAATGATGATAGGTTAATCATTTAATATTGAATATTTAATATTTGACTTTATATTTGGATCAGGATCAGCAAATTCTGAATAAAAATTGATTCGAAACTGATCCTGAATTGGCCCTCTTCCTCCTAGACAGGCATGTAATATGTCTATTTTATTTATGAAATACATTGCGAGACGTGGTTTTACATGGAAGAAGTATAACGTTAGGTCACAGTGGACATGACTGTAATACAACATTGCTTGAAACGTAACATTTTATGTTGGCCTTGCTGCCGAGCTATGTCTTGCTGTTCGCTTATTATTATGAAGACAGTGTTTCACATACATAGGCTCTACCAGGGCAGCCCACCCAGGTAACGTTAGATAAAATCCGTGTTCCAACTTTCACAGCAGGCTGGTGGCCAGCGGCAGCGCTGGGTCTAACCTGTGTAACGGCAGCGACAGAAAGTGATCCCGGAGTTGGGGCGGTCTGGGATCAGATCCCCGGCGCTACAGCCGCTAACTGAAGGTCCCTCGTAGCCACAAATAGATACATTACCTCATCGCTATGCATCCTGCAAACAGCTGTTTAAAAAAGACAAACTGTGTTAAAAATAAGTTGCGTCTCTCTTTCACTCGCTTCCGAAACAAATGCTCGTGCTAGCCAGATCAAAATCTTTACTGACACGAGGCTGTGGTGAAACACTACCGCTTTTGTCCACAGGGGCCGCCAAAATCAACACAAAATGAAAGCTTTAATTAAACACTCTCCAACCAGTAGATTTGTTTAATTTGGCCTAAAAAAATAATATTTATTATGGTTAAAGCAGGAACGGCAGTGAATCAGCCAATGCCACACCAGAGCGCAATGCCATTACGCACACCGTTCACCGTGTTTACCTCCATTCAGAAAACAAGCATTTTAAAAGTTGTTTGTTTGTCGTATTGCAGACAGACCTGGCAAAGCTCAGACTTTTTACAAATCTGCATCATGATGTAGTTATTTTGGCATCGTTCTGATGAGTTTATTGCAATTAAATCACAGCAAAAATCTGTTTATGTTGGGATCATATCGCTGTAGTAAGTGGAGTCCGCTAAGCTAACGTCAACAAACGACCGGCACACACCATAACACAGACTCACAACTCGACACATCAACACATCTTATTTATAATATTCCGTCTGGTTCACTCATCGTTAGCGTTTTCATCCAGCTAATGTAGCTCTGCTGACGCTGCTGAGCCTCTCAGTGAAAGCTAGACAAACAGCGATAAGCTGGCTAACAAGCTATCAACATTTTTTTAAACAACTTTATTGAAAAGCAAGCTATCAACACGATGCCCATCAATCATGTTCAGTCTCCTGTGTGTCACATTGCTGTTTTGGCCGATGCTGGCTCCCACCTATGGAGTGCCAGCAACAGGATGCTGACTGCAGTTGACTTAACGGCCACAGGGTGTCATTGTTAACTAGCATTTTCTGAATGTTACATACAGGACCTTTAAATGTAAAAAACCCCACACCATCTGTTTCTGGCTGTATATCTGTGGTGCAGGGATCGCAACGTGCACACACAGTTTCTTAGAGAATACAATATAGCTTCTTCAAGGAGCGTGTTTCCATTTGTTGAGCTATTGGCGTCATTCCTCACTGTGATTGGCTCAGCTGTTTCAGAGCTATGAGACCAGTGATGTGACTGGCTGAGAGCATATTTATTAGTCACGCCTTCTGATCTATATTCACGTTCACCCAGACCTTTTGCTCTTTGCGCAGCGGCAATAACAAGTGTGCTTGGACACGCCCGCGTAGTCCATGCACCCAAGACCTACCATTTTTGTGCCTGACGCTACACGTTGCATGATTAAAGGTTAAATGGCTGTATTTATATAGCGCTTTTATTCAAAGCGCTTTACAAGGTTTTTGCCGCTCATTCACACACACACTCACACACCGATAGCAGTGACCCACCACGCAGGGTGTGTGGACAGGAGGAGATGGGGGTCGAACCACCAACCCTGTGATCAGTGATCTACCTCCTTGGCCATAGCCACCCTATTAATATAGGGCCTTATGTGAATAACTACACTACACTAAGTTCAGAAAGCTGAAAGGCTCATCCTAAATGAAAGAATCCTAAATGGACGAAAACACATCACACATTGCACGAGTCAATTTGATCGTATGAATATGACATGATCGTATAGGGAAATTAAAACAAAGGGGTCAGTGATTTAAACACAAAAACACTTTTTTAAGCTTGTAAAATAAAGAAAATCACAACAAATCACCAAATTGAACCAAAATACCAATTTTGAAGAAATGAACTGATACTGAATAAGTACTTATAGTGTAATCTGTCTATCTGACATGGATCGCTCTTGCTAGCATGAGCAAGATCAGGTTTAATCTCAGGAGAACATGATATGCGGATCGCTGAGTGAGGGACATTTTTCATCATCATGAGTCGTGTGTGTCTAATGAGAGAACACACTTGAGTGAAACAAGTGTGACTCACACATATGTTGCCTGTGTGTGACCACTGTTGATGCTTGTTCGAGAACAAAAAAATGCTCACAACATGATATCAGGTTATTGAGAGTAAAATAAAAAGTGAAATACTTCAGGAACTAGGATGGAGGAGGATTTCTCCCAGCCCTTGACCCTTTTATAATTCCCTGTGCCTCCCAGAATCTGTCCCGTCAAATTAGCAGCCTGGTTGTTTTTCACCAAAAGTAACTTGAGAATCTACTGCGAAAGCATAAGCTATACTGTGAAAGTGTATATTGGCAAACAGCCCTTAACCTCAACCTTCCAATATGTGTCAGCTTCAACTTTGACATTTCTCTAAATCCCTTCAACTGCTCTATCTCATCCAGTTTCACAGCACACTTGAATCAATAGCCCACAACCTCGGGGCATTCTCTGTGCACCATGTATGAAATATGAAACACCCTATTTAGAACACACGCATGCTGCACTGATGGCCAAAGCGCTCTCTCAGTTGGGGCTCTCTTGGCAGCACTTTTCATTTCTTTAGAAGAATCTTCCCACCAAACAGTCCCTGGTTAATCATTCATGTAGCAATGGAACCTTTCAAAATGCTGAAATGTCAAGTGGATGTTACTGAGGCACTTGTGAAAGGAAAATCAGCAGTCTTCCCACCATTTCACATAAAAGGACCATGTGCCACAGACGCACTTGTGCTGGACTTTTCTCAGATTTAAGATTAACCTCGCTTTGGAGCACATGATGAGATGCACAGTTTCTTAGTCGATTCTATAAAGCACTCGACAAGCTGCAATGTCGTCTGTGTGTCATCCTATCATTAAATGATTTGATTGAATTTAACAGAAAAGGAAACTGAAAAACTGGATCAAGATTTTGTTATTCTGCTTTTTGCAGGTACTGAAAATGGAAAATGTCTGTGTGTTTTCCTGTTTCCGTCTTGAAGTGGTAAATCTGTGTGCGCAGTAAGTCGTGACCTGCTGAGAAGCCAACACACCTCACTGTAGCACACAAAGTGAAAAAGGGACAAAAATATATTGACAATTAAGCATCAGATACACTAGTGATGATAGATGGCCTGTTAGACTCACTAGAAATATCCTGACTAGGATACAATAGTCACGGGATTTCCAGAATCATCATGGTAGATCATCTGGGACAACAAACAAACACATTTTACATTTTTGATGGCCACAAAAATGGAAAAACAAAATATTAATGGGTTTGTTTGTGTTTCAGTGGCACAACCTCCCCATGGACAGTAGCACTGAGATGAATGGGTTATTATTGGACTTAGTTGGACCTTGATTAAACTGTTGATTAACTGTTAATGAGAGGATTTTAACTTACAGCAAAATGTACATGTGGGAAAATGTGAGGATTTGTTGAGGAGTCTGGAGGGTTTGTGGGCTTGTGCAAGTGCAGTCTCTCCCTCTTGGTGAGGCAGCTACATTTTCTCATATCAAATGAAATTAAATGAGTTTTTGCCGCAGGCACACAGGCAGGATTATAGGCAGGGGTATCGTCCTCCCTCCACATTAAGATATGCAGTAATATTTGTGCATTTAAAGTGAAAAGCCTTTCTGTGTCTCTTTCTTTGAAGTCAACAGCAAACATACTGCTGTATCTCCGTGGCATATGCTGAACTGAAGACACTATTCGAGAAAAAAAAAGGATTATGCAAGCCACGCAGATGCTAATGCCCTGTAAATTGGATTCTGAGCGTTTTGGAGGATTTTTAACTGTGTAGACTTTTGAGAAAAGTCTGACGCACGCTGTCTGTTCTTGTTACAAATCATTAAAGCTCATTAGCAACAGGTAGCCTTGGTTCCGTCCTACTTTTTAAATGCCACAGTCCACTCTTGGAAAAAGCCTCATTAAAACTAAACTTTGAACAGACTTTTTGCTCATCAGTTGATTGTTTTTAAAATTGTACAGTCAGATTTCAGAGCTCACCTCAGGACTGAAGCTGCCATAAATGATCTGCTTTTAGTTGCTGATTCTGTGGACTCATCAGTCTTTGTCCTCCTCAACGCGAGTTCACTTTTTCAAAACTCTTCACACAGTCAGCACAGCAGAATTCAATGTGGACTAAACAGTGAATCACTTTTCATAGCTTTTACACAAAATGCATTCAATGACCACATCTGTTTTCATGAACTGTTTTCTCACTCAAACTCAACCACCACCAAATCTCTGTGTATTTGCCATTTTATGTTTATATACTATTAACAAAACTGTTAAATGTAAGTTCAAAACCTAAGAAATTACAGAAATCTTAAAAAATGCATAAAATCCTAATTGGGACACTGAGCACTTATTTTCATTCCTTGATGACCTCTATGGAAGACTTGTGCCAGGTGAGGAAAGGGGGCAGGTGAGGCGGAATCCAGACATTTTGTAACTGTATAGGACGATGTGGCGTTTCACCGTCTCTTCCAGTCACAGATGGTTTACAGCCCATCCCAGGATGGTGTCGTTTTTCCTTCCACCTTACTCTCCATTCCTGCCACAGAGTAATTATTTTCCTCATGGAGCTTATGACCACCGTCCACATGATCACATGCCCCTCATGGATGTAATGAATGCTGGATGTCTGGACGTACCTGCAGAAGATTGCCAGGGATGGATCAGACATCAAAAAGATTCTTTCCAAGCTGTATTAGAAGAGAGGACATAAGCTGTGATGTGGTTGAAAACTTGTGGCCAAATGCATTAGACAGGGGTGACCAGCACTGTTGAATTTCTATCTCTGTTACTCTCTTATGCAAGTGTGTGTAGTAAATATTTGTAGTTCTGTACTGCATAATTGGAATTACTTTAGTTTCATTACTCTGCAAAAATGGCCAAGCATATTCCAGCATTTCTGATTCATTTCTGTGCCATATACTGTAAGGCAGCACGATCCATGCCATAAAGAAGAGACCTTATTTGTGTTGTAATGGAATTGTGTTTTATGCTAAATACATAAATAAAATAGACTTTTACAAAGACAATAGTGACACTGATTGCAATGCTACCTGTTGGTAGTGATCTTTATATATATATTATATAATATATTAATATTTATATTGACCAGGGAATGTGCAAATGTTCTCAGTCTGAAGTTTAGAGAATATGTGCAACGTACAGAGATGATAATCTAGAAGATGTGTGTTAATGTAACGTGTAGTGACTGTGTGACACATCAGTAGAGTTGTTCCGATTCCGATACCAGTACTATCGGAAATGCCTCTGATACCGCCTAAAATGGGGAGTACTGCAGTCTATGCACCGATCCGATACCATCATTTATTAGCCCCCAAAAAACTCAACTTGTTTCACCAGAAATCAATTCTTCTTCGCCGCTCCAAAACATTAGCCTACACAGCAAGTGCTGCCACCGTGGATGTATTATGGCTGCCACTGGCAACTACTGTTTTAGAGCGGCGAAGAAGAACTGATTCCAGGTAATTAATACGATAACAAGCAACAACAGTGCGGTGCTAGGGGAGAGTGTAACGTTAGTCAGACCTACCAAAAATCTCAGCAATTTGGTAATATTTTACACTGGAAAATCCCACCAGTAAAACAGCGATGTGTACAATATGCAAGGCTGCAGTTTCAAGGGGTGACACTAGTGTTGGCCGTCGAAAACGTGGGATTTTGCCACTTAATGGATAATTTGGAGCCACGGTACAGTCCCCAAACTATACGAGACAGTGAGGGAACACATTTCATGTAGGCGAAAAGATGTGCAGGCTTTTAGCTTTACAACTGTCGTTTGGAGCAGCAGTTCTCAAACTGGGGTCCGGGGACCCCCAGGGGTCCTTAAGGGGGTGCCAGGGGGTCCCCAGAAAAACGCGGAAAATTTTAATTTCCTGTTAATCTGCCAATCTACAGTATAGACCGTTATGGAATAATTGAATCTTATCAGACGGGGATCCCTGAGACTACAAATACGGGTCTGCGGCCTGATGTGTATCAGTTTGGGGGTCCTTGAGACCAAAAAGTTTGAGAACCACTGGTTTGGAGAACTGAAAGAGAGATGTGTCAAAATCCTCTCCATATTGGAATTGTTATTTATTCCTAGATTTACGTGTTATGTGAAGTTCTTTTTCAGTTATGACTGACTGTCAAATTAGACAATAAAAGAAAATTCTGTGACATTCATTCTCTGTATGTATTTGTTCAGCCAGGCCATACAACAATGATAGCAATCATATCACATCCATACAGGGTTAGTAGTATACAGCTGTTAAAAAATAATAATAATANTTTTTTTTTTTTTTATTGCACTGGTATCGGATCGGTACGATACTGCAAGTTCAGGTATCGGAATCGGTATCAGAAAGGAAAAAATGGTATTGTAACATCTTCTACATGATGGATGGAAAAAGCATCATGTTATGCTGAAAAAACTCACAAACCGGTGTGCAGTTTCTTTTCATGATCCTGCGTGGCTGATAAATACTTATTAAATCCTGTATCGAGAAAGTTGAGTGAATCTTTGCCCGCACATTCTGAAGGCATCTAATACTTGGTTTTACACTAACGTAACACATCTGGCATATGTCTAGTTTTTATGCTAAAGAGCAGGATTTTCACACCAGCTGAAGTTACAAATATAATATTCTGAATGAGGGGCTTCTGAGCTCTTAACTTGTGCAGCAGGCAAATTCAGCAATTTTATATATGCTAATGTTTCTCCTCTGAATTCCACGTGTCATTTCAGCTACTTAGAGCCAGCAGATGTCTTTCACAACAAGTCCTCGTTGGTCCATGTCCTCTAGGATGACACATGGAAGCGTTTCTGATCTGATGCCCCCATCAGCAGTTTGTCTGTGTCCCCCTGCTGCGCATGCATCCTCAATTGCTTGTAAATGGGAATCTATCTGTTTCATAGACATAATGCCATTTTATATTGTTATACAGATGATACCCAGCTCTCCTAATCCTGTGACCCAAAACCCACTGGGACTCTCTCTGTCTTAGATATAGTCCTTTATCACAGAAGACATTTGACATGTCACAGTGGGAAAAGCACAGGTGTGAATAATAAAATTAATGATGGCTGAATGCCATTTACCTGCTTCAGTTTCAGGTTTCTGATATTATGCATGCTGGCTCACTGTCACGGCTTACAGAGACAGAACAGAGCCATTGTTAATGTTATTAGTAACACCTGTGCTATTCCTACTGTGACAAGTCAAAATGTCTGTTGTGAAAAATGCCTATTCACTGCTGGATGAACCAAGACCTTATGAGCAGAAATTGTGTTTCAGCCTTTGTTTCATTAAATAGTTTTGCCAGTCATTGCAGAAACCTTGGCGTTATTTTTGACATCGACCATTTAAAATGATACTGCAGTTATGTGGGGTTTTTTCCAGCTCAGGACAATTACAAAGATCAGAAGGTATTTTTATCTGCTAAAAACCTTGAAACTGTCATCCATTCATTTATCATATCCCATCTTGGCTAGTGTAATGCTTGCAATGCACACTGAAATAGGCAAAAAGTCCCTTGCATGCCTCCATCTTTTTCAGAATGCAGCAGCAAGTTCTAACTCGTGAGCCAGTGATCCGCGTCAAATCCTCATTTGAATAAACTTGCTGAGATCAGCCTGGCCAAATCCGTGTCATCTTTCAAGTCTCTACGAAAATCAAATTTTTATAGGCTGGCTTTATGTACAGGATTAGATTCTGAGCATCTTTTATATTTTTATAGGGATATGTTTTTCATCAATCATGTGTCTTATTTTCTCTTTGTGTAATCATAAATGCATTCTTTTTTTTTATCACATTTTATATTTTGTCTGTTAATCCATAAAGCACTTCATAAAGATAGTTGAAGAAGTGTGAATGAATAAAGTTCATTGTTATCTTTTCATAGGAAGACATGATAGGAAGTGATGAAGAAGGAGAACGTGAAAGGAGAGAACAAACAGTGGTACACTCCTAAAACTGTTCCAAACTGCAACCTCAGCACTGCATTTTATTCCACTTTTAAACTTTTTTTTAATTAAAAAGTTTCTTGGCAATACCGTTCAACAGGAACCAGTGTCTCCAAAGGCTCTCTCTTTAGTACAATATCTATCTGTCTGTCTATAGTATGCCTTAACTATCCCTCAGAAGACAATGAAGAAACAGCTGGGAGAGAGTCTGGGTGGTAGACTCACTTGTTTTATTCTACACTGATTTCACTGACAGCTACAATCACTGGAGGTTAAAGGGGGGACTCTAGAGGAGTCCGGGAGGGATGATTTGTCTCAAGAAAAATATGATTTCTTCAGTGACAGAAATGAAAGTCTCACACAGGTCACTCAACATCTCCACACCACTGATGTTTGTGAAAGTGTTGCCAAGGCACGCAGATGTGAAAGAAGTCATGAAGCTTGTGGTTTGTTGTGTTTGTTTTTTTAAGCTAAAGCCATTTTTGTAATTATACATTAACTATACAGACTTTCTGCCATAAATGCAGCTTTTTATACTGTAATCGAGAGCAGTGGTTCCCAAAGTGGTTTAGTCGAGTCAAGTCAGTTTTATTTATATAGCCCAATATCACAAATCACAATTTGCCTCAAGGGGCTTTACACTCTGTACAGCATACAACACCTTCTGTCCTTAGACGACTCGGAGAAGGAAAAACTCCCGAAAAAAACCCTTTAACAGGGAAAAAATGGACGAAACCTCCGGAAGAAGAGAGGATCCCTCTCCTCTACATTTTTATGACGTTTTCAAACATATCAAAATGGAATAAATATTGAAATCACTATATTAACAAGAGACTGCAGCCATCCTAGCGGCTCGGCAAGGCTGTTGGCACAGCAGTGCTTTGAGTTTAATGACAATGACGACAACCCCCTGCTTCAGCTGTTCACTGTTTATTTTAAGTTAAGCCTTCTTTTCAACAATACGTGCGTAAACACAAGGTTGATGTCCAATAAAAAGCCACTGAATAAATATATTTATTTACATAGGCTATTCGTTATTTCAAACTTGACGGGTTTACTACAACTTACTACATATTTTAGGGTTTTATCATTATTTTATCATTTTAGTTATTACATTTTTATCATATTATCTTTATTTTCTTATTATCTGACCTTGTTCTTTGACTTTATTGTTTCTGATGGCATGTTTTCTCCTTTTGTTGCTGTTTATTTATTGATTCTGTATTGTGTAATCCTTTTCTTACTGCGTAAAGCACACATACAAATAAAGTTATACATATTATAACAATAATAATAATAATCGTAATAATAATAATAATGATACAACTACTACAACAACAATGGTCCTGTATGAAACACAGCTACTGACTTGGTTACCCATGTGTTTTGATTTTTTTTCTACTGAAAGATGCTATCACTTTGCATTGTGGGAAATGTAGGATTATTCTCTTTTCTTTTGGTTTGTTTTGTTTACTCTGTTGATGTAATCTCAAAACAAACAAAAAAAAGAATGAAACCTGTTTTGAACCCATCCAGTCTGTCTACTGTACATTCTTCTTTTGTTCAGCACGTATAAATCAATATAAACTTTTTTTTTTATTATTTTGGGCCTGCAATGATGAACAAACAATAGAACAGGGAAGTGTTTGCTGACAGCAAAAATGGGCTGCTTTTGTTAAACCCCCGTTAGTAATTTGACTTTTGGCTCATTTTTAGTTTCCCTTTCATTCTAGGTTTTCCTTTCAGATGTGTACATTAACTGTATATGTACTGGGCCGGGCATGTTTACTTTAAGCTGCAAAGGAAATGACTGCAAATGAGGAATTCAGATTAGATAGCAGATCTTCAGTCTTTTGACCAACGAACCATTTATCTTACATTTCTGCTGTCAGGTGAGAACCAAGTAAAGGAATTTTCATTGTTTGTCGCACAGCTCAGCTGTATGTGGACCCTTTTTACAGCTGCTTAGTTCATAAATGTTTTTTGGCCGGTTATATTTCATGGTTCATTTAATCCTGTTACAAACCCCGACAAGAGCACATAGGCAGTAAAATACACATTCCCTTATTTCTCCAAGAAAATACAAAGAGATGAGGGTGAGGTTTGTTTTATGTAACGCCCCTGAAATGTAGCCCGTGTGTTTCCCAAACATGCAGAAAATTACATTTTGGTACTTGAGGCACACACAGAGAAGAGGTGCACACTCCACCTCAGTACTGTATGACTTTCGTGTTGAGTGACTATAGAAGGATGCTTACTGCAGCTGATGCACAAGGGAGAACGTTAAATGTGTATCCAGTGTCCAGGTTTATTTACAATTTGAAGTTTTTCTTTTCATTGTGCATTATCGAGTGAAATTAGTGTTAAAAGTAGTGGGAAATCAGCGTTTCATGATCCACAAATTAAAAAAAAGATTTACGAATGTGTATGACAATTTGTGAATAAATTCTGAGGCTCACAAATGTCTCCCATTCACAAATTCCAGCCAACTTGAATGTAAAAATGTGCTGTCAGTATCAATGTGCTAAAATATGTGAAATAATTTTACAAATACATACAACCGCATTATATTACATTCTCGATAAGCCTGTTTATGTCCGGACAATTGATTTTTACCAAAACTGGAGCCATATAAAACTATTATATTATCAATATGTAAAACACACTGACAGAGTGCTATACTGTATATTATCTGGTCAGATGCTGATGAGCTAGTGTATGTTTTAAAGGAAGGAAAAGCCTTTTCCACACTGAAATTCCTCATGAATGTGCTGAAAGGCATGTTAATTTTCCACCAGCACCTAATTGCATCATGCATTTGTGGATCAGAGGATCGGAGGTGAAAAGACTCTCAAAACTCCACACATGTAAGTTGATCTGTGCACTCAGATTCAACAATCTGTAAATAAAGGCAACAAAATTTCACAAATACTTTTACACATGTACGTATATGCACAGGAAGCATTTCACAAGCAAACATTCCCAGCAAACACTGCGACGTTGTATGACTGTTGTCTAAATGTCCCTCCAAGACGTCCAGTAATGGTTAGAAAATAGTTCCAAAATGAAAGTCGAACTGACCATAACGTCACCTGGACGTCTTCTCTGAATGTTCCAGTGACGTCAGAATATGATGTTACCATCAACAGGCTTTTATAGCTATTATGTTAGGGTTTGTGATATAATACAGATTGTGCAGCATTAGCTACTGTACACACTAAACATCGAGGCGAAATGCTTAATATATAAATGGTCCAACCGATTTCCTGGTTTTAACAACGTGTCACTTTCAATGTACTCCTGAAAAATCAATAAAAGATATACATACCTATAAAATTACTAGTAATGCAAGACAAGTGTGGTCATCCATACTGAGTTGATACTGAAATTCAATAATACATTATTAAACCATAAAAAGATGACAAAGATGTGCGGCTGCTTTTAGATAATCTAACAAGGTAATCACGACTGTTTTTCCTGGTAACATTACATCTGATGCACTTCTCTCTTGTTTCTATTAACTCTCATGTGTTAAACAGCTGACAATCCTCTGTAAGAGGAACGCAGGCTCTAAATTACTGAACTTTTCATCAACATGAATGTTACAGAACATACATAAACATAAAACATAAAAGCAAACTCTTCAACCAACGGCGTTATGTCTTCACTGTTTCTGTCCTCTTGTTGCATTTCAAACTCTCAGCGTGTGCAAATCTGCGCATGCTTGACTCCTCGTGAACAGACTTATTCTCACGAGGGTTCTTGCTACTCTGCTCATGTCAAACATGAATGAGACAACCTTATACTCCGGTTGATGTGACGATGTGTAATTGTCATTAACCCACATAATGCTTACATTACTGTAAAATTGTTAAAAACCTACAAAATATCCACATTAATAACCAAATAAGCTGAATAAAAATGTTAACACATGTGTTACAGTAGCCTACAGAGTAAATAAACATTAAGACAAAGATGTTTATTCTAAGTGAAGAGGTTCTAAGAAGTATTTTGAGGGTTTTTCGAAGCCGGGTCCAGGCGGACTATTACTGGACATGAGAAGGACGACACCATGTGACCGTCTGCTCACAACTATTTCACAACCAAAAACAGACCAAACCTAACAGTCATTAGAAACTGACACTTACATATGCATATCTGTATAAGACAGTTTAATAGCAATTTTACTTGATTTTTATTATTTCACTTTTGCGTTTTTTGCCATCTGAACAGGACCGTTTTGGCCGGGTACACAATGTGACTGTACAACCAACGCTTGCTGGGTTATTACAGGAAAACTCATTTGTGAAGCCCATCATTTATATACAAACTGCCATACACATTTCATAATAATCATAATCAAGGTTCACCTTTATTGTCATTACACAATACATAATTACACAATGAAATGCTGTTGTAGCTCCCTCCACTCTACATACACAGAAAATGTATAAACAAATGTTCAAATATTTAATAAAATATATAAATATAAAATAAAATTAAACGGTAAAATAGGCAATAAAATAGAACAAAGTATGTAAAGGTTTTTCATTATAAGTATAATAGTTCCATGTTAAATTTCGCAGATGCAGTGTGATGAACAGAACAGTGTGCAATCCAGTACATGTATGACATGTAAAAGTAAGGTTTAAGGTTTAAGAGAGAATCATTTGTAAATCTTTATTTGTGGATCATGAAACGTGCATTTGTGTCACTAATATCGACACTAATCTGACTCCATCGTGCCCATTCAAAAAGAAAATCTTCAAACACAGAGCAAAACTTGACAGTGAAAAAGAAAAGGACACCCAACGCACTGGGCGCACGCAAAATTTAACTCTTGAATTGACTTGAGAGGGGAAATAAATCCAGCGTGTGAATATGTTTTTGTCTTCTCATTTCTAACCTAACTGTCCACCACCCCACTGACCCTTTAGGGAAGTGGATGAGATAAGGAAAAACCATTAGTAAAAAAAGACATCCTGTCCCACAGTAAACATCATGTTTAAGGTACTGCAGAGATACAGTATGTACTGTACTCACTTATCCTTAACTGCAACTGGAAACAGGCCAAACTGTGACCAGCTGACAGTTATTATAAGTAATGCTACATGTTGTATTCCTCTGTGACAGCCTGTCAGCCAAACACGCTGAACTCTGTAAGAGACACTGGCCCTGCAGACAGAAACATGAAGAGATTTCCTATTAAGTACAAGGCCATTTCCTCACAGTCTGAAGAATATCACCAGCAGGTTGTTGATGCTTCCTTCAGCAGAGAGACGATATTATGCTGCATCACATGAACACACACGCTTAAATGTGCTACAGTACATGTGTGTGCCTGCATGCAACCCACATGATTAATAATGAGCTCCGAGGCAGAGACATGCCCACTAAAAGAATTGAAATGATGTTTATAAAAGAACATTTACTTCTTTTGATGTACTACTGGGTGTTAAACTGTGGGTAACTGTGTGTGTGTGTGTGTGTGTGTGTGTGTGTAAGAGAGAGAGGAGGGTATGCTTTGCAACACCTGCCACTGCTGGGACCAATGTAGCAAAGTAACCATTAGAGTAACATTTCCTCTGCCTGTCCAGTGATAATATTTCTGCACACTGAGTCTGATCATTAGCACTGAAGATACAATCTTCACTGCAGCCTCTTACACAATCTGACACACTGCAGTGGGGTCTCCAGCCGTCACCTAACATTATTTCTTTGCACTTTTGTGTCGGAGTAAGAGGGGAGGGAAGAGAGAAGCCTGATGCACGAACACATTGTGTGTGCCAGAGAGATCTGGTTGGCAAGGGTACATTTAACAGAAATCAAAAAATGTCTCTCAGAAAGTGAATTTGCGGTCAAATGCCAGCGGTTTGTTTGTCCTTAGCGTTATTTTTGGTTTCCAAGGTGAAACATAAACGGACAAAATGGCAAGGGCACCACTCACTGAATGGCTGTGCGTCATCGCGGCAGATCCAATAGCGAGCACGCCTCCTGTCGTGCCAAATATAAAAGCTGCTCTCCTCCGACTTTCAGAGTCTCAAGTCGTTTTACTCCGGTTGATGAAGAAGTGAAAATCAACAAATGTCCACTCGGTTTAAACAATCATACTTTATGTTTCCATGTTGTCACACATAAAGGCATAATGGATTCAAACTCCACGCTGTCAGTGCGCGCGCAGAGACTCTTTGGGAATAACTCACTGTTTGCATTTGAAAACAACACCGCCGCTTCAATAACTGAGGAGGAAGACTTGGAAGTCAACACGGACGTTTACTCCAGAGTGATAGTCACTGTCATCTACGTGGCTCTGTTCGCTGTGGGCTCTCTGGGGAACTCCATCACCCTGTACACCCTGCTGACCAAAAAGACCCTGCAGAACCTCCAGAGCACCGTGCACTACCACTTGGCCAGCCTCGCCGTCTCCGACCTGCTAATCCTCGTCCTCTCCATGCCCATCGAGCTCTACAACTTCATCTGGTTCCACCACCCTTGGGTGTTCGGGGACGCTGTGTGCAGGGGTTACTACTTCCTCCGGGACAGCTGCTCCTACGCCACCGCGCTCAACATCGCCAGTCTGAGCGTGGAGCGCTACATGGCCATCTGCCACCCGTTCAAAGCCAAGAGCATCATGTCCCGCAGCCGCACCAAGAAGCTCATCAGCGCCATGTGGCTGGCATCCTTCGCGCTCGCCACGCCGATGCTCTTCATCATGGGCCAGGTGATGCGTAAAGGCGAGAAGATATGCACCGCTATCGTCTCCCCTGTCACCATTAAGACTGTGCTTCAGGTGGGTGTCGGAGAAGTGTCTTATGGCTGTTTTGTGTGTTAGCTTTGCGCGCAGATGTCTCCATTGTTGCTCTTTACGCACCGGGAGGAATTAAAGGGGACAATCTGATTATAACTCCGGAGTCCCCAGCCACAAGTAGTACATGCGGTGGGAGTTAGGGGGTGATTTCCATTTACAGTATACATACATGTGTACCATAGCGCTTGACAAACTGTACGGCTTTACGCGCGAACGTGTCTCCAAAATTCCCCTTTGTGCGCACCCATATCTGTTGATTTTCACTGGAAACCACAACACATAAACTAAATTATACCCCACGCAGAAAGGGCGTTGATTTTATTAAGTTATGTAGGCTTCAATTCAGTATTTTAAAATGAATTTAGCCATAGGGTTGTCAGTAACTCCACTTCACTGCAGGTTAATTTCTGCCAGGAAATGAACAAGGCAGACTCTCACCAACATCAACAACACAATGCTTGTTTCTACAAAATTAATCAAACATGATGCTGAACGCACGAGAAATGATCAGGTCCTCGGTTCCTAACATATAAAAAAACTGACTTGTTGACCGAGATTATCACAGAAAGGGAAAAGATCCTAAAGAAGCTACTAAAAAGATGAGCAAACTTAGAGGAGCATGCAGGGTGCTACAGGTGTGAGTTTTCTGTTGGCTCAGTTCCTGTGCATGTTTATATGCAGGCAGAGCTGAAATGATTAGTGACTGATTCATTAGTCAATCGACAGAATATTGATCTATAACTATTTTGATCATCGATCATCATTGAAAACATTTTTTAAGCAAAAATGGCAAAGATTTGATGGTTCCAACTTCTCGAGTGTGATGATTTGTTGCTTTTCTTTTTCTGACTGAAAACTGAATGTTTTTGTATTCAAACTGTCTGTCCAACAGTCCAAACCCCAGACACCTTGGCCTCAAGTCCCAGTCTGTGCCTCTCATGTATTATTATTACATTTGAATCGCAGAGCTAAGCATCCGATTTTGTGAAAAATAAATACCAGGCGATCACTGAAAAGCCCAGAAGGTCGTTTGGCAACACTTATGTATTTCCAGAATCCCCAAAGACTCTTCTAACCATCTGCACGAGAAAATGTTCTGTCTGTTGGACAATAAAATTTCCCAAGTTGTGACTTTTTTGTTGCTTTAATCTCTGTGACTGGAATGTAATGATAATACACGAGAGGCACAAACTCTGGCTACTTGGACCCAAGGTAATGTGATGGGCAATTTTTTTACAGTTTCATTTTATAGACCAGACGATGTATAGATAATAATGATTAGTTGCAGCCCTACAGTGCACATTAAGGGGGCATGTGGCTAAATGTAAAGAGCCTGTGAGTCATGAGCAAGTGTGTCTGAGAAACAAAGACACACACACACACACACACACACACACACACACACTTCTTCCATACTCTGAACACAGCAGCCCCCTCTAACAAAAAAGGCTGTTTCTCAAGTCTGTCCCCACTGCTCCCCAAGACAAATGGTGTTGCTCTGCAGGTCGTAGGTCGTATAAATGATTAGGCCAAGCTCCCCGGCTTTGTTTACAATACACATACTTGGCATTGACTCGTGAAGCCAGAGTGTTGTGATTTGGGCTGTGAGATAATTGGAAATGATTAGGTGAGGTGTTTTGTGTAGCTTTGCAGACACTTGGCGTTAGAAAAAAGCGAAAGGGAATGTGACATCAGCTGGTGTCTATCTGTGAATGTCTGTCTTAAACTTTTGTGTAATTATAATGATCACCATCGTCATTATCATCTGCTGCAGTGTCCACTGTGTCTGGTTTTACCCTCTCCTGCTTTCCTTCAATACACTGATATTTTCTCCATCTGTTTGTCTTGTCATTTGTTTGTCTTTCCATAGCTCGTCTTTTTTCTGTGTTTTTTTTAACCTCCTCTATTCATCAATCCTGCACGACAATAACTAAGTGAAGCTTTGCCAAGGCTAACAATTCTTATCATCCAGTGCTTTCATTCATTCTATTGGCATTCGTGAGCCGGGCTCCAGCAAATAGTCTGTCAATGAAGAAACATTTTCCCACACAAGAGGTCTTACCCTATAGAAATCACTTAAGACTTTGTGTTATTTTTTCCACTTGATGTAAAGAGCAGAACAATAAATAAGTTGGGACAGTTGAGTCTGGGGACATTATATGACGTCCACTGACAAGAGGAGACGATCAAATTGCTCCCATAACATTTTATAAGTATGCGTGTCTGTTTGTGAATGCTGCACAGGGAATGTGTTTATTGAAGATGCAGTATAAGCTGGTTCAGTAGGCGCCCTGCTGCTATGGAGGGTCCCCAAACACTCTGCCTGTTTTGACAACAGTGAGTGACACTGAGGGGAGAGAAGGTGTGTGTGAAAGAGAAAATTGAAGGGAAAGGGAAAGATGAGGAGGTCAGAGAGCGAAGGGGGAGAAGAAGGGGGCTGATCCTGTGTAGATTAATAAGAGGAGCATGGTACTAACACTGCCTGGGTTAGGAGTTCAATTCCCCCTGCAGCTAGCCAGCAGGCTTAAATTCAACTGCAGTGCTGTGAGTAAAACTGTTCTCCAAACGGCAAATATAAATAATGCAGAGCATCTGAAAACTATTTTAACTTCTTAAGATCTTTAAAAGCAGACTCTTTTGGGTTGCAAAAATGTTACCAGGTGAACCATTTCCAAGTTCTTTCAGTTTAAAGTTGTTAAGATTTCAGTCCTCTGGTTACTGGTGGTAACAACAGCTAGGACTTAATACTACAGGTGTCAGAATTATTGGGGCAGTAAACACTGGTTAAGTAGCTATTTTGTCATAAATACATCAGAAGAGCAGCTAGTGTGTGTGTTTACAGTGCAGCTAGGCAAACTAATGCTGTTTTAATAAAGCAGCTGGTCAATAACCAACCTTTTTCTATCATGCCATGAGAAGCTGCGATCTGATGCTTGGATTATATATATGCATGGTTTCTTGTCAATCCCTCATGTGCGCATAGGCAATCTGATTCCAGCACGGGAATGGCAGACTCTGCCACAAACAGTGAAAAGTAGTATATAGAGAGGTAATCAATGAATGTCAACACATTGTAGGGTTACTACTGAAAAAGCGTATCAAAAATGATTTTTGTATGAAATGTTTTCATTTCATGGAAATCTTAAGGATTATAATTTGTAAATACAGATGCTATATACAGTATCTGTATCTTCGAACCGCTTCTTCTTCTGTCTCTTTGATTTTGTTGCAATAGTTGCATCATCAAAGCAGCCCTACAAACAAGCTTATGACTGTCATGTTATGCCAATATACCATGAATGCAAACAGTTGACATGTGCAAGTTATCCTTGAATTTGCCTGCATAGAATCAATAAAGTATATTTTATCTTATCTGTCTGATTTAGAGGTGTGATGATTACTCGTTAGTTGACTAATAGATTTTTTCGTCCAACTAGTAGATTAATTGATAGAGAAAATGATCCTTAGTTGTGACCCTAGTCCGATTATGGTTTTCAACCCCGGGAAAAATTACTTAGGTACAGTTTTGAGGTACTTGTACTTTACTTGAGTATTTCCATTTTATGCTTCTGATATTTCTACTGCACTACATTTATTTGACAGCTCAACAGAGTCAGATTGTCTAATGTCAACAGGAAGATTATTCCAGAGAAAACGGGCACAACAGGAAAAGCCACCAATGAACTAGTTACTTTGTAGATTTTTACATACGCAAAAATCTCCCACTTAGCAAGTCATTTTTGTCTATTATTGACTCTGAAAAGTCTTATTTTCTTAAAACAAGTGAAAAACTCTACTAGTGCAGTAAGATAACTTCCTGTTTCCAATAGATATCAGTTGGTTTCATGAATTAGATTCTATTTTTCATTTTTCTTCTTTCTGGAGCAGCAATCACTTGTTTCAAGAATTTTCTAGAAATCAGTGTGAGAACCTTGAAAGAAGTTCTATTGACCTTCTTCCACCACAGATAAAAAATAAGACTCGTGAACACGCGCATGTGTGTAAAATATCTACTGAGACACGGGAGGAGTGTGTGAGGCAGGAAGAGAGAGTGTGAATGAGAGAGAGGTTAGAGGACTTAATGAGCAGGAGAGGATTTGTTTTTAATTTCTTCAAGGCTGCAGGATGTGAGCAAACATCCTGAAAGTGAAGCGAACTCACTGCAGATGACAGTCAGCTCAGATATTTCCAGTACATTTACATTTTACATGTTGTGCGTTTAGCCTGGTGCTGGTCTGTGCACTTACCTTGGTGTGTATACCTGTGAGCTTGTTTACTGTGCTGGAGTGGTCTCCTGCTGTGCAGGAGTCTCAGCTTGGGTTGCACAGGGTCATGTTGTTTGTGCAGCACGGTGAGTCTGAACTGCAAAACCGACTGATTCATCCAGAGAAGGACTTTATGAATGTTATTTTATTATTCATTATTATTTTATTTATTTATTATTACTTCATTTTTTTTGATAGGTTGGAACGTTGCTTTCATTGTGTGTTGCAAATTTCTCTCCCTTCCTCCTGGTAGACACAATTGTTTGTAAAATGAACTATATCGTACAACGCAGATGTAAGTAACTGGTCAAACACAGACTGCAGGAAGGGTTATTCTGTTTGCATGGATCAACTAATGGCACAACTCACATGTGATATAAACAGCTTATAGAATTATAAGCAATCCATGCGTTATTAGTAGGGCTAGGAGTATAAGTATTTGAATAACTATTAACATATTAATACATTTCTCCTTGTAAGTAAGGGGAAATGTAAGTAAAAATCTGAGTTCTGTATGTTTGATATACTGTATATATAGTTTGAAGCTGTAAAACATAACTTTTTTTTAATGGTAAATTTATATTTACTAATGCAGTGCCCGTTCAAAACGTACCTGTTCGGAACGGGCCGATCTTGTGGCCTCCGGTATTGCTGCTTGCAGCTTTCTCGAGAACCGCTCATCCAAACAACTTCACAGTTGACACTGCACTCCCTTGGGTCCTCAGCAATACACCCGCCAGGTGTGAAGTCGATCGGATGAACGGTTATCGAGACAATTGAAGGACAGACAGACAGACAGACAGAGATTCCTTCCACAGTGCTTTTATCCAAAACGATTTACACTTTGCTTCTCATTCACACACATACTCAGACACACCGATGGCAGGTACCTACCACGCAAGGTGCTGGTCTGACCGTCGGGATCGTGGGGTTCAGTGTCTCGCCCAAGGACACTTCCACATGTGGACCAGAGGTGCTGGGAATCGAGCTGCCAACCCTGTGATCTACCTCCTGAGCCACAATCTTTAAAAAAAAAAAGATTATGTTTCCCGATGGTGTGCACGGTGTTTGAGGTTACAGGATTTTAGGACTATAAAGCTGTGATCACACCAGACTATCACATAGTTTTAATTTAGTAAGTTCAATTATAAAGACAGTTATAAACCAAAATTAATTAAATTCCTAATAGTTTCAAAGATTGCAAGGCGATGTGGCAGGCACAGACAACTATGTTAAAACATCACAGTATTTTCCTCCATAGAAAATACTGTGATGTTTCTCCTTACCTTTGGTTCATGATTATCAAATGTTGCATATTTCACATGAACAGCTTTATGCTAATGTCAACATGCAGATGTAATGTTTACCATGTAACCTGTTTAAGCCTAGCGTGTTAGCATACTAACACTTGATAAATAGCACTAAACACAAAGCACAGCTGTAGCCTATTGGACAAATTAAAAAATGCTTCATGGCAATCCGTTATTGATGGTGAAATTTCACTCAAAACCAAAAATCTAGAACTCATGGTTGCACTAGAGGAAAAGTCAGGGTATCACCAAAGTCAGTGGGATTCATCCTCTGGGAACCATGGGTATCTGTATCTAATTTAATGGCAATCCATCCAATAGTTGCTGAGATATTTCAGTCTGGACCAAAGTGGTGGACCGACCGACTGATTGACATCCTTACAGCCACGCCACTAGAGTGGCTAAGAAGCAGCATTTCATTTCATGCCTTGCTGCTGCCCAGCCAGCACTCTGTTCCACCACTACCTTTAGCTATTTAACTTTACTGGTCAGTAGTTAACATGATGTAACATCATCCACAATACCATGAAGGGTCCATGAATGGGACCCATCAGACCAAGGGCTGTAGTGCTGCACTGACTGTACTGCCTGTAATTCCACTACTGGTTAACACTGTTCTTTCACTCACACACACACACACACACAGTAACTATACACCCAGGTCCCTACATCACATCCCCACAGTACACACTATACATTAAGCCACATGCCTTTTTAACACCAAGCACTCAGAATAACAACCATTAAAATGCACACAGGTACCCTCAGTGCATCAGGCTGACTCCAGGACTCAGCACACAAGCACGCACTGCTGACACAAGCCTCCCCTAGAACTCAGTCTGAAGATTGCACCAGATGCCTCCAGCAGCTCAGCAGGTGAAATGACAACTGATGTGTCTTTGTGTGTGAGTGTGTGTGTGTTAGGCTCGTACGAGCACAACGTTATGTTTGTGTGTGCAAGAACGGTATGGTGGTTTGCATGTCAGTGCAAGTGCCTGTTAACCTTTATCTGGGCGGAGCTGTTTTATTGGGTCCTTGCAGATAATTGTGCACACGTCAGATAACTTCTTCAATCAACTAGTTCAATCAGGAGAGGCTTAATTGAAAAGGATAATTAAAGAGTCATTTAATTAATCAATTTGACATTTTTATAATAAGAAGGTTGAAATGATGATATGATATGATAGGAGTCTTTGGCATCATCATTTTAAGGAGGTAATGATGCCATGAGCTGTACAGGAATATTCCCCTGATGGAGTCTAGACACTGGTGGTGGTGGTGGTGAAGTGGTGAAGGGCAATGCTGAAGATCTGGATGGATGTGATGTGGAGCGGGACTTCTAATGAGCTCAGCTGTAGGACCCTGGATGCGATGAGAACTGGAGGTGGAGGGGTGGAGGAGGGTCGCATCGACCTGACACTGAGATGACAGCTGACAGAAGCAGAGAAAGGAACAGTTTTGTTTGACAGCAACAAGGTGATGGCTTGATGATGGCTCAGAGAGGTCGTGGCGAAATCTGATGGGTTTAACTGAAAGAGTCAGTCAGCTGATTGAGTTGGAAAAGAGAGAGTGAGAGAAAGAGAGAGAGATACTACATCAGTGGTATACTTAACATTACTTTATAATATTCAAATATAATCACTGCACTCAAACATGATGTTATGTTTATTAATAACAGCTGTATATTTGGCCAGTTATGGTAATGGAAAACTGCTGTTCAGTCACATCTGCCAGTGTTTAGATATCTGACTGATGACAACTAACGATACTATTCTCAGCTCTGTTCTGTAGCTGCGTAAATGTTAGCCTCACAGACTGCTCCACAGCTCTAAATCCCAGAGTTCTTAAAGCTGAAGTAGGTAACTAAAATAACTTTTAGTCATATTTGCTAAAACTGTCTCTATGTCCTGACAGTAGTACATGAGACAGATAATCTGTGAAAAAATCAGGCTCCTCTGGCTCCACCTACTGCCCCTAAGGCCATTTGCAAGAATCTACCGCTCCCAAATCAAAACAACCAATCAGAGCAGGAGGAGTATCTGACGGCGTGTCAATCACTGCTCCTGCACACGCTGCGAGCAGCTCCCCCGCATGCGCTCACTCGATCAAGCTCCGTATCTTCAGTGAGCGGACGCAATGGCGGACAAACAACCACCGAACAACCAAGCAATGAGAAAACTGCCCATCCCTCCTTTGTCAACAACAGCTTACACGACAAAGAGAAGTAAACAGAAGAAGACCAATGAAGAAAAGCTAAAACGAAAGAATTAGACCGAGCTGCTCTGCGGGGAGGGGCTGTGGAGGCGAGCTGGAGCGCAGCGGAGAGAGAGAGTGGGAGGGACCTGGAAGGTGTATTCGTTCAAATTTTCAAGCTAAGTCCACTCTCTCCTCAATCCTACAGACTGCAGCTTTAATTCAGAGCTTTTAAGCTGATAAGCTCAAAAAATGATATGATGCGCTTAAAACTGTGAGTTTCAGATATCTCTGTTCACCAGCTATCGGCCATTTAGTCTCAACTACTGGACTCCAGAGTTTGATATGAGTTTGATACAGTGATGATACAGTGTGTCTTCTTCCACAAAACAACCTTCGGCCTAAATGTACAGAGACACAGCAGGGCCACAAATTTCTTTCATTAATTTACATTAATTAGCTGCAGCTGAGTAAATTTGCTGGCCTACATTGTCGTTATAGTTCATGAAATCAACAGTCGCTGACTCAGACTTTTACTTGCTGCAGCTTGTTAAGACACGCATTCTTTCAAATCATGATATGAAAATGATTAATTTTATAGACCTTAACATCAGTCAAGGACACGTGATTTGATAGGTGACAATGATAATATTTGTAGTACAGATGTCAAATCCAGCTCCATACTCCATCCATCATGCTACATACTAACACAAGTGCACTACATAACAAACATTTACACATCCAATATATGCACTTTATACTAACAATAAAATGTGGTATTTTTATTGTTTTATCGTGATCTTGTACAAATAGGATTGTGCATATTTTGCCCTGATATTACCTCTTGGTTCTGTATCAGTTGCGTTAGCCTGTGGATGAAGAGAGTTGGCCTGCAGCTGAAAAAAAAGAAAGCTTCTCTCGGTTATTAGGTTTTCATTCAGAGGCAGTCCCCAAATAATCCTTCATTGTCATAATTCATCATTTTCATAGATGCTTCTTGGTTCAATTATTTTCATTACATTTTGGATGAACTCTTCATTAATTCACTTTCTCATAACTCCAAGGGCCAGTTCCAATTTAGAAGAGCAATGTGCAACCTTTTTTTTTAATATTAACTAATTTAGTAATGTCACTCATATTAATGAAAATATGGTGTAATATAAAATGCTGTACCATCAACTGATGAGACTGGTCATGAGGACTGGTAGCCTCTATCTCACAGGTGGAACTGTAGGTGCCACTTGCCCAAATAAAGGCAGCACTTCTGATAAGCCCTTTGCTTCCTGCTGTCACATAAAGCATGTCTGTATCTGTCACCCCATGCTGGAGCTGATTTTTTCCATCAACCCTTGATTCATTTCACCACCTGCCATTGCCAGAAATTCTGGAAACTTCAACTCAAATTGAACTGGAAGAGTAGCACATACTTCCTGATTTGCGTCAAAACCAATCCCTCTTTTTTGTCACGAAGCAATGCAGCACATTTCCCTCAAAACTCAACCTGGTGGCACACACTGTGTACTGCAGTATATGGGACAGAACAGGAGCAGGCAGGTGTTGCTTACAGTAATTAAACAGCTACAGTACACTCTTGAAATGTACATGGTAGTGATTTATTGACTTTAAAGTGTTACACGTAGCACCTGTTTTGTGACAGAAAATAGAAAGTGCTAGAAGTGGCCTTGTGCGGTATTTTAACCCCTGATTACTCATCAGTCCAAAACAGATGATGCCTTTTGATCACAAATACCCTAATAACTCTTCTAGCGACTAAATAAACATCTTGCAAACTTAAAACAACAACTCAGGGCTTCTGCTAAAACTCCATGTTGTCTTATACAGAAATCTATTAAGTGACTGCCAGTACTCTTCTTTTAAACATCCTTCCTGGCTACAGTATATCCGGTCACCCTCTGTGATCCAAAGAGGTCTGGACTGGTTTCGTTTGAAGAGGAAACCAAACAGGCAGAACAGAGCCTCTGTTATGTTTACATCCTCACAGCAGCAGTAGCTGAACTCACAGTGACAAATGGAGCTTTGGCCTCACAGATGAAACCTCACCAGTTTATTCACTCAAGTAATGTGCTGCCATGAAGCCCCTGCATGTATTAGAGCTCAGCTGTTCCATAATGAAGGCACTTTATGACAACTGTTCTGAAAGACCTCCGACCCAGATGTAATTGACAAAGAGGTGACATGATAATAACATGCAAACTTAATACAGTAACTGAGCTGGAATAAACTGTTTTCAGTAAAACTCTTTATTGAATGAAAAGATCCTGAGGAGTAAACAGCACAGCACAAAGAAAATAGAAGTTTTGAGAAGCTATTGTGACTGGCTGGCGCTTAGCCTACCAGTTAACCAACTAGCCCTGTAAGTCGTCATTTCATCAGCTCTAGAACCAAAATGTTGACGAAGATGCACAGATTAAATTTGCTGTGCCATGTTCTGGTGTGACTAGGCTTAAGTTCTTTATTATAATAATGTCATGTAATGATTCCTCTGTGGCCGTGGTTTGTTTGAGTGCAATGTAAACAGAAACACAGATTTCTCATTTTCTGCTGCTCAAAGCACGCTTCCTGTCCGTGGTGATTGATACGTGTCAAATGTAACTATGGCACTTTTATTATTACTAAATCACCAGTAACCGCAAGTGTCTCTGAATCAACCACTGCTGAAATCTTAACATTTACAACTTTAGCACCAGTATGTACGGGTTATCTGGTAGAAAATATGTGAGGGTAAGGAGGAAAGCTCATTACATTTTAAATAATTCCCAATTTGTATTGTCAGCATGTGAGGAAATATCTTCAGGTCATTATCAGGTCATTGTGAAAGCATGTTGGGGTTCTCCACTCTGTGGAGCCTCATGTGTTTACATCAATGATTGTTTCTGCACGCAATTATAAAACACCACATGACACGTGGCACGAAGCCTGTGCAGAGGCCTTTGTCTAAACAATGTCACCATGATGCAAATATTTGGATTATTCCCTGCTGAAAGTGAGATAGATGTTTATGTAGATATGAAAAACCAGATCATGGCAATTATTGGAGCAGTGTGCTAGAGGAAAAGATAAATAGGCTCTCTCCCTCTCTCTACTGGTTGTAAACAGCATGCCAACACTCACTAAACTGCTGTTAATTATTTCAGGGTGATAATTCTAATACATTATTTTACGAAAGGGCATCAGACCTTCTTTCCATGGAAAAGGATAAAAACAAGGAGATACAGTCCACTGTTTTGGTTGTCATGCAAACTCAGGGCCATGAGGATATTTCAGTTCAAGCCTTGAAACAAAATTTTAATTCTTGAGCATGTTAAAATGACAGCTTTCTCTATTTGTTCAGAATCAGTCATACCTCACCTGTCCACCAGGTGCTCAGTCTCATTCTTTCCTTGCACACCTGTTCCCTTTCACCTCATCAGCCCTGACGCACTGCCTGTCTCCTCAGCTGCTCCCCATTGGCTCATTAGACTTTGTATATATGCCATCATGAAGAACTTTCCAATGCTCTTATTTCTGCCTTGATGAGAGACGATCGAGGAGGGATCCTAAAGGAGGCTTGAGTTAGGATACACAAGACCAGCCTTCGCAGATCTCTTATCAGACCAACACACCTCTTTATTGTAAATCTGTTAGTGATAGGACGCAGCTGCAGCTGATCAGGCCATAGTTTTCCACTGGGACACATAATATCACCAACTCAGGTTTAATATTACTTCCACTGTTTAGGTGTTTGATTTGTCTGATTCACCAGTTATTGGATTTGTGTTAACTGTAGGTCTGATTAATTCATTCATCAGAAAGTTTTTTTTTTCATGATCTGTCATTTCTACTTCCCATCTGTGTCATAGATAATATTTTATTCAGGGAAAGAAGGAGATTCAGTTGTTTTCCAGTTGTTTTTAACACATTTTAATCACGTATCGGGGTCATTTCCATTCAATCACGTGATGCTGGCAAATTATATTTTAATGTGAGACATCATGAGACATTGTAATCCTAATCTGGATTATTAAATAAAGAATTTCAAAACAGAATATTAAAAAAAAAAAAAAGCAGATTCAAAAGTAACAAATAAAAATACGTGTTGCTGCCAGTAGAAATGGCTCACGTTCACTACAGTGAAGTCCATTTACTAACTTTGGACTGATCTGTACACAGCATAAATACAGAATAAAGTTTTTGCATGAATCTGAGGATGTTTGTCTAAGATTTTATTTGAAGGGGAAACAGGCAGAGACTGATTTATTTATTTATTTATTGTGTTTTCTCATGTGGGAAGACATCGAAAAACAGAGACTATTTGTGATTTGTGATATTGGGCTGTATAAATAAAACTGACTTGACTTGACCTCATTGTTTGGACAATTAGAAAGCACATCAATTAGGAACTACACAGCTGTCAAAGCTGAGTGACAGCTGATCCAGCTGTGGCATCATCATCAGAAAGTCCCTGCAGATGATGTTTCAGAGGAAAGGACGTCTCATGTTGCTAAAAACTTGTTTCCTCATTCCTCTTTCCTCACATCCTTTCCTGCATCTCTCCCTCGCTTCTCAGTGGGAGGCACTAAGATGCGAGGAAAAGATGCAAGTGAGGGAAACATGCATGCAATTAACTGAACTTAGATGCACCCTTGGCATTTTTTCTCTTGTTACCTGTCATTTCTCTCTCCTTATCGTTTCTCATTCCTCTTATCTTCATGTATCCAGCCTCTCCCATATGAGAGATATGCAGGGAACAGATGTGAAGGAGGAGTGATCAAGGCAAAACATCTTTTATGAAAGGAGACATGCTTTTGAGTTGATCGTCAGAAGCAACATTATGATGTAATTTATTTAAAGATACACTCAATGTAATTTAAAACTGCACTTCCATAAAATCTGCAATCTGATAGCGTCTTCATTCTCCTTGTCCGATAAATGTCCGCATCTTTCAACTGGGCGGGTTAGGGTTAGGTGTAGTTGCTTATTTGGGCTTGCTCCCTATATGTCTTCTGTCTCTCTCCACTATACCTGTCTAATAAATCGAAAATGTCTTAATGCATGATAGTTGTTTGTCATGTTGCAGGATCCGTCCACAACCCCGTTCCCTGTCGCCCCCTGCCTATAATATTGTTAATGATACATACATTCGAAGGGGAAATGAAATGAAGAAAAATCTTTCTGATGAATGATGCGAAAGCGAAAATTAAAGGTGTAGTCTACAATTCTGGAGAAAGCTTGTTGATATTTGAACTCAACAGGTAAACAAATACACCCCTCCCTTCCCAGTGCTTCTTCAAACTAGCGCGAGTAACTCATAGCATTAGTTTGTCCTGTGCACGAGCACGAGTCGTGACATATTATACCGAAATGTTTAGTGGAAACGCTCCTAAAGCGTCGGTATTTTACGACCCGGGTTGGTGGCTCTACCCGAGTCGCTCTGTTTGTTTCCCGTTTACAGAGCCAGGGCTGTGGATGAACACCGGACCGTGAGAAGATATTCACTGAATTTGACAAAAACAGTTTCGGATTAGAATTGTAAACTACATTCTAGGGTAGGGCAGGGTAGTTGGTGAACTACTGAAGCCGTTAGCTGGTGAGCTACTGTAACATGTTAGCCAGCCAGGTTAGTGCTAGTCAGTCACAACTGGTCAGTCGAGCTTCTCTCTATTTTCTGTACAGGGCTGTCTACTCCCCCCTGACATTTTGTCAGTCATCACTGTAAAGCGTTTCCCTCAATAAAAAGTTCTTGAAGACAAAATAAAGCTCTCCAACTTTCAGTTAGCAAGCTCATTAGCTTGGTTGCTAATGGGACAAAAATGTTACACCGTTTATTTAAAAGACACATTTGTACCAATCCACCAATGTCTCATAACTGTGTGTAAACCACTGCTCTTTTGATGGAGCAGTTTGAGTTAAAATAAAAGTAAATGGTGCAACACAGCTAATAAGCTACGATAGCTTCCTCCATTTTGGACTCCCTGGCTCTGTTAAAGGTCAAGATGGCTTGCTATTGGTCAAAGGCACGAATTTGCAGGTCAAAGTTCACCCATGTTGTACATGTGAATATGAAATATTCATGCAGATTTACTTCGCCCCTGCGAGTAAATTCACGGATTGCAGTGATTCCATTGTAACAAAATTAATTCACCACAAAATTTTGCCATTTTAAATATTTTAATTGTTAATTAGTGTAACCAGGCCTTAATATTACACCTGAGTTGTCTTTGTCGTGCTATAAAACTGCAGTGTGGTGGTGTCAAAGCAGATCAAACAGCTGTAACATATTTCCAATAAAGACTTTCATGAAGGCTGGTCTTGTGTGATCTTGCCTCCTCCGAGGCATAAGCAAAGATATTTGCGCGTCTTTCACGGTGGCGGACCAGATCGGTTCTTGTCATGGAGAGGAACAAGGAGCGTGGCGTGATCAAATAAAGAAATTGGAATGTAGCCAAAAGTTTGTGTTTAGCAAGATGAAATATAAGGATTGTGATGGACCATGTGTTGTTCTCGCCATACCTCAATGCTTATTGACTTCCTTTTTGGTAACATATTCCAATTATAAGATTATAAACTCTGTATATAACTACGGTAGGTCTAAGAAAACAGAAATAGACTTGTGAGGGTAAAAGGCTGTGGGGCTCAATGCTGATTATCCAGATGATTCTCTTTGTGTAAAGATCTCATACATGCATATCCATTACCCAGTAGTGCATGTTTCTCTGGAAAACTCTACCACAAAAGTCAAGCAGATGCAACAGGTCTAAAAATGTTCTGTTGTATCCTCTAGTTTTTGAAGAGAAGACCATTGCTGATGTACATATTTTTATTGCGAGAGACAGAAAGAAAGACATCCTGCTGTTACCTCAGCTTAACACAGAGTGGGTTTTCAAAGGAAGAAGACTGAGAGAAAGGTTTGAGTGAACATGTCAGTGGCACTGTAGTTAATGTAATTTTGTTCCTGAGCCATTTGTGGGTAAATTGGCTTTGTGTTCGCTCCTCTCTGTTGCTATTTGATGGAAAGGTGAAGAGTACAGCTGTTTCATTGCATCGCCATGGCCATTACAGCAATTGACAGCAATACAGCAATGTGTACAAGGACAGAGAGAAAGAGAAGGATCACAAAGAAAGAAATAATAGACATTATATAATCATGGAGATCTTGTATTAAAATGTTCAGGTAGTATGATGTAAGCAAGGATATAAAACATTTTGAGGACAGCACAGGATGTTCTTCTAGCCAAATGACTGGCATCAGTAAAATTGTCTTATTGTACAATGACATGGAGTCCAGTGACAGAATGACAAAATGTGTGGTTACAGACTAAATGACATACAGTATGAGGTTCTGGTAAACAACATCAGTCATTTAAAAGACACTTTAATTGAATATGACTGTAGAGGTAGAAAAAACTGAACTATACTTTTGGATAGAATTTTCTGCCATGTCATTTTTGTAAGGCAGAAAAAAAGTAACACTTTTTTTTTTATCAATGGCAGGCAGGGCTTGTGGGAGTGTGTGTCTTAAAAAATGTTGGTTGCTTTGTCTCAGTTGTACAAACAAAGATGAAAAAAGTTTTTTGTCCTTTAAGTAAGAAAAACAACAGGGAAATGACTCGTGCGCAGTGAGATGGAATTACAAAATTGGCACACTCTCAAAGGACAAGGATTATGTCATCTGCACTATCGCTACTGCCTACGTGTTTCTGGAACAGATTTGCAAGTGCTTTTGTCCCTAATTGTTTCCCAATAGAACCTCAGTACAGTTCTGCATTAAGTTACAACAACTGGGTTTTTTAAACTGTTTTACAAGCTATATGAGCAATAAATGACAATGTGCAACAGCACATTACCTACACAAGGTTCACCGTGCTGTGGCTGCATGATCATGACAAATAATATAGAAATTTAGTTTTGCCGTGATACTGTTGCTCGAAGAACATGCCGCCTCAAGTGGTGGCCAGTTCGTTGCACAACTTGCATATTTCATGGTTGAGTGGAGTGACAGTCAGACAGACTCAGTCAAGTCAAGTGAAGAATCTTTCGTGGCAATGAATTCAGTTTGAACCAAGAGTGATTTATGTGCATTTACGTTGTGCACTTTGATCTGACGAGACAGTGTTTGTGTAGATTCCCAGTTCACCAACAAAGCTTAGCTTTAGCTAAGCTTGTTGCTGAGCACTTGGGATTAGTAACAGAGTAAAGCTGGGCGCTTACCGTCAAACTTTCCGTTTTTTCCACACTAACTGGCAACCACTAAGACTCTTGACCGCTGACGACACAGAGATACCACATGATGCCAACGGCTTTATATTATTGGCTCACAAGCCTTGTTAGAAATGGGAACCAAATGTCAGACTTCTTACAAAGAGATAAACAAAATATTCATTTTGGACCCATCAACATTTTTAAAATGATTAATTCACAATCATCTTTTTTTTTTTTTTTAAATTATTCGTCTACATAAAAATGTTATCAGTAAAACTTTTAAGACATATTTCAGAAAAAAACATGATGTTGCTATTGCACATTTACTTTATTTCACTCTGTATTTCATCATTGTTGGGTATATGAGTTCAGCTTCCACACTTGGAAAAGGCCAGCTCTAGCCCTGGCCTCATACCTCCACAAGTACTCACTTACCATTCGAGACAAACTCTAGCTGATAGATAAATATTAACGCTGTCTTATCCATACGGACAGCTCAAAGGCATGAAAGCAAGTCTGTTAACACCAACCAAACATCCACCGTCTCCCTTGAGAGTTGTCAAACTGATAGAGGGTGAAAGCTGAGGTGTGTAGGGGCAACATCTAAAGAAGGTGTGAAGCACAGTGATCAAAACACGCCGCACTTGGGGCAGTTTTGGCCTTGTACTGTTTTGTGTGTTTGGTGCAATCGTGTCTCGTGTTTGTCCCTGTGGTCATATTCTGTATTTGCACAGCACAGCTAACAACTGAGTGACACGTCAGCCAGACTGAACAGCGAAAACAAGGCATACACAAGGAAACACAAACAAGTATACAGGCTTGTCTGTCTTCTTTGTCTTACTCTTCCAAACTAAACTAAAACTTTTTGTTGGGAGCACTTTCAGTTGAACAGTGATTGAAAAACCAGCAGGGCATGAAGGCTGAGGCAAGAAATGGCTGCAAACATTTAGAAGCTGTTTCCCCTCCAGTAACATCTCCAGTAATTGTTAGTGCTGCATCATTAAGTGACATCCCATCAAAAGAGTCATGTTGGCCGGCATGCTCTGCCCCACACTATGTGCATCATTCATTATTCAAACTGAATCGCTCATTTTCTCATCTTCATATTGACACAGCAGCTGCCAGCAGTGTGTAGTACGTCTGTGTATGTGCATACTGATGTTGAGTTCAGGGTTGTCCAGGTTCTGAAGGTGGTGATGTTATGGAAACAAAACAAGACATGACAATAATTTTACTGCCTCCAGTGTTTAAATTTGTGGCTCACGCTGTCGCTCTTATGAGTAAACTAGTAGAAGGTCTGTTTTTATTTCCAATTAGCTGCTTTAATGGATATTCCAGGTGAACATTTTTACCAGAAGGCAGACAATGTGTCGCTCAACGTGTGAGAGAGAAAAGCATTAGCCCTCTTGTTTGTTGTGAACTGCGGCTCACTCACACTGTTCTTCAATAGTCAAATCACATTTGCAGATGCAGACTCTTAGTTTACACCCACATTAAAATCTGAGTAGAGCATATACCTGCTGCTGTGTAGATATTATCATACACACCATGCTTTGGGGCCTGGACGCCCCAGCATTTAAAACAGCAAAACTTTTGTGGCAAAATCATCATTCGTCAATTAATCTCAATGGAATTGCTGTGATCAATACATCCACTCACGGGAAGACTACATTTTTTTTAAATCTGCACAGATCTTTTGCATCAAGTTAAACTTTCGTGAACACTGACCTGTGATTTTGCGCTGGTTTCAAACTTTGGTGAATTTTAACGTGTGATTTTGCGTCGTTGACCAATAGCAAACCGCGTTGTAGTACTGACCATTGAGGGAATGGAGAGCCAAAGAGAGTCTAAAACCAGAAGCTACCATAACATATTAGCTGTGTCGCACCCTGCAGTTTTATTTAACCTCCTCTGTCAGAGTAGAAACTGCTCCACGAAAGAGGAATGTTTTATAAACGGACAACTGTCGATGGTACTAATACATCTCTTGAATAAACTGCATGAACATATTACTTAGGCTACTTTTAGCTACCTGGCTAACTGTCCAGTAAGCTAGTTAGCTCAGCTATTGTGCTATGGACAAAATTGATTCAATACATTTATTTAGCTGACACTTTTATCCAGAGTGACTCAATAATTGCATTCAATCATGTGGTTACAACCCACAAATTGCACGAATCATGCGAGTACATCAACATCATTAAAGATATAATCTCAAAGATTTTCATTTAAATAAATGTCTGTTAAGTCACTATCGCCGAAAGGTGCAACACGATGGTGACTGAGCCTACGGCCCACTGATGAAAGCCTGCAGCATTTGCAGTATTACATCCCAAATCAAGACTACATAACATGTAAAACACTACCGTCATCAAATATTCAGCTCTGGTGAGGCTGTGTGTAAAGCTCCTTTTGTGTGAAAACATGCAACCGATTAAGACAAAGACATAAAAAGAGTAGCTTCTTATTACACAGAGTAAAAGTGTTGCAGGGGTGTAGAAGATTAATTTAAAAAATAAAAACTAAACTGAAGCAGGAGAAGAGAAGAAAAAAAACAGCAGTAAATAATAGAAAGTAGAAGAAATCTCTGCAGTAGAGAATAAATTCATTTTGTCTAATCAATTCAAATTTATAAAAACATAATTTTACTTTGTATTGTATGCAGTGCTGTAGCTCTGTTTGTATTAGTGCCGGAGCGCACCTATGGTGCACGCGCACGGTTACGCTGAGGCTCATTTAGAAGGTGATGTANNNTCACTGTTTCTACGGTAGCAAGTTTACAGACATTAGTCAACTATAGCTGATCATACTAGTTAACGTTAGCTAGTTATAGACCGGAGAAAAAATCATCTAATTCACTGTGCCGCTCAAAGGCTACACTGGAAGCTACCGGCAACTTTTAAGGTGGAACGTTTTCTTGCATGTTACTCAATGTATGAGTTGACGTCGTGAATCAATCAACACACCTTAAATGTCAATATGACGACTTTGACCATTCTGTTTGTTTTTATTGGCTCTCTTGCATGAGATACGCTTTAGTGATGATTGGATTGGATTACTGGAAGTGGCGGAGTGTCTTTCAGGTGCGCACCAGCAGGACTACTGAACCAGAAAAGAGGACAATTAAACAAAAATGACTGACAATAAATAAAGATGGCTATAGACACCGGAGTGGGTTCAACAAGCAGTATTAACCCACATCTAAATTAAATAACCTGGCACTTCTTATAGAATCAACAGTGGAATAACTA
>NTHP01000558.1:212981-248162 GCA_003416845.1 Oplegnathus fasciatus | reverse complement strand
TCCTGTATGTTTGGGGATTTTCCACTCTGAGGCAGTTTAGACTGGTTTTGTGACACAGTTGTTTATCCGGCTCTTACAGACCATATTTTTTAAAAACTTTAGGATCTTTTTATGTTGCATGCTAAAACATAATCTTCACACTTTATATGTTGGGTATACATTCAATCTGGTACTTTTGATTATTTGTTTATGATCTAAGCTCTTAAGCAAACCATAGTTTTGCTTCAACAGGTACTTACAACAAGGCTGCTCTCACTGTGGAACCACAAATGGTTTCAGAAAGTCAGGGTTCCTCTTTAGCCACCACTGCTTTGAAGTGAGGGGTTTGTCTCCACTTCCACTCGGCAGGGGTTTCTGCAGATGGGAATACTGTGTCCTCAAAGACAAACTCCGGGTTTTCGGCTCCTCAGCTGAAATAACAGGATGATATATACATTGGTTATAGTAGCAGACTAAGCCCCCCCAGTAGCGTTCACAAGTCAGTCCATGTTTACAAAGTAAATCCCCCTCCTACACACACACACACACACACACACACACATACTGTACATGTGTACTGTATGTAAGAGAGAAAGGGAAAGAAGGAGCACTGCAGCCAGATTTACATGATTGAAGTTAGCAATCTTCAGCTGAAACATATCGTTAGCTCTTAGGCTAATAGCAAACATTACAGTAGCTAACGTTAGCTTGCAAGTAGCCCCGTTTGGGACAGTGGTTAGTTAGCTAGCTATAACATATAGCATACTCACCGGGGATTTCGAGGGCTGCAGCAATTTCTGTCCACTGGTTTTCCTTCTCCACTCTATCGTGGTACAAATGGGAGGACACGTCAAAGAGGCACTCTTGTTCACTCCATAACTCCACCAGTTTTTCTTCTTTTCCCAAAGTCCAAGAGAACTGGGACTTGTTCATGTTCTTGCACCTGCCCGGAGTCCCCTCCATGTTTACTATCTACGTGGTTTGCTGCTTCCTGTTTGGTGCTGGAGAGAGCGCACCTATTGGTTGTTGACAATGTTCACTTCATTGAACTTCACTATTTGCATGAGCCAAGACTACAAACCTCAGATAATATTAAACATGTTTGATTTTATCGGAATGTCAAGACGAGAAAAAGACAGCTGACTTTAGACAGCTCGGACTGAATTTTATGACCACCTTACACCAAATGATCGAGATGACGGGAGCGCGCAACTCTTGGGAATATGTCTGTGCTACTGAAACAGGTCATCAGCCAGGATGCTAAGACTAAGGTCATCAATGACCAGAAACTTGCTTGAATGCGGTCAGCTATGACCGGGAAGTGCTTGAATGAGATAGCAATTAGCAGGATGCAATGAAAATGTAGTAATTAACAGAATTTATTAACTTAAATTTTTTTTTATTATTTGCTTTGTATTTATTATGGTTAAAGGTAGTGGATGACCTGCAGTGACCATGAACTACTTAATGAGGTCAGCAATCACCAGGAACTTGCTTAATGAGATAGTAATTCACATGATGCAATGAAAATGTAGCGATTAGCAGAATGACAGCACTACCAGAAAGCAAAGACCACATCACTTACCGGACAACGACTGTTGCACTGCTGGTTGTGATGTTTGTGATGAGGTCAGCAATGGCCACGAACTTGCTGGGATGACGTCGGCAATAACCTTGACTGGTTGTTGACTGATACTGGTTTCCGGCAGAGGAGGGACTTTTATGTCGCTGAAGTGCTGGACTTTATATTGATGGAGTCAAGTGAGATGTCTCACTCGAGAGTGGACTCCGGCGTGCATCTGGATTATTCATCTTATTTTCAATGGAAATATGCATTTTCAGGGTTTTTGTGCAAGACCTCCGGTTAGGCACTTCCAGTCACTGGCTAGCCAACTCTCTTTTCAGCGCAGCAGCAGCTAACACAAGATCTTTTTGGACAACTATGGCTTCGAGGAAAACCGGAATCGTTAAATACGCTAGTTAGCTCTGTTGACGGAAATAATCAAACGGAAGTGTGGCACAAAAAACGGAAGTTCGACCAACTGATTACTTCTGCTTTCCAAAATAAGGTGAACACGTATGGTATCATATGGGACTGTGAGGGTTGCTGAATTTCCCACAAATGAAGGGATTCTGGCCACAGAAACGCTAGAGGGCTTAATTTGAACGGATAAAGGAAGACATAAAACAATGAGGCTTTATACTAAATATGAGCAGATACCCAATCAAACACGGGGAATTTAGAATACGGGCCTGGTTTGTAAAAGCCTGTTTGAAATAAGGCCTGGAGCTCATGTAGTTGAGGTAATTCAGGCTCGGCTATTAAAGGATTTATGGTAATAGTTTCCGCTGGGAGAATAAAAACAGAGTTTCAGTATGGGAATCCGTGAGAAGGGTCTGCAAACACTGAGAGTTCGGATGTGATGCGCTGAACAGTTAGGCGATCAGGGTGTAGACTACAGCAGAGTATCCTGGACTAGCAGACGAGGCCGGTTGAGCAGGAGAACCAATGGAGAAGAGACGTATCTCCTCTTAGCTGAGGAATTGGACGTAGTTGTCATTTCAGTCAAATTGATGGCACACGTTCACATCACCAAGCTGACAGCAGCAGAGAGGGTCTGTTTTAAATGTTGACAGCAACGAGATGATTGGCCCACAGAGGTTGTGGCAAAATATGAAAGGTTTAATTGAAAGAGTGAAAGGCCCACAGTCAGCTGATGAATTGAAAGTGGGAAAGAGAGAGAGAATGATATAAAGAGCATAAAGATAGTCAGTCTTCCTGATTGAACTTCCGCTAGGCTTCATTACAATGTTAAGAAAAGGACTGCAAATTTAGCGCCCTAATTTCTCAAGCATTATTTCAAGCTTAATATGTTAACGGAGCAATCATAGTCCAAGTTAGGAGTTCCAGCTGTTGTCTATCTTCGAACAGTTATTGCCGTCGTCATTGAATATGCGACCGAGGCACAGACGGCAGCTCTGTGGCTGCTGAGTGGCTTCAGTGCCATAATATTTTTGTTTCACCCATTAAGTTGGGTATAATATACTTGCATTATATTATTGGTTAACTTTATATGAAAAATGCTATTTTACTATAGTTCTGCTTTGATAAAGAATAAAGTGAATGTGTCGAGTGAAAAAATGGCGCACTCTTTAGATATAATATTCAATACCTACTAACTATAAGGTCCACATCTACTATTTCACGAAGCTGACAATATGGTTCTACTGTGGCTTCAAGTTAATTGTGCATATGGCAAAATGCACTTTTATGATCCATTCTGTAGCGCACACACAACTATTTTAGTCTTGCAAGAAAAAGATCAAATAATATCTGAGGCAAGAAAAAATGACCAACCTCCCTGCTCTCGCAAAAAATCAGACTCTCCCTTCAGCAAAAAGAAAAAAGACATTACCCTGCCCCTTTTCTGACCCCACCCTACCGCATAATCATTTTCTCACAGTCCCTTAAAAGTCTTGAATTGATGAGAACTTTTAAAATGTCAATGCACTAAAGCAGGTGAATTTCAGCTTAAAGTTAATGTTTTTCAATTTCCTTTTAATGACCTGATACCACACTTTTCTGCTGAGTACTGTATTACATAAACTACCTTACCGAAGCAAGACTGACAGAATAACCTCAGAGTGAAAAAGTGATCCAGAGACATGTCAGCAAAGTGTCTGAATATTGTTGATCTTTTCCAGTTGTCATATCAGAGCGGCTTAGCTGGATGCACACCAGCGCTCTAAAAGCACACCAGAATAGCCCAAAAAACACCCACACAAGCACAACGGGGTAATGATGATGGAGATAGTACTAATGGTCATGTAGTGAGATCCCCCAGGATACTTCAGTATTCAGACAGCACTCCAGAAACTGTGTTACTATCCCCATTCATTACTCACCATATTTTAGCCTCCAGAAGGTATCATGGGTAAAAATTTTATCCAGCTAGGTTCAGTGAGGAATGGTATAACCTCTTGAAATTTAATGTAGTCGTAGCAATGACACAACAACGGGTGTTAGTGTGAACATGGCTTATTAGCCAGTGGTTTTCTCAACATTGAAATGACAGTAATTGAAAAATATTCACATTTGGAAAAAATATGACAGTTGTAATTTTGCACATCAGGTGTGATTGTTGTAATACAGACGGGGGCGCTTCCTATAGGCGACATAGGCAGCTGCCTAGGGCACCGTCCTGGGTGCCCCCAAATTTTTTTTCTTTTAATTTTGACATAAAGAAAACATGTTAGAGCCGATATTGTAAATGACCTAAATCATCTGTTGTTTTCCATGTTTATTCAATTTATGGGTATTTTATTAAGGCTGTGTTGATTTTGTCCCATTAGTTGCATTATAAAGGCTGGTGCTTTTATTTTGACAGAGTAATGCCGGTAGGAGAAAAATACGCAGGTAAAACATCAGGTGTGTCTTCCAAACCAGGGATGTCAGACTTTTTGGTTGTTTAGCACCTGGCTGATAAGGGCACAAGGAGCCAAAGCTCAGACTCAAGGCAGTATAGTACAGCAGCACTTCACGGTCACCTGCACCTCATTCATTAAAAAAATGACTGGCCCACTGATGCTGCCTCTGGCAGCGTACTCCCCCACAGGACACTGTTAATCTGTTTGGGATGGAGCGCTTCCATGAATCAAAGAAGCTCTTCAGTACAGTATGTAGCTTGTTAATGATCATTTCAAAACACTCATTCTGGGGCCAAAAACTAGAATTCTAACTTGTTCAGATGAAAATCCATCCCTGGTTTCATCTGTGCCCTCTTATAAAAGCCTCAATTTGAATTTTTGAAGGAAAATGACCCTTGTCTTGTTGTTGAAGTCTCGTTTACATATTGTAAAGATCTAAGACTTGGTAGGCATTGTGCATTCATTCTACGACTGGATTCAGTCGCTTTTGTGTTATATAAATCTGCACCCCACCAAACTAGATGGTTACAAAAAAATCAATACAGATACAAATATGCACAGCCCTAGTATACACGCTCCCCTGCACAAACCTTTGGCAAATCTCAATGTGTTCACTTAAACTCTCCTGTTCCCAGCAAGTGATGTGACGCTCAGCTCGTACGCCTCAACAACTGTGTCTGCAAACATAATACGATGGGTGTTTTACCTTTTAAACTCCAGTTCCAAGAAAAATACAGCATCTCATTTAATTTCAAATAAATTGGTGTTCTTATCGGGGTGGGAAGCCACCAGAAAATAGACTCACCACCCACTTTCATTCACATTCATTCCCACAAAAAAGACAAGTGCTACAGGGGTTAGTTGTAAATCTACGGTGACAAGGAGGTAAATTAGAAAAATGGCTTCTCAGCACTTGATAAGAGTTATATATTGTACACAGCTGAAGCCCTGGCAGCAGCCACCGAAGTCCTCTAGTCTATAGACCTACAACATATTGATTTAAAGATTTTGTAACTTAGATTTTCCTTATGTATGCATCAAAATGTAAAAATAAGACACTGTCTTTACTTTGAGTTATAATTTCCACTGTTATTTTATCTCTGTCACCCTTTCCCCTCCAATCATTCTTGCCTAATATCTCAATTTCCTCGTACTGCAGTTCCAATTATCCACATTAGCTCTGCCAGTTTTTTGGCGGCTTTTCAGGATTTATTCTTTCTACCCAAGCTGGTGTTTCGTCTCTCTCTGAAGCCGGGGTTTGCCTTGCTGCTTTTCTTCTGCTCTCCTTTTCAACTTTAATCAGTCATCAGTGTCTAGGAGGCAGGGGACCCTTCAGAAGTCAGCCAGTCTGTTCATTAAAGCCATTAACATTTTTCATCCATGATTATCCCTTGGAAAAACAACAGCACTGCATCTGTGTGTGTGTATGTGTGTGTCTGTGAGAGTGTGTAGTAAGTGGAGAGGGAATGGTGTAGAGAAGAACTGGTGTAAATTGATTAATCAGATATCTACACAAATTAACACCTCACGCATCCATGCACGTTTTCTCTCTTCACCAACCTCTCACACAGTTCCACAGTAGCTCTACCAAGACGTCAGCTGTCATAACTGATGTCTACCAGCACCTCCTCTCTCTCTCTCTCTTTTCCTTTCTGCTCTCGCTCCATTCTTCTCTCTCATTAATCTTCACTGCTCACTTTCTTCTGCCTTTTTTTATGTTCTATCAGCAGTAAAGCAGCACAGTGTGAAGAAAATGATTTGCACAAAATTTTCCATTCAGAATTTGATCAAAGTTGGCACTCAAAATGTAAAATGTAATCTCATCAAGTGTTTTAGAGTGGAACTTTTGAATTGCTTAAAAAATGACTGGGAAGTCAATATGTTTTCATCATTCCTTTGCCAGGGAAAACAAAGCAAGAGTGGAAAACTATTGATTCATAAGTCTGCTAAATTAATTTAATGAAAGGAGGACTGCATCACATTGGTTGCAAAAAGGTTTTGAAAAGCACAAGAAGTGGCCCACTCAATTTGTTTTCCTGCACCCCTAATTTTTGTCTCGTAGATGTGTGTCATCCTACTGTCACCCAGTTCAGCTTCACCTCTTGTGTCTTCCTGTCCTACTTTTCTCCACCATTTTTTTTTTTTATATCCTGTCCATCATCCCTCTCTCTCACTAATGAATTTTCCATAATTCAACACATTGGTTGCTTTCAAGTAATAATCCACAATATTTGCATATAAATACATGTTTGCTTTGATGTGACGGTATTCATTTCTACTAACTGAAGTGAAAGCTGATGTGAAAAGAGACAGTAGAAGTTATGAGAGTGATGACATGCAGCAGAGTTTTTAGTTTTGTTTATGTAGGAATGCAGAATTAAAATGAGCTGTGCACACTCGTGACAAGAGCTGACACGATTAATTGATTAGTCAGTCGACAGAAAATTAATCTGCTATTGAGAAACTACTGAGTAATTTTCAAGCAAACATGCTAATGGTTACCTACTTCCAGCTTCTCAATGGTGAAGATTTGCTGCTTTGTTTTATCTTTTATGATAGTATACTAAGTATTTTGGGGTTTTGAACCATTAGTTGGGCTAAACAAGCTATTTGAATATGTCACCTTAGAATGTGGGAAATTGTGATGGTTGCATATTTACATTTTTGTAATTTTTGTAAATTTTCTGTGTTGAGCGATGAGGAGACTGTAAACTTCCTTCACTTAATACGTGAAACAAACAGAAATGTCACATTTTTTTCATGTTTTCCACACGGTTTGAATGAGTGAATGGAATGGAGCTCTTTTAATAATATCATCTCATTGTGTCTTCTTCTGCGATGGTTTAATGGTACCTGACTGGAGAATTTGCACCACCAACTGTTTATCCTGATACGCCTAACTCCTAATATTCACATAACAGTAGTGGATGGAATTTCTGGGAATTCAGTTAAAATGTGTGCTACATGTGGATGGAAACTTATGAGCAACTAATGAATCATTTTCAGTGGTAAATGGCTGCATTTGTACATAGCACTTTCAACCAAAGTGCCTTACAATTTGACTCTCATTTGCCCATTCACGCACTTACTCATGCAATGGCATAGTGTGCTGCTACCATGCAATGGGAACAATTTGAGGACGACCCGCTCTACTTCCTGAACCACAGCCATCCCAGAACTATCCAGTATTTCACAAGGCAAAAGCTGCATTTTATGGAAAGCCTGTTAAACATCTCGTGATGCCTCAAAGTTCTCCTGCGACCCATTGGTGGGAGGCCAAAGGATGGCCTTCACCAGTGTGTCAGCTCTAAAATCTAACAAGTGTTTACAGCCTTCTGCCTTTCCTCCCTAAACAGGTAAACGCATTTCTGTCCTTTGTGATTCCCATGGTGGCCATATCTGCACTGAACGGGGTCATAGCCAATCAGCTGCTGCGAATGTTCCGTGAGGCAGAGCAAGAAAACCGTGTCTGCATCATTGGGGGAAATCCCACCGTTCTGAATGTCACCGTGGAGCCCAACCGTGCTCAGTCGCTTCGCCATGGAGTTCTTGTTCTCCGTAAGTCAACATCCCCCACTTTACACACACACACACACACAGATACATACACACACAGTTTAAAGATATCAAGACCTTTCTACATTGACGTAGTTGCTCCATCAAACTGTTGGTGATCTGCACTTCATTCACTCCAACTGGGCACCGTATTCATCACTGTTATCTAGTCAGTGACGTAGTGATAAATCAAATGTGGATAAACTCTGAGCTGCAGTTGATGATCATCATAAGCCCAAACAAACAACACTATAATTTAACATGCTGATTTATTTTCTGAAAAAACTGTCATTTTTTATTTATTTTTATTTTTTTGCCAAAACACAAAGCTCTTTACTTATCTATATATGATTTTTACTCAAATCATACTGCTACAATTACATTCGAAATATTACTTTTCTTAACTAGATTTTCATAATTACTAAATGCTAAGCCATAATTACGACAGTCCCTTGACATACGGCATAACTGAAATACTTAATGTCATTTATGTGATACTGTACCAGGAGATCCACTGATATTTAAAATATATAAGAGTAAAGTCACTCCAAAAAAGGACAGAGGCTTATTGCAGTTGCAAGCTTTTGGTTTTACTTAAACACCATCATCAGGAGCAGTTAGAGGGGTTCGTTAATTAATTATTAATTAAAGCTGCCCAAGATGAATCATTGTTTCCAAAAATAGCCACAGACTTCAAGAAAATAGCTAATAGTTAAACAGACTAAATGGCCACACCACTTTGTGGTGAAAAGAAAACTGTGTAACACCAACTGTGTGCTGCAGAGACGTCTGTTCAGTGTGTAATATTTGCTCAGTTCTGATTTAAAGCAGTTTACATGAGGGAGGTACGTCTTAAAGGCTGGAACATTTATGTAATTTAGTGCACAACAGATGGAATTAAAACAGCTCTTTTATTGACTACATAGTGGTTGTAGACTGTGAAACAACTTAACAATACATTCAACATGTATTAACAGGTTGAAGACAGAGAGAAGTACTAGGGTGGCGAAACTTTAACCAACAAATACAGAGAGTTTGTCAGCCTAAATCTCAAAATGCATCCTATGCTACCTGACCTGTGGGTTGTCTCCATTTGTCCAAATGAACTGATTTAAGGCGTTAACAGGTGGGACATGTTCCGAATCTTTTCACCTCCAACAACCCCATAAACCACTGAGAAGACATTTTCTTAATGACACATGCTGCAACGAGTCAAGTCAAAATTTCAAGGCAACAATTTTAAGTTAGATGATTTCATTTGATTTCTTAAAAGAATAGTTTGTCATTTGGGGCAATGTTAAATGTCAGTTGGGTGCCAGTCTAGGTTTAATCCTAACATAGGACAAGGAGCCATATGGTCATATTCTCTGACTTTACATCAGGCTATAATTCTTCATTTGTGTTTTGGAACAAAGGTAAAAATTTAGAGCTGAAGTTGTTGTGATGTCAGGTTTCCGTCATCACTAAATGTCCACGGTTAAGATGTACAAGGCCATATATTGAAAGAGCTGTGACAGCGGAGGGATAGTTGCCATGGTTTCAGAATTACTGTTTCTGCTAAATGGCTGAGTGTGAGTCTGTGTGTGTGCATGTGTGTGTGTGTGCTGACCGACTGACCAATTGGGACCGACTGACAGTGACAAATAGCGATGGGCAGAGAGCTGAAGATGGAGCTGCCATGCTGGAATAGACTCCAGACAAATGAGATCCCTTTTTGCCACTGACTTATTGATGGATTACATTGGCGTAGCGCAAACACACACACACACACACACATTAGCACACATGCTGGCTCCATCCTCTCCCACAGAGTGTCAGTGCATTCCTGCACTGTATGTGTATCTGTTGATGTTCTTTGACAGTTTAAGGTAACAGATGAGCAGACAATGCCTTTTTAAGGTGCATTGACATTTCAGCAAACAGTGCGCATCCTGGAATAGAAAACAATCAGTGTTAAGTGTTGGCAGCACTGTGGGCTGAGAGTTTTTCTAGACTGCACCCAAAGAGTTGCCTGAAGACTACCTGAGCTCTATTTCACCACCTGTAAAGAATCTCCCCGCAGAGCCACAAGAGAGAAGAAGAGGAAATGTATGTTAGACTCTGGTGTAATCTCTCCTGACAGCCAGACAAATTGGCACTCAAATATCTGTTAGATCTCTGTTGTGTAGCTGGCTTATCATGTAGTGATAAGTGCCCCTTTCAAAGTTGTACCGGATGAGTTTCCTGCAATGTCTAAGATTGGACCAGGCCCCAAAATAGCAGCATTCAAGATGTTGTTTTTACAGTAGTTTCTCAGAATAGCCCTGTGGTGATAGGACCATAGAGGCGTACATTTTGCCTGTCATTTTTCTGCTGTGTATTTCCTAAAATCAATTCAGCAGGGCTAAACAGGTTTCCTGTAACCTGGAGTTTGTTGCTTTGAATTCTGGGGATGATAGCTGGGTTATTTGAGGAAGCTGCGTGGAAACCAGCAGCCACAAACAGCAGTAGCCATTACCAGCATCGACTGCCTTTGACTATTCTAACCCATTGTGACTGAGAGGTAATACAAGCTCATGTACCACAGCGAGTATCACAACTATTAATAATTATGAAATGTACTCCAAATATGAAAATATGTATATGAGCCTCATCTTCACAAATGACCACAGGCAATACCAACTTTTTTAACTTCTTAGACTTTGTTCTAACTTCCCAAACCTTCTCCCCTCTCTGTCCTCTGTGGTTCCATCCAAACTCAGTTGTAATCCTTCATTTAAACTTCTATACCATATCTGGTGGTTTTAATTGCATTATGTTTGCCCTAGGATATTTGCTATGTGTTTTCAAGGCTGTGGCCAGGAAGCAGTTGATTTATTTAAAATCTCTGTTTTCATTCAATTTGAGCCTACGGTGGTGGAGCTGAATAGTCCAAGTTTGGTTGATTGACTGAATGTTTTTCCTAAGTCTCAGAATGTTTCCTCTTGCACAGCAGGTAACCTGGGCTAATTTACCTCTGCACAGACTGCAGTTCAATACTGCCGAAGATACAATCCAAAACAGAAAATACATGAGGGATTTCATTCATATATTCATATATTTAGGCAGAATACATGCTGTTCTGCAGCCAACATTACTCACTTTTACACCTTGGAGACTTGTATAAGTTACAGGTGCAGATTTTACAGCTGAGAGTTGAAAAAATCAGTAACCTCATACTGGTTTCAAGATGTTAAAATTCATTGAATGGCCCAACATCACAGCAGAGGTTTCAAACAAGCGCTAAATTAGCTATTTTAACCCAAGTTGAGTTGTTTGAGCCCATTCTTCCAGAAGTAATTTTGAATCCAAGGAAAATATTGAACGTAATGACAAGCGACAGTTGTGATGAAATTGTATTGACGGAGGTGTACTGACAGAAGAGACAAGGGGGACTGAGCTAAGGTCGAAAAGACTACAAAACCCTCTTCAGTTTGACCTGCAGTCCTCTGAGACAGTGTACCGCCTTGTCATCCAATCACAACAGTATGGATAAAAAAGCAGAAGCAGATGAAAGCGAAGGGGGGGAGAAAAGAAGCACCTGAATAAGTCTGGTTAAAGAAAGACAACAAAGCTGTTTGATTGAACCATTGATTTGTGTCCTTCTCAACTCAAACTCCTCATTCTGCCTTGATGAAAAGAGTTGCTGTCTGTAAATCTTTTGAAACACAGGTTAATTTCCTCTCTAATGCTTGTTTTGTGCTATTTTTGATGCGTTATTGATTTTTGTGTAAATTAAGTTCCATTTAAATGAGGAATGCTGTCATGCCTGTGGGCATCTACTCAGGATGTAAACAAGCACTAATTCATTATTCAGATATGAACAGATAAAAACAGCATCTGATTTTTTTTGTCAGCTGACTGACACAATTTTTCACACCGCCTCTTCTCAGACTCATAACACAGACATCACACACACACTGCTATAATCGGCTGAGCTCACTCTGCACATCGGTGGTAGGATCTCCAGTTTCCATAAATGCTTTTGGAAATCGTATAAAAAAAAGTGCTCGTTATAACTTCAGATCATGTCTCAAAATCATCAGTTTCAGACGTTTTCTTCAGTATCAAAGTAATCTAGCTGCTACTGAGCTGAAACAACATGACTCTCCATGATGCACATGTAAGCAAATAGGCTAAAGGCTGAAAACGCAGAAGTGTGTAGATAGTTTTAAGTTCAGTATTNNTTGACTAATGTTCTACATTTGCTGTTTTTACCTCATGATCCCATATCCTGGCCTGGCACTTGTCGTGACTCGACAGAAGAGACGGAAACTGATGAGCTGCAGTTAGGGTCTGTCTCAAAAGTGCATGCAAAGTGGCCAAGAAAACTTTTCAGATTTTTGTTGACAGTGTTCTTATAGTTTTTCATACACACTTAAAACAGACTTTCAATTGCATATGACCCAGTGTGCTATTATCGGCTTTTTAGCTTTTTAGCTCCCACATTATTTTTTACCTTTTTTATCATAGACACTTCAGACCAACTCTATTGTCATCTGGGCCTCAGTAATGTGACTTTTATTTTCCCTCCGTTAAGCTCTCTCGTTCTATTTCAACTATTAATTTTCAGCTGGTACATCGGGGACTGCCCATTGTTCCGACATCCCATTAGTCCGAAAAATGTCCCATTGGACTGAAAGCTAAGATAAATGGGCCGTTGGAGCAATTGGAATTTGTTTTCGGTGTAACGGGCTGTCAGACAGATGGGCTGTCGGACCAATGGGCCATTTTTCGAACTACTGGGCCGTCTGTCGAATGGGATGTCGGAACAATGACATGGCACCGGTACATTAACAGTTACACAGCTTTTATTTAGACTCAGGTTGGACTTTTTTTCTCAAATACATAAGGTGAAAAGGGACAGATGCATCTTCTGAAAACAAGAACTTAGTGATTGTAGTTAACCAGCATGTTCACTTGCAGCTGCAGCAGTGACTGTGACACACAGCTGATGAAGGATATTAAGGTACTTTTATAAACCTGAGCGCCTGATTGAAGGAATTTGTGTTAAAAATCCCGAACGCTCAGACATGATCAGTATGACGTACACTTTGTCTCTGATGGCTATAAATGTCAGGTCTTAGAAATCAGTGTCAGATTTAGTCACACGTAAAGATATTATGTTATTTTATATATTATGTTGGCGGCTAAACCTACGTACACTAGGAGGAGTATAAATGGCTGTTGAAAACAATTTAACACAAAAAATGAAGCAATCTAGACGATTTCCAAAGCTTACTGTATAGACCCCACTTCTGGTATGAGACAAACATGGATATTTTTGTGACATAAGCAGATATCTACAATTTGACTCCTATTCATGCAGCTTTAGGCTTTTCATTTTAAATACATTGAAATACGATTCAAAATAATTTCCCCGTTGATGTGCTGGGGCAATCTGTGCACATTGTCTTTGGGTTGTTGAGCAGGACTGGATGGTGGCACAGGACTTCTATGCCTTTTCAATCAAACACTTCAAGATATCATTGTTCTCTCTATTCTTGTGTCCTACACAAGAATCTACATTTATGGTATCTGTTCAAGACTGATTAATTTAAACATTCACATTATAATGTTCTGAACATTGATGCAGAAAGTGAAAAGGCTTATTTGCAAATGGTGCACAGTTTTATGTTTTTGCGTACATTGCTCCTTATGTGTCTACTGTGTTTTTGGCTTCCTCTTGGCTTCTGATGCTGTCTCTCCCCTTGTGTCTAGGAGCGGTGGTCATAGCCTTTGTGGTCTGCTGGCTGCCCTATCACGCTCGCCGCCTCATGTTTTGCTACGTCTCTTACTGGTCCGAGTGAGTAACGATTCTTCTCTGCTTCTCATGCGAGAGAACCTCCAGTTTGTTTGCTTCCTTGATCTCTGCAGACCTTCACATGCATGACCATTTCCACACACTTTCACATAGGCACACACCCCAGTATGCACACACACACATACACAAATATGGTCTATAGCCATCATTTAGAGGGTCATCAGTTAAGAGCATCTGACAAAGAGGAGCAGGACAGATACATCTTCCTGATTAGATTGCCTTCATTTAACATTCTCGTCCTCTCTCTCACTTGCTCTCCCTCTCTTTTCTCTCTCTCTCTCTTCTAACGATTAGCCGTTTCAAACTATATATTGTTTTACTAATTCAATGAAGCAGACACCATTTCCGTAAATGAATGTTAGTGCTGGGAAAGACTCCTTCTTCTACTCCATATGAAGTATGGACAAACTGCATCGAAAAGTGGGAGCAGAAATCCATACATGTTCTGTAAACTTATGGATGCTGTAAACACGCTGCCTATTCAGTCAGTCAAACACTCAAACCACAAAGTGCGTGTGCCTCCTGACACACCACAAATAGAACCAGAGGTTGTTTCACTTTATGCTTAAAATGTAAAGTATTTCATTTCTCATTCCCTGTTGCAAGAAGACTTATGTATTACATCTTTGAGGCAGTAATTCATTATGATGAGTTAAGTTTCTCTCTTTTTTAAATAAATTAATTTTGATTATATGGCTGATGTTTTCACTTCTGTACTTATTTAAATTTAAAATTCGCCAAGAAGAAAACTGAGGGAAACTGAGGTTTTATTTATTTTTCTGCAGCGCCCCCTACATTAGAGCTCTCCAGGGAGAGACTCAAATCCCCATAAATGGAGTACTGAGGTTACAGGACTGATTTACTGATCATCACCACAACTGGACCCATGAAAATAAAGAGCTAACGCTAGCTAACTCCCCTCCTTTGTACAAGTGTGTGGAGTGTGGAGGAGCTTGCCAGTGGCACTCAGCAAGTGTTGCTCTAACATTAACAAAAAGTTACATAGTAGGACTAAGTGCTAACATTAGCAAGCTAAGTTAACTAGCTTCTATTTTCTGTGTGAAAGCTAGTTAGCCTAGCTTACTAGATTCTACTACCCTCCAAATGTTGAAGACAAGGGGCAGGCGTCTTAAATCATTCACAGTACATAACCAACGCCACGTGGGCTTGATACAAGATGAAGGAAAAAACGTCTTGTATCAACGTCCATTGGATATACAGTATAACGTGCTCCAGTCTGTAGAGCTCTATATTAAGGAGAGCTGGATACTGTGTTCAAAGATGGCGCCCCCGTTCTTTCCTATGAAAGTTGCTCGTTTGGTGCAGGCTTTTTTTAGAGCCCTTCTCCTGCTGAGCCAGTTGAAAACATGCTTGTTCGAGGCTCGTTCGAACCGACTGACTTCCTGTCGGCTCCCTGCACACTTGAATGGGATGAACGGTTTTAATAATATGGCTCCTCTAGACTTTCCATATGTTACTGGGCCGAATGAATCAAATTCTGATATAAAAAGAGTCATTTCTGAGGGTTTGTGAAATTCACCATTTTATAGCTGCTGCTTTTCAAATTATTATGTATGAGAAAAACGCTCTCTGGGCCAGTGTGTGTTACATGCTAAACATTGAAGTTGCAACACCCTGTACGGCCACTAAGCCAAAATCACTTCACAGCCGAGCTCGGCTCCTGGGGGTTTGGCAGAGCGTGTGATCATGAAGCAGCTTCTCACAGTTCTATTATCACAGGATTTTGCCCTTGAATTCTTTGATCTGTCGCCCAGTTAAAGACTTCATGCAGCTCTGTTGAGAATGTCTAGAGAAATGTCAGACAATGAAGAGGACACACTTCAGCGCCATTGTAATTATTAGACCACAAATGTAATTTTCAATCGGTTCCACTCATTCCATCCCATTGTACCATTTTTTCCACAGATAGGCATGTGAAACAGCAGAAAATAGATTTGAAATATGAGGGGTTAAGCAGCCTGTGTAGACAGCTGTATTGATTAAAATCAGCCTAACACCAGTGATTGTGTATTGGGCTCTGAGTGTTGCCGAAATGCGAGTGACCTACACTCACTATTGGACCTGAATGTGTCCTGTGTAGACACAGAGGGCTGAAGCTGCTGTCGTTGCTCTGCCAACGTGCTGCCCACGCTACGCCCCATGTGTAGACACAGTGTAATGCACATGTGCAGTGGGCCACACAACCCGGAAGCAAACCAATAAGCAGGAAAAGAGTCCGGTATCCAGTTCTATCCATGGTCTGGAGTCTCCTCAAATGTCAGTCATCAAATGCCCACCCAGAGGCCGGAAGCTTAGACAGTTTCCACAAATATGTCCATAATAAGTATTTTATCCTCTTCTGAGAAATGAAACATTATGCACAATAGCTGCAGTATTATTTTAGTTTATAGAGGAGAATTCAAATATCAATTTGACTTTAACTTTGCTGTTTGTCAGATAAGAAAGCTCATCAGGTACAAATGAGCAATAACTGTTTTACAAAATTCAATAAAGAAGAAAACATTTTATTTCATGCTTCAGACATTCATGAGAGCACAGAAGTGACAGAGTGGCTGTCATATATTTTGGAATCCATTTGAGCATGTGTCTCAGATAAGATTGTGTCATGTTGCTTTTTTCTGGGGTTTCCTCGGTTCCTCTCTGTCGTTGCCTGAGGAGGAACACTGAGCTTAAAACAGATGGCTTGTTTGCCTGCTACTGTAGGTTAAAGCTCTGTTTATGTGAGCAATCTTTGTTTTCTATAAATTACACTGAGACACTTTGAATGCCATTTCTCTAACATCTTTTGAGCTTCAATTTCAGATGTACCTGGGAGGCAACACTACTGTAATGTCACTCAAATTAGTTACAATTGGTTACATTACTTATTCATAAGAAATTTGTATAATCATTGTATCACATCACTAAGCAACAAGATGCCATCCAGCACCGGTTGTAAAAATGTGAGCCGTTGTTACAATAAGTGGATTATGTTAATACTGCCTCGGTGTGTGCTTTCTGCATCATACCTGCAGTGGAGGCATTGAGAGGCAGGCACTGTTATTATTTTCTCAGTAGGTTTTTTGCTACAGGCACCCAAGAAACCACAGGGTACAGCATCAGCATGGCTGTCATAACAACTGCGGGAGTCAACTCTCTTGCTGCATAAAAAGACGGCCTTCTTCAGTTTTGCTTCATTTCAGACGTAAAAGGGTGTTATTTAAGAAATATTTCTGTTCCGCGTGGTTATAAAATAGCAGCAATAAAATAAGGTCGCTCAGTCAAAGTCAGCTGTAAAAGATATCCAGCAAATTACAATTATTTATCTCTTCTGCTCGCCCGTTGAGATGTCCTTGGCTATCAATTTTGTTTGACACTTGGAGACAGAAGACAGACAGAGACAATGACGGAGGGGATGGGGTGTGTGACTAAAGCAGCATCCTGTTAGCCTGCACTTTTTTTTTTCAACAATGACACTTTGCACTGGACATGAGGGATGCAAATCATTAAGCGATTTCCTTAATCAATCGTCAGTTAATCATTAAAAAAATGACGCAACACAAAGTGCCTGTTTTTGTGTGGCCCATAATCACTGCAAATTAAAAGTATACAAATTAAGCATTTGAGCAATAAATTGAATAAACAGAATTTAAAATCTAATAACAAAAATAAGCACTGTTAAAACACTCAATGTGTGTGTGTAGATTGGCCCAAATAAAAATCGCAGCAGTGTTTGTATGTGAGACAATGACAGACGTGGGGCTCCATTTTCCTAAATCAGTGCTGCAGGCTTGTTCTGGCATGTTGACTGAATTTTGCTGATTTTGTGCCAAGAAGCACCCAGTGCGGATTGATGTGGATTAGGATTAGGGGGTATCAGTTAACATTGTAGGGGCTGATAGCACGACCAGTCAAATATTTTGCTTTTCTTTCCCGGTAAGAGCAGTCCTCTCTGATAAATTCATGACAGCAAGATCTGTCCTGAGTGAATCTGCCACAAGAGGAAACCGATGTGCATGAAGCACAGAATCACCACATTTGAAAATGCTGCACCTGTGGTCCACAGTTTGCCCGTGTGTAATTATAATGAAAAATATCTGCTGCTTGAGAGATTCCTATCAAAGTCAAAATTCTACCAGAGCACAGACCAGCTCATAGCTCATGTGTCATCCTCCATTACATAAACAGAGCCCACAGAATTACCTGAGTACAAATAATGAAAAGGTCATGTCCAATACTATCCCTGTTGTCCCTTTCAATCCTATCCTCATCCATCTTTAATGGTGTCCCTGTATGCAGACAGACTCACATCGTTGACTTTTTGCACACTTCAGTGACCCTTGTCCATTGCAAGAGCAGAATAGATCAATACACCAGAATCTAGTAACTGAGATGACGCTCGGGAGTATCTATCTACACTGTGTTAGGACATATTGATGTGTTATGACTTATAAGCTTTTGCTTTCCCTTTTATTGCCATTTGCTTGCGTGTGTGAAGATGTCTTATCTTTCCTCTTTGTTCTGTGTCATATACCATCCTATTTTGCATCCATTCGTCCCTGCTTTGATTGTGCACATAAAGAAATACAATACTCCATGATCTCATATGAGACATCTTAGTGTTCAATGTATCCATAAAGACATGAGAACATGACCACCAAGATATGTTATATACGCATATACATTATGTTCCCTGGGAAATCATTTGCTCTGGTGCTCTAACAATGCAACACAAGTCAAACTAAAACTAAAATTAGTTTTTGCTAAGAAATAAGTATATACTGTACATCATTGGTGTTTGTTTTGACTTGTCAACTTATTTGGTCATACTTGTAATCACCAAAAAGAAGAGATTTTAGTTTTGTTTATTTGTCTGCAGTTAGAGCTCCCTGTACATTTCTGGTTCTGACTGCGGCACTGTCAGCACTGTAGGGTACTAAAATTAGTTCATCGTATTACTTCTTACAATTATGACGTGCTCCATTTAGTAACGCACCAATGAAGTTGACAGCGTGACTCCTAGCAACACTGGCTTTCACATGTCAGTCAACCGCTGCCATGGGAAACATCCACTCTGAGACTTGAAGCTCAGACGCTGTTTCCACAAATGTATCCCAAATGTTCTTTGAAAAATGGAAAAATATAACAGCTGCAGACTTTAAGCATGTACTTCGTATTCTTTTAAAGTGTGTTTTCCCATTTCAGTATCTCCACTTGCTTGATTTCTTATATACTTGTATGTAGTAGTCTCCACTTGTTTCTTTCCTTACTATCTCTGAGCCCCTCCCATCTCCTGTCCCATCTTATGTAATCTTTATATCCTTAATGTCCCTCTCCTCTCCTGCTGTGTAGCTTAATCTCCCTCTTCCTTCTCTTCTCCAACGGCAATCCGTGGGAAAGAGTCAGATCAGTCAGTTAAAAACATCGGTTTAAACCTCACTTGTGCTTTGCAGAACATACAGTAACATTTTTAGAATTGGATATAATAACCTCTTAAAGATAAAAGGATTTCAGTTTTTATAGTTTATAGTATAAGATATTCCAATTTCTTACTGGATTGCAAACAAAATGAATCTGTCCATTTTACAAAGAACAGCTGCAGTAGAGCTCTCTTTATGGTTGTCCATGCAGAGACAAATCAGATTTTATGTACCTTTCTCAGACAGCTGTATATTAAATCTGTTCCACATGGACTTCAAAAGCTAATCTTGCTCTTCAGTTTGTGTCTATTTAATTCTAAAATAGAAAATGCTTCTCCTTCCCTTCCTCTTACTGTAGCTTTAAACCACACTACAAACTTGGAGATGCCTCAATAGCTGATCTGCTAAAGATGTTGGACGCATTTCTGGTAGTGGACCAGCAAGACCTAAAATGAGCAGTGACAGCTAAAGAGAAGATTATTGGGTTAGTGTAAGACATGCTCACCAGCCACTAGTACTCACCAGGCATCACTCTCTCTGGTTGGCTGAACAAATCTTTTTAGCCTGCCGATTCTCAACATAAAAAAATCTGTAAGTATCTTCCCAGTGGAATAAAGCAAGTTATGATTTCCACTCTCATTATACAGTACATTCTTTACAGTGAAACAAGGACAGGGCCGGCCTTAGCCTTTTCGAGAACCCCTGATTTGTTTTTTTCACGGTCCCCCTTCTACATCTTTACCAACTTGCCCTGATTACATTAAACTGGAAGTGGCCTGTGTGTGTGCATAGGACGGCTTTGCTGCCAAAGACTTTAAATAACATAGGGATACGGTGACATGACATGAGGGTAAAAACGGAAAATAAGGGCCAAGATGAAAAGTCACCGAATAAGCAGATTCAGTAAAACAGTCAGTATTTATTAAACACAGAATTCATTTTAAATTGAAACAAACATTACTCTACTGTTACCTTCATCTGTGTCTGTCTGAAGCCCTGATCACACCACAAAGTGGCACAGAGAAATTCACACGGGCATCTTTGCTAAAATTTGAAGTAAATCAGAGATTTACTTTGCCCCCACAAGATAATCCTTTGATTGCGACAATTTCAGTGAATTGATTTTGCGGCAGTATTTTGCCATTTTAAATGCTGGTGTGACCGGGCCTTTTTGTTAATGATCTTTGATGATTTTGCATTTAATTGCAGTGGGCTTTGGGACAAAAGTGTCTTTTGGACTCAAGAATATCCATGTCACAAAAATGCTATGACAAAAAGTAATTTTTGCCATTTATCTCCCTCAAGTCAAAAATACCACAACCCGGTGAAATACATATGTATATAATTTAATATTCATGCACTGATGATAATATGCCACATATTAATATTTAACACGTTAAATATGCCACACAGCAATGGCTCTCTGTCTTCTGTTTTCTCACAGTGACCTGTATGACTTCTACCACTACTTCTACATGCTGACCAACGTCCTGTTCTATGTCAGCTCGGCCATCAATCCAATCCTCTACAACCTGGTGTCAACCACCTACCGGCAGATCTTCTTCTCCACGCTGCGCTACTTCTGCATGCCCTGCCGCCGAACACCCAGGAGGCACCCCCACCCTTTGACCCGCCACTCCATCAGCATCTCCAGCAACCACACCCTCTCCACCAACATCATCAAAGAGACGGCGTATTGATCGGGCTCCAATGGAATACACTTTCTCATACTATAAACCCATCTGCTGCTTGTGATTGCTGGTCCAACTTCATCAAGGGAATTCTGATACTGGTTTGGAAACTGCTGACGCAGGTTGATCCAGTACTGGGTCACCATCATTATCATGTGGGGTGAAGTGTCCACTCTTTTAATTCAGATGCACATTTTATTATGCGTTATTGTGTGTTGTATCTTTATTTAAACCAACATGAGTTTGTGAAATTAAAAAAAAAAAATGACAATGGAAGAATGAAAAAAGGAAGGAAATCATCTTTTAAAATGGAAACTGATATATAAATGTTTTATACAGTATATTTCTATGTATATGTTTTTATTGGACAAATCATTCACACGTGCTTGGTGCTGTACAGCGTAAATGACTCTACTGTTTCAGTGTTTTTAGGCATCAACGTATAGAACTCCTGAAAGTACTTTCTCTATAACAAAGGCCTCTGGCAATACTTTCATCACTATAAAAGATGATGCAACCCTCCTTTGTGCTATTTTGGATGAGCATCTGTGAATAAACCTGGCTTTGATGTTAGAAAAAAAGAGGGGCAAAGAGAAGGTATTTCTCTTTCTCGAATCCAAGTTGCACTGACAGCTGTATAGGAAGAAAAAAATCTCTTGCCTCTCTTGGCTTTGTCACGAGTCGCTTTTTAGCTAAAGTTTTATTGTACAGAGGGTGAGTCCAGATAGCAGGGGGTCCTTGTCACACTGCTTAGACTCTGAAACATGAATGTCCACGAGATTTGTAAATAGTGCAGACAGAGATTTTGATTATTTCTGGTAACAGTTTTGCACATTCATAACCATTAAAAATGGGAGGTAAGTGGGTAGACAGAGGAGAAGTGGCTGTAATTGATTATTTAAATTATTTGTACATAAAAGTAGTCACCATATGGAGCAAATAACACATGTTGGAAATGAACTGATGGATAGACACAAACATTGCTTACCTGGAATGTAACGCTGGGCCTGCGGGGGCAGAGACAGGAGCGCAGACAGAGAGCACCCGCTCTAATGCCTCCCCACCAGCTGCTGCTTGAGGAATCAGAGGCAGGCAGAGACGACACAAAGATGTTAAACAATCTGGACTCTTTTTCAGCCCAGGCACACAAAAGTGCTACAGAGGATTAGAAAAATGCAATTGCCATCATTTATCCACGACTCAGCAACAGCATTCTGAAATGCCAAAAGAATGGAGCTTGTGCAATGGGCCGCTCTCCTCTGGATGAAAAGAGATGCTTGATTTGCATCTATATAGTAGTCTCATTCCAGTATAACATTTTGACCAGGAGTGCATTTTCTACTAGCCTTCTATAAATTGTTTCTAGCCCAGTGCACCAGCCCAGTATCCCTAGAAATTGTGTCCATATTTGGTGATTATGTGCAGCGGCAATGTTTGGTGTCAATGCAAGAAGTAGTGTGCCCTTCATGTAGTAAGGCGGAAAGTAGGGTGTGGGGGTCGAGATAGGGACAAATCTGCAGTCAATGTTTGCCATTTTTATTAACTATAACCACAATCTGTTCCTAACCTTAACCAAGTGTTGTAGTTGCCTAAAGGCTGGAGTATGCTTGAAACAAACTAGTTTGGAAAAGCTGTAAATGCTTTTTCCTTATGTCCATATGTGTTCAGATGACACCTTACAAACAGCCGACAAGTACTTCAGTTGAAGCACACAGTCGCCTTAACCTCAACCATACCTCAACCAGAGTTTATTTGCCATAACCACAATCTTTCCATAACCTTAACCGTACTGTAGCCTAATTAGCCTATAGCCTATTAACTTTAAAAAACGTTGTCATTGAACGTAATTGAGTTTTGCAGAAATGTCCATTATCGACATTCTTGCCTGGTGATAGTGTAAGTACTGTAGATGCACATGCTTGTGCACCCAAACCTACTTAGTCCTGCTGTGTAATATCAGCATGTCCACCCTATTGACTGTACTGATTACAAACTTAAGCAAATCTAAACAATTGGTAAAAAGTACCTGATTATGCAACCCAAAATACCTGACTGAGAAATAGGTAATATAATTATGAACAAGATCTATCGTTATGTCAAACTAAACTGATTGTTGTAGTAATTTCCTAATCAGGTAAATCAAAAATTAATTCAGTACCATGGGTGAGAGGCTGTTTTTAATGTGTCATCCAAATCATATTAGTTGAAATCGGCCAAGTTTTCCTCTGTAGAAAATGAATGGACTGCAAGTGACTTGTTGCTTGTGTTGTCAGTATTCTGAAGCATAGGTGTGTACAGTTTGTAAAGTGTGAGAGTAACGCTTTCTCCATGCATGTTCCCCACAGAGTACGTACATGTAACTACATGTTATTTGTGAATGTTTTTCTCCACAAGTATTTTTTGTTTTTTTTTGCTTTAATACTGCATAAACAAATGGCATCGATGAATCAGCAGCACTTGACCATTTTATTCACGAGAGGTTATTTTCAGCTGGTGGCAAGAGAACCCAAGCAACCTCATGTTTAAGAGAAGCTTCTGTAAACTGATTTCAGTTTGCTACAAATGAAAATCAATGGATTTCATTAGAAAAGGCTGTAGTAATGGTGCAATACCAGGGTCACAGCAGCTGAATTGTTCAATGTTTTCTCTGCTTATGCTACTGAAATCCTACTTTTTAATTTTCATCTTGCAGCCTGTTTGCCAGGTAAGCACGAGTCTACTGTACAGCTATGTTAATGGCTTTGTGAGGCTGTAATTAGGCTCAGACTTTGAGCTAAATGCTAACATCATCATGCTAACAGTGACAGTGCTGGGGACTGCCCATTGTTCCGACATCTCGTTAGTCCGACGGCCCAATAGTCCGAAAAATGGCCCGTTGGTCTGACAGCCCATCCGTCCGACAGCCCATCTGTCCAGCAGCCCATTGTGCCGAAAAGAATTTCCCATTGCTCCACACATGGCTAATTATTATGCACATCGGCATTATTTAGCATACCGCAGCAGCGATATTATGATGGTAATGAGAGCTTAATCCCCTAAGAAGAACAAGCGAGTGTGTATTTTCGGATAAAGGGGCCATCGGAGCAATGGGAATTTGTTTTTGGCATAACAGGCTGTCGTACAGGTGGGCTGTCGGACCAATGGGCCATTTTTCAGACTATCGGGCCATCGGACTAATGGGGTGTCGGAACAATGGCATGACACCACAGTGCTAACATGCTGTTGCTTAGCAGGTAAACAATGGTTACCACCTTAGGTTAGCGTTTTAGCATACTAACATTGGTTAATCATCACTATACGACAGCTGAGGCTGATAGGAATGCCGCTCGATTAAGTATTTAGTCATCGACCAAAATATTGGACAAATTCATAATGAGGACCATGTTCCAAATTTCATGAAAATCTATCCAATACTTGTTGAGACATTTCACAAAAAAACAAATGTGAACCTCACGGTGGCGCTAGAGTAAAGGTCAGGGGATCACCAAAGTCAGTAGGCTTCATCCTCTGGGGACCATGAATATGTGGACAAAATGTCATGGCAATCCATCCAATAGGTCTTGAGATATTTCAGTCTGGACCAAAAATCCATACAGCCATGCCGTTAGCGTGGCTAAAAATGAAAAAAAAAAATTTAAATACTTTGATCAAATACTACAGTTGTGCACAAAGATCAGTTTAACTTCTGTGTATTCAGTATTTACCACTTTGATGCATTATGCTTATTTTTTCCTATGAAACCTACAATGTGCCCCGGCAGTATTGTACTGTAAAAATACTTGACACTGCTACCACCTTCTCGATGCACATCACAGCAGTAAAGTGCCAAAAAATAGTTCAACCTCTGTGTATTATTTGTATTATACCATGACTGGTCGTTTTTAATATAATGTGCTGTAGTTATTATTGGTGACAGTTACTAGCTGTGCTTTGTTTGGCTGATATGGCTCTGCGTACTGTACAGTATCTGTGTTGTTGTTGAATCTGTGGAGGCTTTAGCCACTTTATATACCGTATGTTCCATTTGAACTTAAAGCAGCCAAATATCACATTCCCTAACCCACAGATCCACCAGACAGCCACACTGAATGAAATGTATGAAAAAATACTGTATATCCCTTTAATTTTTGCAAACCACTCAAACTGCACATGCAGTTAGAAACCTGTTTTGTGTACTCTTCTGTACAGAGAGTGCATAGATCATTATAACCTGAATGTGTCTCGGCTCAGTGTTTATTGTATTTAAATCAAAGGAATATTTTGCTTATTTTAACTGATGATTCAGATCAGCCATGTTTAACTGTATATCACACGTTTCAATAACAGAATGTTATTTCATTTCATTATAAAAAGAAATAAAAGAATGGAGATATATAATAAACTGATGTACTGACTTTGTTGTTTAGAGTATGTCTCTCCTCTGTCTTATTCCCGCCACGCAGGCTCTCTCACAGGTATGCAAGGATACACAAACAATGAGAAGTGCACACACGCATGCACAAAGACACACAAACTCACCACTTAGCAGAACAGTGTTTGACCTTTTCTAAAGTAGACTCATGACAAATAACAGCTGAAAGCCTGAGAAAAGAAATGCTCAAAAAGCACATGCAGCTAGGCACAGAGGGCTGTTGCCTTATCAAACAAGCTGTATGTCTTAAGGAAAAACATGGGACATTACCATGTTCTACTCTGTGAAGCAGGGAATCAAACCCCTTAACAAAGCGTACAGTAAATAAAAACTTCTGTGGCTGATGGGTTTTTTTAGATTTACTGACAGAGTTGGAAATACTGTGTCTGCTGAATATAAGATGACACTGTGGCTTGTTCTCCACTGTCCAATGTGAAGACAGCAGCGGCAGGCCTGGCCAACAAAACAACAGACTAAAACAATGGAATAAAGCCTCATAGTTCTTGTTCCTGACCAGCCGGAGCTGCAGTCAGCTTGGAGGAATACTGGCTGGAAGCCTGGATCAGACAAGTTGTAGATGTTATTACTGTTTTTGATTGCCTGAACGTAGCTGCTGTTGATAGTTTGTGGGTGTCACACGGCACACAAGTGATTGACAGCAGAGTAGATGTTTCCTAGCAACAGCAAAACACCTGTCACTGCTGAAAAACACCTCAGTGTGATCAGGGTCCAAGCTGCAGGGGAGGAAAGCGATGCAGTGTGCCTCACTTTGGTGTCCACTTCCACCCAAGGTACTGGGGCACTCAATCTCCACCACAACAGAAATATGCTAATATCATATCATCCTTTCTCTTCCTGGGAGGGCGTGGATGGGATAAAGCATGTATCACTTTACACATTTTCTGACACTGCCACAAATCTGTTAATTGATATTTTCAAGAGATAATGTTGAAAAAAGTAAATTGCACTCAATCCTGTTATTGTCTCTGTAAATACCCAGCTGTCTATCATATATATAATATATATATATATATATATATATATATATATATATATATATATATAACAGATCTGAGTTCAGATCTGACTGATTCTGTATTGTTCGTTATTTTCTGCATTTAGGATATTAGAACGACTTTCGTGGAAGTATAGTCAAGGCAAGGGAAATGTATTTATATTGCACAATTCATACAAGAGGCAGTTTTAAAGTGCTTTACAAAGACAGACACAAACAAACTTTAAAAGATTTAATAAAGAAAATGTGAACATGTACAAATTTAGAGATGAAAAGAAACACAAAAACAAAAGGAATCAACATAACTAAGTCAATATCCTAAAGAGGTCAAAACTCCAGCAACACTTGTATACTACAAGAGGCAAGTGACTATTTATAAAGTTTAAAAACTCTAATAAGGTGGGGATTGGTCCTTTCCAAAGTAAAAACACGCTTTCAAGTAATAAAAGGGAAGATGGGATTTTTTGTGATTCATAAAGCATTTGTTCCTCCAGGTGACCAACAAAAAGTACCCATTGCCGTGCCAGAGGTTTGGAGGTGCGTCATTAAAAAAGAAGTAGTTCCTCTTGAGAACAAAGGAAGCCAAATTAACTAGAAAAGTGGTAGAGGGTGTTCTCACTAGTCTGGTGTTAAGGAAGTGTTCCAGTGTGTCTAGGCCTTATTGGTGGTCAATATGCCACATGACCATATGCTCAGCCCATCTGTGTAGGTGCCCCATTGGCTGATATGTGTGTAGATTTATATAACTGGTTGTGTTTTATTTATTTTTTTACCTTTTTAAAACGTTCTTCCTGCTTCATACCTACCCTATTTAAATGTTCCTTGTAATGTGTTGTTATGATGTCCCACATGAAGGCCACAAGCCAAAATGCGCCGGTCTAACAATAAAGTTGTTCTGTGTACTACAAGTGTTGCTGGAGTTTTGACCTCTTCAGAGTTTTTCCCTTCTCCATGCACCTTGGAAGTAGATGAAGACGTGCCAGAAACCCCTGAAACTGAGCTTTTAAAAGTAAACCTCCTCGCTGGTTAATGATACTTGTAGAAGCCATAGAAATAAAGTACAAGCATTGTTCTTGTATTGCAGTGTAGGGTTAGTTTGTCCTAATATATTATTAGTATAATAAGGAAAAATGTAAAATCAGACTGCTATTTCATTCTAATGTAACAGTTTTTTTTTTGCTGCTCAGCTTACATACCTGTTAGTATTTTCAAATCGTATGCTTTTACTTTTTACTTGTTTTTACTTTTAGAAAACGCTAACCGTTGTATGTGTACCGCCTGTGTAATCTTCCCTAAATATAATAAAGAGCAGGACAGCGCTGCAAACGTCACCCAAAACTCTTCCACACAGTGGGGAGATACTACATAGTGTTTATGCTAGTAATGAACAGGTTTTTTATTTTAACATAACCTATAACTACACAAACTAATGTAGTTAAGTTAGTTAATGAAATGCTCCAAACAGTCAATTGACAGGGAGCTTAGATGAGCACTAATGTTTTGCCTTTGTTGTGGAGTACTAAAGACAATTTCGTCAGTGTGTCCCTGTTGAGTTGGAGAACATTCTGGGTTCATCCAGTCTTTAATGTGGTCGATGCACTGAATCAACTTTGTCAACAGGAAGCTATCAGAAGAAAGTGACAGGTAAAGTTGAGTATCGTCCACATAATTATGTTTATGATCTTGTGGAAGCATAAAGAGATTGAATAAGGACCAAGACTTGAAACCTGTGGAACAAATGTGAAGTCAGGTATTCTTTAGTAAAATGCCACGTCGGGCTAGTAAATCTAGCAACTCACTTGCCCGATCGGTAAAAAAAAATTAAACACATCGTTTTTTCCGGAGCTGATGACGGAAGTAGCTAAAGAGTGAGCCGTCTCACTTCCTTCTCATCTCTGTTGAGAATTGCACATGCGCAGTACTGAGCGCTTTTGCGTTTTTGCGAGCCACCTGAGCCGCATGAACAGAAAAACAATGACAGTCTTGTCTGATACCTGTCACTGTTCACTGAAATCGCCGAAGATAAATGGTGGTCACTAGCCCAACATAACAAACATTGTCATCTACGCTATCTTCCTCCCTCTCTCACCTTTTCCCAGTCAATGTAGGCATCTAAGAAAACAGAGGGCATATATATCTATCATTTTAAAGATTGCGATTGTTAGCTATTGAGTTAGCTAGCTGGCATAATTCACCACAGTGAAGCAGCTGAGCCCTCTCGATAAGTCAACTTTTGTCAGCTAGCCAGACGAAAGTTGGCTTAAACCAATCACTGTACGCAGTGGTAAAACGGTGTAAATCTCACTGAATGGGAATTGTTGGCTAGAAAGTAAACTAGCCCTACAAGTAGAAAGCAGAACATAATATCGCAGATGAGAGCGAATCATCTACCAGTCATTCCGTTCGAATGCCGGGTTGGAGCTGGTTGTTTACTAATGCGTGATGATAAGCACTTATAAAACCATGTTCATCACACTAACTGAGTGCCAAATAGTTCGGTAGTTAGCGAATAAGAAGACTGTGGCTTAAGTACTATGCCTGTGTTACAAATGTTAATTTTCTGTGAATCCATAACGTGAGTGTTTAGTCTACAGACTATTATTATTAACTATAGCAAGTTTTGTCTTTTTGGGCATTGTATTAACGTCCAAAATGATATGAAACTGCATAGTTTTAAGTAAAAAAAAACCTTACAATTTTCTTGGGGGATGACCCTCAACATTATGCAGTGCATAAAAAAGCATCAAAATAGAGCTTGATTATAAAAAAAAAAATCCTAATCCTAAACATGACAATTAAGTTTAGTTTTGTTGTTATTTGATAACCGCTAATAAATAAAGCAATTTGTATAGGGGCAAGTAAAAACTGACTTCGGGCAAGTAGATTTCAAAAACATTAACGCTGAACCCTGACTGTATGTTTCTTTTGCCATGAGGAGCTGGATGTGGGAATGAAATCATAATTCTCTCCCTTGTCCCTCCCTGTCCACTCTATTGCATTCTGCCAAAAATTTAAGCACATGGCAAAGCACAACCAGTCCATGTATCATATATGCAGACTACAAGTGGCCGCATTTGAATTGGTTTATCACAGCAAGCTGACATCCACACACACACACACACTGTACACATGCACTTAACTTGATGCTTTGCAAAAGTGGGAGAGCTTTCTATTACATCCATCGAAACAGGGATACTAATCAAACCATTTGGACCAACTGAAAAACAGCTTTCCACTCTTTATGTTGTTGTTTTTTGCTTTCTTTTTTCCCTTTTACTTTCTTCCCTCGGTTACCCTGTGGTCTCAAACTGATTTTAATATGATACAGTTAAATGTGCCCTGGGGGTTTTTCTTTGTAAACAAACAATGTTTGGTTTACATTCAATGTGCATCTGCAATCTGCAATTAAACCAGGTGTACATGTGCATCCTTGAGGAATCCACTACTTCCCACATTAACCAACTCTTCTCATAGCTGACCTCCAGCATAAAAACCACCTGGCTCTCTGAAAATCATCAGTAGTGGGGGAAATCGGAAAATTCCACAAATAAGGAAAAGTGGATCAAAGCTTTGGGGCGCTGGGAAGAACCTGCTTCTTAGTTAGATGGGAGGAACCATAATCCCTCCATTCTTATTCTGTCACTCGCATGGCTAGTCCTACTCACCGAGCTCTGGGGAACACCTTAACACGTTCCTGCATGGGTAAGCTGCTGTACAGCGGAGACCACTAGACCTGCTGGTCTGAATGAATGGCACGACAGTTTACAAAGCACTGGCACTCATGATGATGCATTGCCACCTGCGAGGCTGAGCTGACATTAAAGAAAAAAGAGCTGTAGCACAAACTTTTATTTTCCCTTCTCTCATTTATTTAATCCCAAGATGTGAATCAGAACATTTTCTTATACTCATCATGTATTTTTCAACATATGTTACAGTGGAAACCACTCATAGTGATCACGGTTACAGTGATCAACCGATTATATGGATCAAAAAGCTTGGGACAGGATCATTCTTATACAAATGGTGTTTAAATAATTTGCTTATAGTAATCAAGTAGTCCGCTTACTGTGTTCATACTTTGCCTCACGGTAACCTGTCTGCTTCCAGCTGGCTACCTGAGGTTGGTGCGACGTGCACATTGAAATCATGACGTGAAAAAGAAAGTCATTTTCTCTCAATGAAAAAAAGTGGGGACAGATGAGACAAGAATACACGGAGGAAAACACTTGGAATGAGCGGAATTTATTTTCAAGCACCATCTGACGGCACCCTGACCTTTAAATCTGTCAAGCGTATGAACAGCATGTTACTGGCCAGTCACTGGAGGTAGGTAAACCTACCTGTACCTTTGCAGTCCACTTCAGACAGTGAGTCGGTGAAGGAACAAAAGTCCGATGCTTCTTTAAATGGGCTGTTTGAACAAGTTTCTCCTCGCGAGTACCTTAAAAGTACTTCTAAAGGTTTTCGCGTACAAAATGACGTTCCTCATTGTGACAGCTTCTTGAGTGAGCCTGTTGAGATAGTTGTACCTACAAGTTCAGCGAGACAGTGTTGAAAACTTTGCATGATGTGGCAGGTCACATGGGCATTAGGAAAAGGGAAATGGAGGAGGAAATGTCACCTGATGTCGATGACCATCTCAAATATTCTGAAGCAGTTAAAGCCCTGCCATCTTTGTTGCAGTATTTGGATGAGGTTAAATTAATATATTTAATATATAATTAATTAATAGGTTAATTGGTTGAACTCACCAACAGTTATCCTGAGTTGACGTTATCCTTTGGGCAATGTCATGTGCTGTCTCAGGAACTTTGAGTTGTACAGACCTTACTAAATGTTTATGCCTTGTTCTCTCATGGGTTTGTTTACTGTCTCACCAGTCTTAAAAAAGCTCCTAGGTGCCAGGTTGCGGAAAGGTGAGAGGGGAAACATAATTTGGTGCGTTGAAAACGTAGGTATACATTTTTAGTCTAGTTCTGTATATAACTGGTTCGTAGTACTGTACTATAGGGGCCTATGGGGTCATTGGTTTATAGGTCGTCTGTTTTGTTATTTATATGGAGAACCTTAGTGGTCTCCATTCTTATGGGGGGAGGTGTGACAACCCTGTGTGTCTGCTTTGCCTGGTCTGCTGGTGTTTTCTCCTCCCCTTGCAGGTAGTAGGCTGGTAGCATTCAGATCCTTACTGAGCCAGCTCACCTGGGCTGATGAGCTGGCCAAACCTACAAAGCTGGGAGTCAGTCAGTCTGCTGGTCTCTCTCTCAGCTCCCACATGGTGTCTGGTTTTGGTTATGTTGTTTTGTTTTTTCTTTTATATCAGTTCCTGTGTCAGTTGACCTTTAATCGGTGAGCAGTTTCCGATAACTTAAAGTCTGAAGTTATAAAATATATTAATAGAACCTCCTACTTGAGTGCTTTTCCTTGGTTTTGCCTATTGTCAAGTATCCAATGGTACCTGTCAATGCATTAATCTCCCAGTCTTTTAATTATTGAAGTGCACTGTTTTTCTCCAACCCGTAAGGAGAGGTTCATTAAGAAAGTCCTGAATCCTACGTCAGCAGAGATATTTTCATCTCACGGCTGCATGTTCTTCACAGGTTTGTTCCTCCTGGCCACAGTATGTCCCCTCATTTCATAGCTTATCTCATTACCAAATAATAATAATGTATTGTCAGTCTACAGCAACCACTCAATGTTTCCAAAAACAAATACATTCTCATTTTATAAGCAGTGTGGAAGTTTGGGGTTTTGATTTAGATGCAAAGACTTTGCAGCACAGTTGAGGTGAGTGAATTAATGATCCTGTCATGCAGGATACTTAAAACATCACAATTATGGATCCAGTCCAGCTAGGCTGCACATTTTGTCATAAATTGCATTCAGGATGAGGAGAGCCAGCAACATGCCATATTTCTCAATTTCCTTTTCATTTGCCTCACTAGCAGAGTGAATGAGCCATGGCCCTTCTCCTTCTCCTCTTTGTCCTCCCAGGTAGAGTTTCTTTATAGTGAAGAAAATGACACAGCCGGGCAGAAAACTGTCTCAAAAAACCCAAAGAAAAAGATGAATTCATGCAGAAAAACAAGAAAAAAGTGTGTGAGGAAAGAGTGAGAGAATAATAAAAAAAGAGGTATGCAGGAGGATGTAGAGAGAGAAACAGGGAAAGTCTGTGAAAAAGGAAAGGCAGAGAACCAGACAGACCGAGAGAGAGATTTGGTCAAGCGTATGAACAGCATGTTACTGCCCAGTCACTGGAGGTAGGTAAACCAACACAGGAGGTATCCAAATCCAATCTCTGGGAATTTGCACAACAAATTGTTTTTAGAGCCAACACAGGAGCTTAGAGATGGCTTTCCCACAGGTTTTCATGAGGGAGCCGTCGCTCTCATTAGCTGCAGTCGGACAGAGGAGGGAAAGCAGTCAGACAGAATGGCCGGGTCACGGACAAAAGACTCAGTAACATTCCTTACTGTTCTTTCAGTTCACTTTTTGTTGGCCTACAGGGTTTCCACAAAGTGCCAAAATTAAAGTTTGGAAACATCTGCTACAGAATATAAAGAATATACAAAATAATGTTACAAAATATGTCGAATATATCAAATATCTGATACATTTGTAAAGGATGGTACAAAATTGGAGGATTGTCCAAATCCCCGGCCTCCACCGTCCGTTGCAACTGCTGTTTTGTCTCTACCTCTAACTGTTATATTTCTACGCTACCGACACTGTCATCAACTGGTTTTATTTTTGTGTTCCCACTGCAACGGGTTCGGCTCCGCAGCTCTTTATGCCTGCCTCAGCCGAGGCTGAAACTGTATTTGGGACACTAGGAATGCAAACGGTTTTCCTTTAACAATATAAGCAGTGCGTGTTTCCTTTTCTTGCTGCTGATTTAATTGGCGGATCAATCATATGGTCCTACTTACTGTTTAGTTGTATTAAGTTTATTTTTCTTTAGCTTGTTTATTTGGAAGATTTTCCTGTGCTTTATTGTTTTTTTGTGTACGATCATTATTCTTTTGTGTTCCTATTTTTTTGTTAGATTTTCCTTGTTTGTGTTCCTCCATTTGGTGGTTCTGTGGGTGTGTGCGTGGGTGTGTGTGTGTGTGTGTCTTTAATGGGTATTTTCTAGTCACAGTTGACCACTGTGGTGATATTTATCTGGCTCGGTATAGGCTACAGTGCGGTGTTTGGGTGGCCGGAGTGCAACGCAGGTGTGCTTCTCGGCCGGAAAAGATAAGCGGCCTTTGTGTTAATTAGGCATCAGTATTTGTTGTGTGCCCCCCACACTGCTTCATGTTAATTGTTTGTTTTTCTCTCCCTCTCGCTAGACATGAGCTGTGGCAAGCGGGTGGCAGCCTGATCCCCCCCGGTGGTGGTGCCCCTTTACTGATCCCTTACTGTATAGCACTCAGGGTGGGTGTCATTTGGATGGTGTGGGGTGTTCAGGTGTGGTGTGTAGCATCAGGATCCTCCCCCCTCAGCTAGCCCTTTCTGCTGTGGTAAGCCCCCAGCCCTGCTCCTTGCATACTCTGCTTTCAGTAGCAAACTAATGGGCCTATAGGGTATTGTGCAATAGTTGAAGCACAGTGAACTTGTTGCAGTGCTAGGTTATTTATGTCTGACTTGTCTGTCATTTTAAAGGGAAATATTGTTAATAAAGTTATATCTATTTTTGGAATCACATCTCTTAGAGAAGTGTTTTTGAACCGTAGACTGTAAATAAAGATGGACGACGCGTCTCCATTTCCTCCCACTGTACAAAAGTGAAGCCAAAATATCACGGATACGGACGCTGCCATCTTGCACTGGCGACGTCATTTGGGACCAGAATCTGCACAGTAGTGATCAGGAAAGGAGCCGCGGTATCGAGGTGCCGCCCATACATCCGCCAGACTCGATCGGTAATCAATAATTAGTAACTGCTAACTAACGATCACCTGCTGAAGTTACAGTTACATCTCCTCTTGATGTTCCTACTCTACGTTCAGCTCCTGAAAAGACGCCTGCAGGTGCCTCTGCGACTATTTCGCTGTGATTGACAGCTGTCAATCATGACGTTTCACCCTGTTTTTATAGCATCAAATAATTAATTAAAACCAAACTTATCAGAAAAATTAACACTTGAACAAACATCAGTGTGATAAGAACGACCTAAAATGACAGAAACCATCTTTGGGAAAAATTTATTTAATGTGTACTTTGATTTTTTAGTTTGGCCCATGTCCCATCTGCTAACATGGAGGGGGCGGGACTTATGACCTATACTGGGACCAGCCACCAGGGGGCGATCGAGATGTTTTGGCTTCACTTTTGGGGAGCTGTCATGCCGTCCATCTTTATATACAGTCTGTGTTTAGAGCCTGTGTGACCTTTTTGAGTCTGAAGNCTACAAGCAAAGAATGTGTAAATGTAGCGTCAACAAAAGCACTGGTTGTGGCTACCGCTACCACAGCCAACTACGATGTTTGCCAAAGGAGCAAATAATATAACAATTGGGACAACTTGACATATATCAAGCACTAACCTCTGAGACAAATACATTGCGTTTCCTGTGACTGCTTCACAATAAAAACCTAAAAACCTTTCATCAGTTGAATGCTTTCAATGTGAAGCTGCAGCGGTAGGAAATGTTCAACTTGAACTAGCAACAACTTAATACAGCTCTGATAAAATTACAAACGCTGCATCGTTTCCTGTGAATCCCTTGTGCATCTGAATCCAACACAGGAGTGGTGGACTTCCCATGTGCATACATTATAATACCTTGAATAGCCGATTGCTGAAAAATGTTGACCATAAATTGTATCAAAAATGTATCAAACTTTACCTACCTA